>VXAY01002117.1:186125-281685 GCA_013399855.1 Oxyruncus cristatus | reverse complement strand
GGCGCAGCCCGAGGCGCCGCTGCTCCCGCCCGCCCGCGGCCCCGGCGGTGCGGGAAGGGAGCAGCACCTGCCGCGGGGCCGAGCGGGCCCTGCCACCACCCTCCGCTGCACCCTCGGCGCTGCAGCGCCGCTCCGCCCTGCCCGCCACGTGCCATCGAGGCTCCGGCACCCGGACGGGGCAGAGCGGTGTCACGGGCGGGCAGCGCCTGGGGACCGACCTCCTGCCCGGCAGCGCTTTTTTTCTCGCTCCCCTCGCGGGCCGGGAAAGGCGCTGGGCAGCCGAGGAGCTGGGCCCCTCCGTGCCTCTGCGGAGCGGCTCCGGCATCAAGCTCTCCCTGTCGGGGACGAGCCGTCTAACCTTGCTGCCGTAGGAGGGATTCCCACCCCTCCGTAGTACCGCGATCCCTCGCTCGGCGCCAGGTTCAGGAGGTGAAGCCAAAACGAAACGAAAATGTCCCTGAGCCGAAGAGCGGGAGGAGGCCGGCCCTGCCCGCAGCACTTCGAGGGGGGAGGTCTGCCCCAGCCGACAGTGCCAGCGGGAGCACGGCGCCGGGCATCGTCCTTTCCCAGCCGCAAGCCGCTGCTTTCCCCCGGCAGCCCAAGCCTAAGCCGGCGGCTGTCCGGAGGGGAGCGCGGCGGCTGCTGGGGCGCCTGACGAGTCCCCCGGCTCGGCGGCACGGTGCCTCGGCACCGCGGGAGCCCGCTCTGCCTCCCCTGCGCACCGCCGCCTGCCTCCAGTCCCTTCGGGATCCACGCATCTCGTTCGTTCTGTACCAATAGAATAAGCAAAATTAAAAACAACAAACCAAAAGAGTCTTTACGGCGCCTGAGCTCCCACCAAAGCGTTTCGGGACAGCAGTATCTCTGCAGACCTACCCTCTCTTCTATCCTTCCCCTCACTGGTTTTATTAGTAAGTCTTTTGCCGCACGGAGAAGAAGCTGTGGACAATTGAGAGAATCTCTACAGCCAGACGTATACAGGGAAGGGAAGGAGTCGGCCGGAGCTGTTATTACAACGTATTTCGATGCCCAGAAGGCAGCGCAGCGCCGGCCGAGAAGAGCGCGGGGAGCCGGGCTGACCGGCAGGCCGGGCCGGCTGGGTGCCTGGTGCGGGGCTGGCCGCTGCCGGGGTCCTGCTAGGCTCTCTCCTGCCCTCCGGTTCCCCATGGCGTTCTGCCGCTTCCCCGTATTCCTCACACACGTCTCTAGATCTTGGGTTTCCCCCTGGCCACGGGTTGCGTTTCCCCGCAATCGCACGCTGCAGTGCTAACCGCGAGGGATTTCCTCCGTGAGATATCACCCTCATCGACCCGCCTCACCTGAGCAGACCTGCTAGACTTTTCGGTATTGTATGGCCTCTCTAAAATAGTTCCGTTTAGATTTGTAAACTGTCAGGAGCAGGGAGCACAGACTGAAGCGCCTGTGCCCTATGGCTCTCTTCCAACGAATTAGCAGCTTATAGCTGGAAATGAAGGAAGAGTTTTGCCACCTTCGTTGCAATTAAGGAAAATTCCCTAGATCTGAGAAAGAAGTGACTAACAAGTCCCGAGGTGAAACCCGCCACCAGAGAACCAGCTGCGGCTGCTCCTTCACCGCAGCCCACAGCTACTCAAGCGCCGTTTGCCCCGGGCCGGGCGGCGCCCCCCACTCCCACCCCGTGGTGGCCGCGCCGAGTGGGAAACAAGCGTCCCGCCTGCCGCGCAACGCCCGAGTTGCGGTGTGAACGAATGCGGGAGAGGGTTGCAGCAGCGAGCCGCCCCCCTGGGCCCGGGAGCCAGCCCAGCGCCTGCCTTTACATCCCAAACATGTCTACGGGGCGCGGGATGCCGGGACAGCCCGCTCTTCGCTTCCAACCGCGCTCTCGCCTAGGGTGAGAGCGACTGACGGCGGAGCTCAGCAGGACATGCCGAGCGTGTAAGGCTGAGGACTCGCACCCCGAGGCGCGGATCGTTTTAATTACAACGATTTACGTAAATTACCAAGATATCAGCCCTTCCACCCTGCCAGGTTCCGACCTGGAAGCACAGCATCACCCACCCACGTCGGACACCATCGCCTCCCAAGCGCTCTCCAAGTTCCTACGGCCGGCGGAAACCAGATGGGAGTAAAAATCCCAACAGAACGGGGAGGACAGAGCCTATTCCGAGCGCCCTCCCCGTGAGTTTCCCAACGAGCCCCTGCCCCGGCGCGCTCATCGCCCAGGACGGCAGTGCTCATTAGCGAGCACTGTGCCACGAGGTTGCCATTTCCTCCTAAATCCAAACTTTGCTTCTTAACACACACTCCCATCTTCGTACGCAAGCTGCCCGTGATAATTAAATCTCCAGTAAATGTGTAGGGAGAACCCTCCGCTCTGCGACACAAGGCAGCAGATCCCACCGGCTCCTGCCACGCGAAGTGGTGCTCAGGGAGCAGAGCCGTGGCAGGATCGCATAGGGGCTCGATGCCGGCCCTCAACTCCCTCCCTCGCTGAAGGCAGAGGCAGGTCAGCCTGTGACAGAACTGAGCCCGGTCGGCAGCTGAGGGCGCCCGGCTGGGAATTGGTGGCTTTCGGTGCAGATAACCGAGGACTGCTGATCCGCCCAGAGAAAAGGGGCAGACAGTGCAGGGGATTTCGAGTGAAGATAAACGAGAGGAGTTTTATTAAACTGTAAAGGCTGAAAACTCCGTTGAACAGAACGAGGAAACGCACCCTGAAACGCATGAGCCGCAAATATCCCACAGCCCGGCTCCAGTAAGCAGAGGCAGCTCAGAGGCTCCCGGCCACGCCACGAACAGGGCGAAATCATGGCAGCTGGAAAGCTGGGAGAGGCTGACCGGGTAGCTCAGGGGTTTTTAGGCTTTCGCAAGCCCTCCTACCGACGGGGCTCAGCAGGGCGCTTTTTGCAGAGGGGTCATACATGGGGCCCCAGGGCGGGAAAAGGCCAAATTCTGTCGCTTTTCCTCTTGCAAACAATCCTATCGTCTTTTTTCCGCGATTTCCAAACATTGACAGCTAATATGCACAAACACTTACAAAGAGTTTCGGAGCTTGAGTTGGTACTTGGCCCGTGAAAGGGCCCCTGCCAGGCCCGGGGGCTGTCTGCCCGCTCTCAGCACCTTCAAGAGTGGCCAAAAGGTGGCCCGCTGCCCGAGGCAGCCCCGGTAGCTTTGCGGAGGCGGCGTCCTTCAACCTGGATATGGCTTGACCAAACTAGGCAGATGCCTACCCGGGAGATGCCGGGGCAGTGGGGGCCTGGGGACACTGCCCTGAGCCTGCCCGCTGGGCTCCGCGGAGTTGACCCCTCTGCTTCCACAGCTTCCGACGACGCTGTCTCCGTGCCACCCCCTCCCCGCTCGTAAGCGGCAAGCAGGGCGCGAAGCGGGCCAGCAGCAAGTGCCCGGCCGCCGGCGGGGGCTGCCACCTCCCAGCCCCGCAGTGCGGGCGCAGCCGCCGCCGCCGCCGCGGTCCCGGTGGCTGCACGGCCGCCGTTCCCAGGCACAGCAGCGGTGCCCACGGCCCCACGCACCGTGTCACGCAGCGAACGCGACTCCTCCTAAAGCCTCGTCTTCCTCCAGCCCTTGCATCTCCCCCGGCCGCCTTCGCTCCCCCCGGAGGTGCCGCCGGCCTGCGCGCAGCCAGCGCGCTGCCCTGACAAATTTCGCGTTTGTAAAGGGACGGGTGAAAGGTATCCGCCGTTTGAAATCCCATTACAAAACCAGAGCAGACGTAATGCTCGTCTGCTTCCCGTCACGGAATCGTTCCAACTAAATCACCATCTATCAAGCGAGTTTATCCCCAGCGGGCACGGCAGCTCTCGCTTACTCTGCTCCGTGAACCGCTGCAGTTCTGCCCCGGGAAGAGCCCTTCAGTCACCCCGTTCCTGCGGTGTGACACGGTTAGTTCCTCCTGGCCAGCGTTTCGCTGGGAGCCAGCGGCACCCCCGCTCTCCGAGCCGAACGGGCCCGGACCGCTGCCCCACGCCCCCGAAGCCTCCCCACCCCACGAAAGACGAAACGCTCGAAGATCTCTGCGCTTCGTCAACGCAACGGAGTATTTGACAGTCACAATTACCTGTAAATATTCTGACCGTTTTTGTATACGGGACACTTTTAGCCTTAAGCCTGGCAAGCCTCACACGAGCGGAACTGCACCACTACCGCAACCTCACCGCGGCAAACGGCAAAAATCCGCGCTCCGCTATCGGCACTCCGTGCGATCCTCCCCGGCACGGCAGAGCCCAGGAGGGGGAGAGATAGCTACCACTTTCTTCTCTCCGCACTAAACACTCGATTTAAAACGCTAACATTTAGGCAAGAATTCAAATCAGTCACAGGAAAAAAAAAATATAGTTGTCTGTTATCAAATCACCCTTTCGGTTCACACACGGGCAGATAAGGTGCCAGATTTTCTAATATATTTGCAGCAGCAGTTTAAGAAATAATCATGAGATCTGAGATGGTCACTACCAGATAAACCTCGAGATTTCATAATCGGGCTTCCCATTTTTTTTTACGTCAACCTCTCCCTTCCCTACCCGTCACATCACAAAAAATAGCGGAGCGGAATTACCTGTCTGCTTCTTTGTGCCTCCTTCAAGTAAAGAAGGTAAAAGTCACTTCATCTATTAGCTTGTATAAGTAATAAAGAGGTGGTAACTTGGAGCTACCACATTTTGAAGATTGTGTCACATGCTTTAGCATAAGTAAGGGTGTTAGAGCCCTAGTGAGTACAGGATCAATTCATTTGTGCAACAACTTGTGGCGCGCTTGGTTCTTAGCAGGTATTTATTTAATCCCTGGGAACAGCTCTGTACATCCCTCCTCGCTAAGACGGACATAACAACATCCTCTCAGTTCCTGCGGCATTTCTGGGCGCGTTTACCCAGAGGAAAGGCGATTTGTCAGCGCCTTGACTCTTTATCAACCGATCATGAACCAGATACGGCAGGATTTCTCGGGCTACAGCATCTTCCTCCGCAGCGAGGATAAGGCGAAGGTGCAGCAACTCCCGTGAGTGCGCGCACTCGGGAGGGGGTCACGGCATGCGGCTTCAGTCTCCCCTACACAACAGGGAGGAATTTGCCGAACTTTCTCAAAGTTTCTCAGCCCTGAACTTTTTCTAAGTCACTTGCAAGAGAGGGGCTGTTCAGGAGCCCGGACACTCTGCCGGCCAGCTCGCAGAGCTGCCTCTATCTCACTGAGGGGCCGCGAGTGGGCGCCCAGCCGCGAGCGGAGCGAACGCCTCGGAGGGGCGAACCCGCGGTACCCCGCACCCCGGCGGCTCCAGCCTCCACCCCCTGCTTGATCCGCTCCCAGGGCTCCAGGGAGCTCTGGCACTCGCTCGGGTCAGTCCCAAACCGAAACGGGTCCTTGCCAGCCCGGCGGCGAGACGGGCAGCGGTACCTGCCCGGGCAGTCACTGATGCCCGTGCTGGTGGGAGCCCACAGCCCTGCCGGCTTGCCGCTCTGAAAAGGGAGGGGACACCGAGCTTTCTCAGCCACCGAACTGACAGGGAAGCTCCATGCAAGTGGAGCCGAGCTGCAACTTCTATGGGATGGGAAGAGGACGGATCTGCTCCTGCTACCTCGGGAGGGAAGTGTCAGCAGCATCCAGGCTTTGAGACTTTTGGTCTCAGCGACTCTCGGGGCCACCACCGCGACACGGCTGTCCCCGGGAGGCCGGCGAGGGCAGGGCGGCAGGTGCTGCGGGCCAGCACGGCGGAGCACAGGGCTGGAGGTGACCCTCCGACTCTCAGGCAGGACGAGAGAGTCGGGTATGGCCCAAGGATGCAGGTGGGGGCGCCGACAGCAGAAGACCCCTTCCCGGCCCGCTGAGCGCCGCCTGTCCCCTCCGTTGTTTCCCTGGGATGTCACGAAGGCCAGCCGGTCCTCTCGCCCCCTTCCCCTCTCAACGCCACCACCGTGCAGGGCTATAGGAGAGGGTCCGGTCCCAGCCCCCGAGATCGGCAACCCCCACACCGCCGGTGCTTGGCCGGAGGGGGCTGAGCTCGGGGACCGAGGCAGCCCCTCCCTGGAACTCCTCAGATCACGACTACCGAGCTGCAACACCACCAGGCCGGCGGCGCGACCCAGCAAGTGCCCAGGGCATGGGGCCTTCCCGCTCTTTCGGTGTGCTCTCCCTTGGGGTGAACTCTTCCTGGCCTTCCCAAACGTTGCTGCCGCTATCTCAGCGTGTCGGCTCTCCCTGCAGAGGCTGGTCCTTGTAACTGGATGGGAGAGTGCGAGTGGCATCACTAACTCTATCAGTTGCCCTCGGCCTCCTCAGGGTGCCTCAAGCAGGTTATGGCATCTGCACACTTACAGGTGGAAGCAGTCATCCAAGGTTTTCACCAATAGGTGTTTTCCTCTGATCTGCAGCATATGCAGCTTTACCAGCTGGAGACAGAGGTGTGGGGTTCAGGGGGACCGCACTGACAGCCTATCTTTAGGATGGAGGCATAGATGTCTCTACTACACAATCCGCCAGGGCTCACCATTTCTCGCCTGTTTGTGCTCTCCCTGCCCACGCCGGAGCTTGCCGGGCCTGGCCTGTACCTGTGGCTGGCAGTTGTCAGCAGCCCGAGAGCTGGCACCGGGGCAGGCCAGGCCTCCACCCTCACCGCCCCCGGTGCACAGCAGGGCTCTGTGTCAGCGGGACGGGAGCCCTGAAGCTCGCAGGCTGCCCAGGACCTGCCAGGGCTGTGAACTGAGGGCCCTGGGAGCACCTCCTGGCACATCTGCCTCTGAGGCGACCACAAACAAATATTTGCAGACTACTTCAAAGCCTATGAACCGAACCAGACCTCTGACTAGCTGTCCCCAAACACCGGTAGAAGCCCATCTTGCTGCCCACCGGTCCCGCAGCGGCACAGAGGCTGCCGCCCCAGCTACTGCCGGGAGAAGCTGAGAGCCGGACGGCAGGACAAGAACCAAACAAACCACTTTCTCAATTTCCACTTTGCTTGTATAGGCCTGCCCGGCAGCCTGTGCACACATATTTACACCTCTTTTGAAAGCTTCGACAGTAAAATCTCAGCGAATTCCCAGTGCCTGTCCACTCCCACAAAGCAAACAGGGGAGTGCAGAGCTGGGCCGGGCCAGCCCGACCCCGCGGGGCTGAGCCCTGAACACCGCTAACTCCCCTCTGCCGCCCAACAGCCCTGGGCATCACTGCAGCCTTGGATGGCTTTCAGCCTGGAAAAAGACTGAGAGGAGAAATCTGAGGTCTCTTTATATTAATATATTTTCGATTAAGTCTTTTAAGCAACCTGCACAACGCAGCAGATTGTGTGGCATTTTCCTCATTTCTGCCAAGACAATTTACTCACTGTGCCTAAACCAAGCTTCCTGATCCCTTCACAAAAATTAAAAGCAACAGCTAACAAAGAAGCAAAATATGAGGTAGGCTTCATGGGAAACAAGGCATGTAAAGTAACTGTACAACTGCCAGGCTGGATTTCTCTTTCATATATTCATGACTGATGGATAATACACAACTCAATTCCCCAAGTTCTTAAAGATTAGGCCTAGGTTGCAGCTGGCCATCTGAGCGGACACATATAGCAGGATAAAGCCATCAAATGGCAGTGGGGTCACTTTTGTCTTGGAAGTGGTAGCGGGAGCCACTGGTGGCTCACAAGTCAGTCCCTGCCCCCCAGTTCTGTACAACCAAGGATTTCCTAGGAGGATGATGAAGGGTCTGAAGAGGTCTGGGCTGTGTGCCTTCTCAGAGGCCTCCTTGGAACGAGACTCCTACATTTTTTTAATCTCCAAGCATAAAAATGGTAGAATATACAAAGACATATTTGTTTTGAAACCTTTTGGTGATTCACATTGCAACTAAGAAAAACGATGTAAGTGCCCATGAATTAACACATTTCCTTTTGAGATAATCTCCACCAATGCCTGCAAATAGCGCCAGTGATTTTTTCCACCCCCTCAGTTTCCTATAAATCAAATCATACACAGTCATGATACATTCACAACTCCCTCTAAAAACTTGTAGATGATGGTTGAAACAAGCCATTGTTTAAAAGTTACAGGGAGGACCTGAAGTGTAGAGGTGAGAGAGATCAGTAAGTTCACACCACCAATGAACAATCAGGAGAAGGATAGAGGAGGGCAGTCCCGACATTTCTCCCCTGGTGTGGCGTGCCTTAAGAAAAGTTGCAAGACAAACTGTCTTATTAGATAAGAAAGAATCAACTGAGGAAGAAAGCAGATATAAATGGGCTACCTGTGGCAAAAAAACCTCTTTGTCATGACTCATAGTCAGACACCAGACACAAAGCCATGAGAAACCACATGTTGCTATTGGTGGTGTTCAGGAACTTCAGTGTTCAAGATTAAAAAGGAGAATATTTGTGATTATAAAAGATATCAGGGCATACTTGAGATACCCCAGATTAATTGTATGCAGGATCCTATCTCAATACTACTAACTTATGTTCTCCATAATTCAATTCCTCACAAGAGATTTTTTGTTGTTGTTGTTTTTAATTATTTTGTTTTCCTGCCTTAAGCAACAGCTAATAAAGACAATATTAGGCACTTTGCTCTCTTCTTTCAGTAGTTCCTGTTCAGTACAAGCTGAAGTGACCACAGTGAATAATTTGTCTTTGGGTGAAGGTCATGACCCTGGGTCAGCCTGAACACAGCACTGCCTGAACTTTGCCTTTGAAGCCAACAGGAGTCTTACACAGGCACAGCTAAGGGATCATGCCACTAGTTTGTAATGCAATCTGGAATGTTTTAAAATGAGAAATCATTATAAGATCTGAAGTTATTGTCCTGATACAGCCTATTTGTAAGTGGCAAATGTAAGTGGTACCATGCATGCTGTTCTCTCTATAGTCTCATGAGAGCTCTGCTCTAGAAATAGTGCCAGCATTTCCTAAAATTTCTTGGGTAATGACTGCCTTTATGCAGTTTCTATTGTGCTCACTATTGCTCCTACAAAAGTAGAGTTGCTCAAAGATGCATTTGGTTTTCCTTACTGCTTTGTGAAAGGTTTTTGTTTGGTTGTTGGGGGTTTTTATAAACAATTAAAAATAGCTTGTTCTCTAAAAAGATGTCTTTTCAAAGCACTAGAATGAGCAGAAGCAGGGGAAACAGTCTTTGAAAGAAAAATTACTTTGGACAAGTTTTGAATTTCAAACATAGTCTTTGTTTATATTTCACTGACAAAATGCCTCTCAAATATTCTTTGAAAGGTGATTACATTAGGCAGGGGCTATTTTAGCAATTTCACATCTCATAGCACTGTTGTATACAGGGATCTGTCCACCCACTTCCCTCGCTGCAGTCACAGCTCTTTGAGCCTTTACACAGCTATCTTTCACCACTTCTAAAAATCACACAGACCTTTTCCTTTCTTGCAAATTAAAGTCAACCTTCTCTGTACCACCAGGTCTCTTCTCTAGGAATTCTGGTGGGTTGCAGAATCACTTTTGACCTGTTAGTGAAGTTTCTTGCAATCTTTTGCTTAGAGTTGGGTAGAAAAGGTTTTCCCAGTTTAACAAAATTGTAGGTCAACAAAATCCAATTCCCACTTCAAATCACAACAGAAAGTTGAGATTTTTAGTGTTTCATAATTTGAAAAAAAAAAAAAGCCACAACAAAAAAAACCAACTTGCACTGTGAGTCCTTCCTTCTCCATTCTATTTTTCCCGTAATTTAGGAAAAGAGCACAAAGCCCCTCCTGCAAAGGCACTGTACAGCCATGAAAAAGCAGCACATCCAGTTATTCCTATCATCAGCTCAGGTGGTGAAAGCTTCAATACCCATTCAAGTTCTTGGAGTGCCAGGAAAGCTCTTACTGTTTTCACTTTCTGCATAGTCTCAATACGATCATATTTTGATGTCCTTGCTACATTTATGCGTCTCCACTGCAATAAAAACTAAATTTGTTGACACATTTGAAATGTTTTTAATACTCTCAAATATTTTTAACAGATGTTTATCAAGACAATTTCTGTACCAGCTTTGCATCCATCAATACTATGAAATACTTTTAGGACTGTTACTGGGCCCCAGAGCACAATGGCCTGTGCCACCAGACTTTGAGACTGATTCTTGTCATGGTTTTGGTCTAAGCTGACTAGCACTGTCTGTAGCAGCTCTTGGGCATACCTCAGGAGTCAGCCCAGGCAGACTTCAACATCAAAAGGCAATTCACATTAGGCTTCCTTGTTTTGGTGGGCAAGACAGGAGAACAGTGTCAACGGAGGCTGTTGCAGGCAAGGGAGCCTCAGTGACAGAACCCTTCTGACACACCAATACAGACAGTGCTTCTGTCAGTCCTGCATGAGGAAGGTGGAGTAGCATGAGGCAAATATCAGTGCAGGCTCTGGGACTCCAGGCACCTGCACAGTGCCATAAAAATGCACAGTACAGTGCAATGCACATAAGCTGGCTAAAGATGAACAAAAAATGCCTCTCAGTGTTGCTGTGATGTGCCTCTGCACAGTTGCACCAAAGCAAATGAAGCCTGAATTTTGTTCTTTGTTGTGCTATCAATATTTAATTTCTTTATGTCATTGCAACATCTGTCCTTTCTCAGGTACAGCAGAGTTATATGTTTAGTGAAAATATATTACGTTCCTATATTCGTAGTTTTGTGAACACAGGTAGAACTCCAAAACTTCTTTTTTTTTCCCCAACAAACAGATAAGAAAAACACCTCCTTGTTCTTCACTTCTTAGTCAATGCTCTTCTCAGTTAATCACTGGCTACCACTTACATAATTAGATATTTTTAATAAACTGATTAATTCTAATGTTATTTCTCCTGTCACACAAGAAGAGACAGATTAGTGTGCATTTTTGGGGCCTGATTGCAAAAAATTGCTGTAGAAACTTTGCTAAGAGTCCTCCCCACATTCAATTAATTCCCTATTCTATTTTATGCTTCATTAGAAAGATTTCAGAATTTGGTGGAGGAGGAAGGAGTTGGAAATAGAAGTGCTAGGTATCTCTTAGATACTTAAAAGCACATAAAAGCAAGATTTGCTAGGAGTTATGAACAGTACATATGACATTTCAGTGTTATAAAAGTAGATGAAATGCATTCTACATATTCAAGTTTGGACCTATTCTTCCCCTCTACAGCACAAGTCACTGAGGATAGCAAGCCCACACCAGCTGAAGTCTGGCTTTAAGTTATCAAGAATGACCCAGGCTCAACAGCGATATGCCCCACACAACAAGAGCCAGAGTGGTCTGGGAACAGTTTTGCCAGATGTGGGTTAAGGCTTAGTAGGGATGAAGCTACAAAACAAATAACAGAACTTATCCTCTGAGATGTAGTATTGTTATTTGATAACTTACACATGAGCACTTTTTAATATCTGGTGGAGCTCAAATTTCATTAGCTCCTGTTTTAAGAGATGATCTAAAGGTTAGTGCACTCAGAGGTTTGGGCTACAGATGTAGTTTTGCTCCAGTTGTCTTTCTACAGAGATTTCTTGGGTGGGGTTTTCCAAAGCACGTTACTAACCCAGGAGAACAGGTCTGACGATCTGCCAGACTCATCCTGCTACATCACAAAAGCGCAATGGGAACCTCTTAAGTCACCTCTTACTTCCTACACCTCTAAAAGGAAACAAACCTGACCCACTTAGCAATCAGAGATCTGTAAAGATTTAGTTGCTGCAGTTGTAAAACCTTAACACTGAACTTGCCAAGGCAACCCTTGCCCTTTCCCTGACTCAGGAGGAGACAAATGCCTGCAAAGAGTCCCGTTTCTGTTCTGCATGAAGGCAGACTTGAGAAAAACAATAAGGATCTGCTGCTTCCCTGTTTCTTACCCTCCACATACACTGAGGGTCAATCAATGCAAGAAGAAAAAGAGACAAGGAGCTGAATGATTGCCCAAGGCTACACAGCCGGTCACTGGCAGGTTCCCCAGTCATTCCTGATTCCCTATTCTGTGCATTCTTCCAGACCAGTCTGCTTCCCATGTTTGGGAAAACATTTCCAAAACGCAAGGCAGAATCCAGACTCCCAAAACATTCTGAATGATCTGCAAGCTTATTGTCTCTTCTTTCACTCATTTAAAATACTTTAAAACCTCTTTTGGCCCATCACCTGGTCTGAATCAGCGATCAACTCAACATGGCAAAGTAGCTTCAGAAACAGGGTTGAATCTTACACGTACCCATGGCAAAAGTCACATTTCTACAGTGGCATCAGGAGTAGCTTCTGCACTGTTACACAGTTAACTAAGCTAAACTTTGCCTTTCAATAATTATAAGGACCAATTTACTGAAGGTTTATGTACAATAAATACAGTCGTGTTTCCTTTTCTATGCTGACAGTTGTTACTGCAGAGAACATTCAAACACTGAATAAGCCTTCAGATGATTCCCTTCTTATCTATTCTGTTTCTGAAATATGGCATTTTTTTTCCAGCCTAATAGAAATTTAAAAAACCTTGTTGATACCGTCAGCTAGAATTTAGAGTAAGTAACACTATAAAGGAAGTTTTGCCCAGTCTTTCTGCCTCCTATTGTTCTTTGAGCTACTCCATCAGGCCTCCTTACCTCACACTGTAATTTCTGTCTCATAGAAACTACTTTTGCTGTCACTAAATCAAAGGAGTCAATGAGCTTTATGTATCACCATATCAATAAAATGACACAGCCCCTTCTTCTCAGGGAAAAAATCAGTAGCCAATATCAAAGAGAAAAGATTTTAAGCAAACTTTGCCCAGCAGGTACATTTATTTATTGCTGCATTCCTTCCTTCTGTCAGGTCATAAACTCCAAAGCCACCAAATAAATATTATCACTGAAGAATAAAAAAGAAATCAGGTAACCCTGACTAGATACAAAGTACCTGCAAAATTGTAACAATAACAGCAACAAAGAGTGCTTCACATACAGTGAAGAAACTCCAATTTATTTACCAGTATCTACAGCAGGATGAATAATATTCAGCCATTAGTAAATTCAGAAAGCCTGGAAGAACTTAGGAGCCTAGCCCGGGACCCAGGAATTCCAAAGGGTGGCTCTTTGACAGATAGGCAGAGTTTTATTCCCCTGGAACATTCAGTAGGGTAATAAATGAAGCCGCTCAGCCACAATTCAGACAGTGCTGCATTACTGAGGTACCCACCTGGAAGACATAAGTTTTCATTTCTGTGCCACTGGCCAAAGTCTTGGACAAATTCCTCAGTGTTTGCTAGTTTCCAGCTAATGTTCACCTTTATTTTAGATGGATACTATTGTTTTCAGCAAATTATTCTCTTGCAGATCCTGCTGCCTTAGGGTCTTGGGACATTCAGTTTAGACAGGTGGCTATAATTAATTATTCAAAATGATTTTCAGGAATTTGGATTTTTTTTTTTTTTTTTTACTGACAGTGCATTAGTTATAAGCATTTTACAAAAATAAGGCAATTGCATGCTCTTTGGGGTATTTGTGATTAAAAAAACATGTTCTAGCTCATTGTAAAGTTTCTGTAGACTGGCATTCTTTGTGAGAAATTTCTTTCTTGTAGCTGCTTTGGGTTTATGTTAGTTGTATATTTTAAGAACAACATCCCCTAAAACAGTTTCATGTGAAAAACGGAAATATACTTCAAAAAAGTATTTCTACTCTCATCTTCCTTTCATTCTCAGTGGGTCTTTAGTAAACAATTGGTTGCTAATGAAAAAAGTTCAGAACCATCAGCCTAGAAAATTATTAAAAAACAACTAGGGAGGCAGAAGATGAGGATACTGTAAAGGACTGTTCTGAAAAGCAGCAGTCCGAAGAAATTGGAAGAATACCAGAAGCTAAAACGCACACACAGAAACCATTATGCAGAATGTATGATACAATGCATTCTTGAACTTGTAAAGAAGTAGAGTGAATTTAGCCTTCAGTTAAAAAAATACTTGAAAAGAGCTGACAGTGACCCGCAGAGCGCAGGTCAGGAGCCATCAAGTTTCCATAAAGCTCCTGCTGTAGGTAGGAACAATGGGGAAGGTAAAAAGATCTTGGCACTACCGGCCTCTTCCCCATATTCCCCCAGTAGATGAGGTGTTTGGAGACAAATACCATTCTTGACACAATTGTTTCTTCACAGCATTTTCTAGACATCATGATTTTTTTCCAGTTACAACGTAAACAAATTAAAACCCCCATGACTTAAAGGTGAGGCCAACAGCTCCAAACAAATAAGCAAACAAACAAAAAAGAAAGGAGGGGAAAAAAGCACAAAAAAAAAAAAAAAAACCAAAAAAATCCCCCAAAATACTTTTTACTTCAACATATATATATATATATATACTTGGAATATCTTAAGTTAACCTTCTCCATAATTTAATTCTATTTCTTTAACAACAAGAATCTTTCAATCTGACCTTAAGTGCTTCTTTTCCCACGTGGACTGTTTGTTTCCTGATTTACAAAGTCTATTATTTTCAAGAAGCAGTCTGGGCTAGCCAGGGCTGAGCTTAAACAGAACTCCTGGGCCCGTGTATGATTCTAAGATTTCATGGGCAGGGCATGTAAGGGGAAGCCTCAGGTGAAGCTGATCAGGGCCATTAAGGCCTCAGCACTCAGGTTAACTCAATTGTTAATCTAGCTCTAAACTGTGGAGATAAATTGAAGAGGTTTTGATGTCAAAACAGAGGTTTTTGCTGTTCTGGAAGCAATGTGTTCTTTCCCACCCGTCCAGTCCTTAGATCAGGTGAGATGTGGAGCACTTGAGCATATGCATGTTCTGCTTGGGTGGGAAGGTACCATAGGATTGATTTTTAGCCTCAACGTTAATAGATCGAATGGAAGGATTTTCGTTGGTAGTGAGAGCATTGGAACTTCATCCCAGTAGATAACAATTGTAAATACTATGGAGGCTGAGACAGACTTTGGTCAGCAGTGCATGATGCCCACTGTAATACTGAAAATCTGAGATGAAATCCTGTGTCACTACACTCATGCAAGATTTGCCACTGCTTTCTTGCAGGAGCCAGGATCTTGCTTCAGGCAAAAGCAAAACTGCAGAGGTTACAATATATGCTCTTTCACTCCACCTCCCAGGAACAAGACCTGAAATGGCAGATGTATTATTATTTATTGATATGCAAACTTGCACAAACCTTATAATCTCAAATGATAGCTGAGTGCTTTCCTGGTTGATAAACCATAGTTGAAGAGTTTTTTCAAATAAAGCTTAAATTCTTTTTTTTTTTTCCCCTGAGTAAAAGGGGATGTCAAAGTGTTAACTCTAAGTAGCAAGAACTGCTCTTTTCAGATATACTGAACACACGCAAGCTTCATTTGGCAAAATCTGGTCATTGTTACAAAGTAAACTTTACCTGGACTTGTACAATGAGTTTGGGTTTTCCACCCAAACAGATGTGTTCATTGGTTTCTTTATATGGAAAAACAAGATTTCTGAAAGAATTATCTAAAAGAGAGTATTAAGGATCTGTTGTGGCACAGGAGACAGGGTTACATAACGTAAGAACTGTGGGATAATTAAAAGAAGAATCAAATACATCGGTAGAAATAAATTTCATTCACTGCTGAAACGGCCTGTAAAACATAATTCTACCTTCTGTTCTTCCTTTCTGAAAGACAGAAAATCAATTTGTACCTTGCCTTGGCTAGCACCTGACTACAGTTTTACCAAGGGGAAGATGAGGCTTTTGTCCCTGTTGAGCACTGGCCAGCCTGGGACATGCCTCTGTGTCATGCAATGCAGTCAGGACAGTCTTGTCCTGCTCTCCCCACCCTCATTTGGACTGATTTGTGTTCGTCCTAGAACTGCTCATCAACTGTTAATTGTAATGCTGCCTCTTGCTGTGTTTGAAAGACCATGATTAACCCTGACAGTTGTTTCTCATGCTCTTACATTTTGCAGAAAATAAAAACTAGATCTTACCAATGCTCTGGGAAACCAACATTCCTCTGTTGCAAACAGGAACTGGGGGAACTGTGCCAACTAACAATTTCAAGGAGGAGATGAATGTCCTCATCTCATGGCCACACACCCACTTCAGTTCAGAGATGTAAATGCCATTGACAGCAATGTCCTCTGGAGAACCAGTACAGCAGAATTAGAAGGTCATTGAAACAGATGACTTTTCCCATCCTTTTTCACAGTTGTTTTTTTTTTGTTTGGGTTTTGTTTTTTTTTCACCCTGGCATCTGTTCTCCCAAGTGTGCATACGTATAAAGGCCACTAACTCTAGCAGTCTCTCTAGGTTCCTTTCTGTGATGGGGATGGAGAAGACCCTTTCTTCGGAGAAAAAGACATCGAGATCTGAAGCACCAAACCTTCTCTTGCTTTCAAATGCCTTGAACTGATGCAGTTACGTGACACAGCCAGACACTGGCTTAGCTGGCTCGTCACACTCCTTCGCAAGTGAAAAGGTAATAGCTTAAAAGAGAGAATCAAGTTCACAACTTGCAAAGCACCTCTGGGCCCTTTCAATATACTGTGTACATCATTTGTACACAGGTGTTGCCGAGATGGGGGAGGCAGGCCTGGGAGAGATATAGAACAAGTAGGAATATAATTAAACCTAAAAACTAATAAGAAAAAAGATCTATAGGAAGCTAATATCACCTTGTGGTTTTGCAAGTTATTTTTAAGTGCTGTATAAAATCAGTGAGAATCTGATTGTGGCATTCACAGCTGTGATACTAATCACTGGGCTCAGCAACAACACAAATCTGGCCTCAGGTTTATATTGATTGGACATCTATTCAATCAATAAAAAAACATAACCCATTCCTTTATTTCATCTAGTCTCAGAGTCTGCTGTCCCATACATTACATCTGAATTGAAGCTCTGCAGTTCATGCTGTTCACAGCAGGAATGGCTCGATGCACAAAGAATCCTGTAGTGCTACTACCTTTTTTACACTGAGAGCTGAGCCACTGCTGCTGCTGTACTAACCAGCAGGGACAGATGCCAAATGAGAAATTCTTCTGATAGAGCTTGTGACAGCATTTTGCAGCTGGTCAAAACTTGCAATAAAAGGGGATGGGGGGAAACAAGGGATCAACGAGGAGTATTTGCATAGCAGTAAGCACTCACAGTCTGTGGCTTCTGGGCCTTGGGACCAGGAATTTACTACCTGGGCTGCTTTTGGAGTGCATGATGAGGGTGTGAGTTTGGATGTAGCCCCAACAGTCTAATCAGACATGGATAATAATCCCAACAGATAAGGAAAGGAGACTTTATCAAATTAGGCAAACAAAGTATCAATTCTTTTAACTTTCACTCCAACTCACGTAAGTGGCCAAAGAGCTTGTCCTCTTATAAAGCTAACAGAGAAAAACGCAGAGAATGCTTTTACAAAAAAATACTTGATCTGAACAAAATGAATGAAGTTACAGAGTGAAAGAAGATACGAAGGACAGAAAAACAGAATAAAGGCTGCTATTCCTCCTTCTCTTTTCTGAATATAGCTCATGGTTTATTATCCACATCAGTCTTGTGCACCTCATGAAATTAAAATAAAATTGGTAGAATATAAAGAATGAAGAACATAATAGCTTCACTTTCCTGTGGAGGCACATGCACACACATGCACGTGTGTGCATCCCCACACACAGGAACCCTCGCAGTGAGGGAGCAGAAGCAAGGGCTGGGAGCGAGACTGCTGCTGGGCAGGGCTCAGCCTTGTCCTTGCGTTACCAAAACTCAAGGATTTATTTACAGCCTGATTCTTTGAGACACCCTTCTTTAATCCTACACTAGAATTCACAAGCTTGAAATTCTGATACCGAAAGAAATGACAAATAAAGAACAGGGGCAGGATGCAATTGAAAGATCGGGTTCAATTAGAGCACGGGCACGTCCTTTTCCAACTGCCAGGAGTTTGGGCAGCTTAGTAAGTATTTTAAGGGGCTATTACTAAAAGCAAGTGAAAAATACCTTCAGTTCTGGAAAATACCATTAGGCAAACAACCCGAACAATCTGGATTTCCTTTCAGAACTAAGATGCACAGAGCATCTCCCTATAGAAACAAACAAATAATGGATATGTATTTTTATGGGTGCACTGTCTATATAGCACTGATGAAGCCCTACATTTTACATCCCAATAACAAGGATGCATTCTGGAGGAAGGTAGTTTAGAGACGGCTGTTGACTCTGCCCTGGAATGTCTGTGTGTAGCAAAGCAAATGATTGCCCTGAGGGGATTTTCCCACTGCTCATAAAAAATGTCACAGCCTAGCCTTGCCCCATCTGTACTGTGCTTTCTCAGGGCAACATCAGTGCAACCCATTTGGAGAAGCCTATGCTGTAAATAGTGATGTTTCGAATGTTACACAGAACAGTGGCAATTTTTTTTTTTCATTTAAAATGTTAAGAAATGAATATATTAAAAGCAGAGCACAATGTGGTGCTTTACCAATAAAAAAAGAGCAGGGCTAGATCCATGAAGATTCAGAGCCTGTCTTCATCTGAAGTGAAAGGCTCAGAAAAACAGAGAATCAACAGGAGAAATGATGTGTGTACTTGCCAGTGCCTACATGGACCACACAGCTTCTACTAGAATTGCAGCCAATAACTTGCCAATTGCCCTGCCTGGCCCACCTTACTAGATGTAGGGAGACCTGAGGTCTGGCGCAAGAAGTACTTTTCGCAAGGGAGGTCTAGGATGTAGTAGGGTCCAGGCACATCCATATGTGTGCCTAATGGTCCCTCTGTCACAAAACCCACAGAATCTAAAGTGTATAAGCAAAATAAATCTGGGTCTGCTACGTTTCTTCACTTGTAGCAAACTCTGGAGTGCAATTTAGGGCTTCCTCTTAGAACAGACTCTAGGATACAGGTGCAAATTTAGCATGTCTGAAAGTGAGAAAATCCCCAAAGCTTCAGCACTCCTGGGGTGACATGAGAGGCCAAAGTCCTCACCAGGCCTGCCTCTATAGGCCAGGACTCTTGAAATGGCATATGGAAGCCCTTGCCCTGACAGAACCTTGCCAGTTGATCTATTGGCTTAGGTGTTACACCTACATATAGCCTACAAGGCTGCATGCAGCGTTGTTCCTTCCACCACAGTTTCACCAGCCCTGCACGAACACTGAGGGTGTTAAAAAACTCCACATACCAATGCAGCTTTGTAATTTGTGGTGGTACATACACAACAAACCAAACATGCCCACAGCTATCAGAGGAAGAGCCCACTACAGCCCAATCACTATTCTAATATTTACTATTAAATGCTTGCTAAAACTGCATGGTGGCTGCCAGGAGGCTTTGAGAGGTGGCAAGAGCAAGGCGATAGTTGTAAGTCAAAATATCTGTAGAGGAGATAATGAGGGATTCTTCATTTTACACCCTTGAACTTATATCCTTTCACTCCCTTCTTCCCATATAGCATGACGCTGTCCATGAATTTCCCCATAGTCATCTTGTCAGAGATTTCCACTGCACTTCTATGATGATTTCTTTGTTGTAGTGTGTCCATTTAGGTGCAAAATTGGTTAAGTGGAATGTGACATCCAAAATGGGCTTGTTCTTTTGACAAACTAGAGGTAAGCCTGTGCCTTTTGCCCAAATTCACTCTTTCAACAAGCTTCTTGTTAGTAGGCAAATCAATCTGGATTTGCCAGACTCAGTCTTTGCAGATGTGAATCTTTTACCTTCAAGATAAAACTTCTTGATTCAGCAATCTAAAACCTCGGGGAATACAGAGACCATTATACACACTCACTGATTCTTGGGCCCCTTTTTGCCTGGTCTGAAATCCGTGTTTGCCTCTTACTGTCAGCATAAGATGATGGAACTCCCTGCAGAAATACAAAATGGGCAGGACGGAAACAATGGATGCCGACAGGCACACTATCATTATAGGTATTTATGTGCTGAGTATCAAATTGATAGTACCTTCATTTGTAACTTTTGCTCATCTCTTCACTGTTATTAAATGAGCTCAGAAACCAGAGGAGATTTGAGAGTGACAGAGGGTAATTATATACTTTAGAATAAGATATTCTTCATTGTGGTTTTAGAACATAATAACCTATTAAAAAAAAAAAAAAGCAGAAAGAACGTGGGTATTTCAATTCAGCTACGTTGCTCTTCTCAGAGAGCAGACTCATTAAAAAATCTGCTTTTAACTTTAATTCTAACTAAATGTATAAACAAAGCAAAGGCTACAAAAAGCTTTTCCTTAAATACTAAATTCTGTTTAATGTATAATTTTGAAAATTCTGTATTTAAATAGTGAATTTTTGTTGTTGATCAACAATATTAGTATTTTTAATTTTGTCAAGTGATTTATCTGTTTACTTTCATAACATCCATCTGTACAAGAATTTGTCTAGTCTAGCTGTAAAGTAACTGGGATTTATTTTTTATTTGATCTAGCATCAAAAAGTTAAATATTTTATAACACTGAAGTCAGCACCAAAAAATGGATATATTGAGGAGGAGAATCAGCAACAATGGATAAGAAAAACAGTGGGGGAAAACTAGTGACTTGTTCTATCCATATTACTACATGAAATTACCAGCTTCAGCTTAAAAAGGAAGGTGTCAGAAACTACTTCTTTAGGAAAAATGTAGCATATTGTTATTCTGGTCCTGTATGGTGAGGTCCTCCAGTGGCAGCTCACCTTTAGTTTGAAGTTTCCATGTCACATGCTGAGCAAGATTTTACTCTTCAAAGGGATCTTGCAGTTCCATGCTGCCACAGAGAGCCAGTATCATCTGGGTACTGCTTTTACAGAGGTTCAAGTCATTGATCTGGTCCTCCACACACCACGCTTGCAGCCACCCAGAGCTCACAAGAAAATAGGTGTCATTCTGCCTGAAAAAAGCTGACCAGAAAGCAGAGAGGTCCCTGGACAAGGGTAATTTCATTTAATGTTTTTTGCCACCCTTATCAAAAGGTTATTGCTTTTATCTCAGTGTAGGATGTGTCAGCAAAAGCAGCATAGTACAGACCTACAGCCTGAAAAATACCAGCCTTTGCCTCACAGCATAAGGGAAAAAAAAGAAAGCAGCCTCAACAGCAAAATGGACTTCCTAAACTGATTCAACCAGCACACCGGCATCCCAAGGTGATGGTCATCTGTACACAAGCGTGGTCCCGTTTCAAAGTGAGGCCAAAAGAACTATGTTTTTGGTCTTTTCTTGGTTACTGCCAAACCACTGCAAATGGAATAGTTCATCTTCTCCTATCTCCTCCTCTTCTGAACTCTCTAACCCAACCTGATACTGGTGGCAAACTAACTCAATAAGATGGTGTATGTGTGTTTCTGGATCAAGATAAAATAAAACGTTAAAAGTATTTATTGTGTTGAAATTTTCTATGCCAATTTTCTGATAAGAAGGAGAGATTCAAAAGGTCAGGGCTCTTGCAGTACAGAGTTAGTGTTATATTAGTTACAGCAATTCAGCCTGAAAATTCCAGGAGAAACAAACACAGTGGAATGCCATGAATTACAGGAGGAGACCACAGCTTTAATCAGCTCTTGGGAAAAGAGAAACATGCGTTTGGTTATTGACAGTTGATAAACTCAGTTATGGGGTTTGACGAAACTAGGAGTTCTAGAATTCTTTTTCTTTAAGTAAATAAGCTTTTGTTTTCTTAGTTGTTTTTCTTTTTTTTTTTTTTCCTGATTACAGAGACTTTTTTTCCCCTGTTTATTATACTGATACACTTTAAAAACTGGTACCACTGGTCCTGGCATTCAGGAGTTTCAGACCCTAATTGGACTGCAAGGCTGGGAAGAGTATATCTCTAAGTGATGTCTTGAAATAAAATCCAGGAAGCAGAGGAGATTCTGAAGTGATTGACTCTGTGCAGTGAAGCTGTCCTGATTACACAAAGGTCTTAAAATCCAAAGTCAGACTGAAGTCTTTAAAAGACAATTCAGTCAAGGCTTCCAAGTCAGCTTACTGCATCTCTTTTCAGGAGACACTTATTTCCACAATTCTGTAACTGAGGAACTTTGACACTGAATTTTACTCTTTGTAAAAAATTCTGCCTCAAAATGTAGGTCTTTATTAAGAAATGAAGATCAGCCATGACAGTGTGTGCCCATTCCTCCTCTTTCTCCACACCATTATTATCATCAACATACTAAGTAAATACAAAATAATCACCAAAAACATAAGCAATACTTTAAATAATGTAGTATTTGAGTTTGCATAGAGCCTGAAACATGAGCTTGGAGAGGCATAAAATGCCCCATTCATTTTCAAGGTTTGATTACTCTGCAACTTTAAAGCTAACACGTTGATATTACATTAAATTGCTGCTAATTATATCAGGGAGTCTCACAATGTTCAACAACCTCCTATGACTGTCCAGAGTGAAATATGAGAGGTCTTAACAGAGAGAGCAGGCAAAATCAACTTATTTATAGGTGTTTGTTTTTTTTTTTAATCTCATTATTTTCAAGCCAATGTGTGATTTTTTTTTTTTTTCCATTTGCGATTGCCTAGTATTTCCAAATATTTCGTCAACATTTTCTGCCTTGGCCAGAAGCATTAGAAACTCACACACAACAACAGAGAAGTGTGTGAATGCCAGAAAATGAAGCAAATAAGAAACTATCATACTCAAGAACATCACAAAGATATGAAATGAGGAAAACAAGTCAGTTTGACCATCTTTTTTGGTATCATCTTATGGCAATTAATTCCATGGGACAGGCATTTTTGTTTTTAATAATGGTTCTTTACATTGCCTTGCAAAATAGCAGCTTCTGACAGCTGTCAGGTTTTCTCCTCTTTAAGCAATGCTGCCACAATTTCCTATCAAGTAATTGCCCTCACAAGCAGGTAACACGGGACAAAGAGTTTTGCTGCATTCCTTTGAAAGACATTTGAGTCAGAGGTTAAAGAAATCACTGCTCCAGAGGCTCTTAAACATGTCATTGTCATAATATAAAAACTGACTTACTAACTTAGATTATTTGGAGAGTTAAGTGCTTGTGTTATTGCAAATTAAACTAATTAGTATCATTTCCTGACAGCTGCAGTGAGCGATAGCAATTCCATGATTTTTTCTTCAGCTGCTCATGTGGGGTGAGGAGAAGTGTGGAGACAGCTTTGTGATTTAATGGAATGGGATCAGTTTATCATTGTACGGGCACATCGTTCCATTCTTAGCACAACTCTGCTGCTTCCTCTGCTCCCTCCCCGTTCATCAGCTATTATTGCACTATTACCTTATTACATGGAAGCCAAGGTAGACAGATGGAGGTTGCTGGGAACTTCACAAATAACCAGACAAAAAACTGCACTGGAATTTGCTCGCAGTACTTCCCCCTTTTGGAACTGTTGTAGATTATATTCACCATCCTTTTAACCAAAATTGTAGCTGCCAGTAGAAGATACAAGAACTCATTTCAATACCACAACTGGTTTAATTGTTATAAAGGCAGGATCGTGAACTAGTGCTGATTGGAGTCTCCAGCGTATGAATAATTGCATAAAAAGGGGAAAGTTACAGTATGTAATTGGCAGGCATTTAGCAAATCACTCACATTTATCATGTGTGGAAAATGTGTACCAACCGTGGTGGTAAAACCATTGTGCTTACTGCTACCCAGAATTTCCATAAGATTACGTGAGGAACAATAGCAGACAGTCCCAAAAAACTCTTATAAAATGTCATACAGAAAACTAAGTGTAATCTGATCAGTAAGGAAAAGTCTAAGATTTCTTTAGATGAGCCAGAATGAAACAAAACTCTTGTCCATCTCCCACTTCACAGAAGCCCACACAAATGGATGAAATTACTCTGAATTCAATTATTCTGGAATTCTAACTTTCTAGAGACCATTGGGTTGTGCTTGAACTTTTTCATTAGATCACTTTGGTCAGATTTATGCTCTACTTATATTACTAAACTGGCTCCAAAGGTTTGCTCTATCTTGGAGCCATTGGAATAGACTGTAGCTTTGTGGTTCACAGACTGGATTAATGTTTTCAGCTACTAATTAATTGCTAATCACCAGCATGGAAATTGAATTACCTATAATCATATTAAAATATGGGGTTTTCTTCCCCTCCTCCATGAATCATTTAGCTTAGAAAGTCTCGATGGAAAGAAATGCATATTTTTGAGACAATACAATACTTTAGTAGAAAGCTAAAAGGGTTGGAGAAATAAATCCTCTTTGTCATTGTTGAGCAGAAATCAATGTATAATGCCATCTATCTGATGTCTCAGTATGGTCACTGTTAGCACAGGGTCTGAGTACCTTCTACTTTTAATGAATTTGTTTTCAGAACACTCCACAAAATGGGGAATTTTTATGGTTCCTAATGACCATTTGTCAAGAGAAGAAGCAAAGAGCAAAGGACTGAGAAGTCCTCGGGGCAACACTGGAAATATGCGAGGAAAGAAGGAGCTAAAACTGCTTCTTCCATGTGCCAGATTTGTATCTGTAACTGCGTAGTTTTTCATATCTATAATCAAGATGTCAATAACAAAGACCATCAAGAGAGAATTAGCTGTGGATTCAGTTTCCATTCCCTGGTTTCTGGTTTCAGGGACCTTATACATTCTGAACCAGCAAGTATCTTCCACGGGCACATAGGAAACCCTTCTTTCTCAGCATCTTAATGCTTCCAGTCATTATTTTTTCTTTAGGGTTGATTCTAATTACCTATTTTTTCCCTTAAGTTTTACCAGGGTAAAGGATTACATTAAAGCTGTGTCAATCTATTTGCTCTGAATCACTGAGAAGAAAACATACTGCTTGTCCTCCACCCACCTGACTCCTTTCTGCCACTCCTCTTGACCACACGGCCCTTTCTCCTTCTTGGCCAAGGACCCTTTGGTGGACTCCTTGGTGAGCTAATTCATCTTGCTCACTTGGCAGAAAACTATTTCCCTATTTTCTTTTTCGTCACAAAACGCATTCCCAATCACTGTCACACAATCCAACCCTTAACTTAAGACATTATGTTCAATGCCATGAGATCTGATGGTTTGGATTCTTCAAAAATGTTAAATGGCTGGTGAAAACCTTTGAGCTTCTCCAGCAACTGTTCTTCAAGTCCTTCCCTGCTGACCTCTGGAATGGTGCCAGAGCAATTTGGAGAGCAGATTTAGCAATACTGGCCAGCACACAGATGAAAGACAAAGAAAGCAAAATCACTTACAGCTCTGTTCAGCAGAGAGTGTGAGGGGAGTCAGACAGTTGTTTCTGGATTCAATTCTTTTCTCTCAGTGAAAATTCTCACCACAGCACATCTTTTAGAAACGCCTTGTGTAGTTTTGAGTTCACTTTCGAATTGGCAGTCTAAATAAAGTTTATCAGAGGCCATTTGGAAATGGATCAGTTTAGGTCCAAAAAATGTGAATGGGCCTGGGATAGTTATCAGTTGAACAAATGCTTGTGTGTAATAAAATACAGAAAGCACATTCAAAAGCCCAACTCCCACTACTATTGTCTAATTGCCCACATCTAAACAAGAACTTGAGGCAGCACATGAGAAGGAAAGAGCTAATCTTCTAACATTTACACTTTGCCCCCTGTCCTGGTACTAGACATCTCTTCCAGAATGGTGCAGTCACTTTTTCCATACTGTCAGCATCAAATTAATCTGTTTTCTTTAATTTCAGTATTAGAAACCATTTTATTTCTTCTCCAAATACATTACACCTGCATTAAGCACACAGTAATCTTATGAGCTACTTCACACTGTTCTTTCCCTTTCTTCTCACGTACCCAACGCAAAGGTTTGTGGATTTCATCTTCCATGCTCTGTCACACCCCACTTTTCCACTTCCACCAGCAGCCAGGTTTGTGCAGATGCACAACTGGAAGGAATGATGCAGGCTCTGGGGTAACTCCTGCAATAGCACCGCCCGTCTCTGCACCTTTCATGCTTCTCTCCAAGTCCAAATATAACTGAATTTCTAGAACTTGATAGCAGTTATTACTAAGGGTCCCTCTCAGTTTGGGTTCCTCTGGCTATTCAGGAGGCAACTCCTCCTCAGTCTCTGTTACACCCGAGTAATTCAAGTGTCTGTCTGAATCTAATATACACATGAAGAACATGTACCAGAATAAAATAGAAAATAAAAATCCTTCTTCTGAAGTCAGATTTCACAGTGTCATCAGCTAGGCCACTTTAGCGTGTGAGGGAAAACTCCCCACTCTCATTAATTTTCTTAGTCATTCATTAAAGGGTATGATTTAAAGCAAGAAACAAATAGGTCTTTCAGGGAAATTCCCTTTAAAAGACTAGAAGCTTTTGCTGTGACACCAGATCTTAATACATAGATGGCACCACTAAAACAAAAAAGTTCTAGAATTAGCCATGTGCAAGCAGGTCTGGGTTTTAACTGGAGGAGTTTGCCCTTATTGTCTCCAGCAACATGATTTTAACTTTCTATTTTCATTTCTATTTTAACTTCCCTGTCATCAAACTTCACTCAAGGTGCAGAAATTATTGAGGCACTGTCAGCAATGGGGGCTTCGACCCACACATTTTCTCCTGAATGAAACAGTAACAACATCTGTGAAGACTGAGCAAGGTCTTCTTGCCGTAGGTAAAGTCTACACAACTCTGTCATTTTGCTTTCTGTCTCCTCACAGGTTCTCAGAACTCTGCCTGTGTGCCCATTTGTTTTAGAAATCTACTGGCTTGTTAGAAGTTTGCTACTGGGGCCAAGCAAGGTGTTTTTCAATGGAAATATTAAATACACCTTAGTGTTTCCAGACCGCAGATAGGAAGTTAGCATCAAAATCAACTGAGTCATTGATTCATACAAACGTGGTGTAATACCTTTAAAACGTATCCAGAAGCAAGAGTAATCTGATTTTAATTTAAATTCAATTTTTTAAAATACATTTTTATGAACTATAGCTCATGTAATTCTAGATGTCTTAAATTACTATAAGCTGTAGAAAACAAGCAACATTTCAACATGATACATCATGGGAAAGCACTCGGTGAGGGTCTCTACCTTTCAAAACTGACTAGTGATTTGGAGTATCTGATCTGATGTATCTGAAAAGACACTGATTTTGGTAAGCTCTAGTATCTATCATCAGAGAGGCAAATCTGCTTAAGATGTTTCAAGAGAGTCTTTTGCAATATAATTTCCAAAAGTTCTCAGAGATTAGTGAATTGATATCCTAGATGGAGACAGGCACTAAAAACATACAATAATTACTTTGACATCACGTGAATATTTAGACAGAGCAATCCTTTCTAGGATTTTTGAGGGGCATAATCTCAACTGCAGTCTCAAAATTATTGAAGAAGTAAGATTTGGTGAGCACAATGTTTCTTTATGGACTGGAAAAAAATAAACAGAATTGGGTTTCTTTACCAGAAGCACATTGCCATTTCTGTATTATAAGATAAATTAAACTAAAAAAGTCAGCTATTGACTTCTTAGGTTACAAGGGTTACCACAATAACAAAACAAAGCTCGCACTGCTGATCTATTCCAGGGGTTATGGCCAGTGCTGCCTGGAACAATAGCCACAGCAGAACCCACACAGCGTAGCAGGGATGTGCTACTTAAGAAAAACATTACTTTGCAGAACTCATCATGATTCAGTGGCAGACATCCCTGAGTCATATAGTTCCCTCATGACAAATATTGTCTATTACTCAACACATCTTTAAACTGAGAAGACAGGCTTTTGGCAATAGGCACTTGTATTGTGCAGTTAAACAGATAAAACAGTTGCTTGCCTTGTTACAGAAAAATACTCAGTGGTGGAAGTGTGCACCCCTCCCAGCTGACAGCACCTCTAAACCAGGGCGCTACTCCAGCACCTCCAGCACTGAATGCTCCACACCAATACTGAACATACCTTGCAGTGGCCCTACACAACTGGGTACAAGTTTGCCCTGTTGCCCTAGTGCACAGTGAGAGCCATAAAGCTACATTCTTACGTAGTAAAGGCATCTACTTTCCCTCCACTGTCCTACCAGCAGCCAACATTGCACCTCCAGAGAGTTACACAGCATTCTGCCACAGACCCTTCCTCTGCCTTGAGTAATGAGGGTGTCAAAAGCTCATCCAACACAGCTGGCTTGGTGGCCCTTGCTTTTACTTTGAAGATCAGAGCTCCACGACATCACAACAGTGCTTTAAGCTGCACACACTAAAAATGCATGTCAGCATTCAAGAAAGGAAGAGAGGAAAACCAAGGAAGTAACAGCAGTGAAGCTACTGCCTGTTAGGCATCCCAGTCAGTAATCTAGAAACAATAAGAAAACGCTCAACCAAAGAATTACAGTGTGGTTGTCTGATCCTTAGTGAGCATCCTAGTGCCAAAGGGTCCCTTACTATCAGAGAGAGTCTTCAGAATCTCTTTTAGGGAAGTGTACTTCTGTTAGGTCCTGCACAAAACTTTCTGGAAGTCCTTCCTTTGACATCCTTGATTGCAGTCAAGAATAGGTCTTCCTCATTCGCTTCTTATTCCTTACATCTTCCCTTATAAGCGCTGGAGCAAACAGGATCTGCATTTTACTGCTTTGATGATGAACACTGTGAAGCAGGCAAGCCACAGCCCAAACACAGTCTGTGGCCTCTGTGAAATGCCATCTGTGGGTCCCAGAGAGGTTGTTTCCACCAGTGCAGCCCAGGCAAGTCAGTTTGGCAGCAATGGTCTGGTTTTATTTGGACACTGCAGGTTTGTGGACTAATTGCCAAACTTCACAAGCTTAGATTCAGCATCTTATACCTATTTTTTAGTCTTGGGCTAAGAAGCCAGTCCTGCAGACATCCTTTCAAACCCACAGTCACATGCTCTCTCCATTCTGCAATTCACTCTCTCCTTCTCTCTCAGGAAGGACATACTGATGTACCAGAGCAAATTCCACATACTCTGTTCCTGGTCACTCCCTTTATAACCTCTTCACATCAGCACCAGACTGTTACCAGACAACAGCCTTTCTGGCTAGGCTGGAATGGTGTCTTGAACGCTTTTCTCTACCTGAACAGTCAAACAGACTGAGGCAATTGCCATGAATGTAGAACTACAGCACAGAACTACCATATGGATATGCTCTTCGAGGCATCACACTTTCTCTCATGCTTATTTGCAGATTTTCAATTGCTTCCTATTTTAACCTAATATCCTGGAGCTTCTAAATCATTTTGTTGTTAGCTAACTTGCATATTTTTAATATAAACAAAGCAGTAATACACTCCCCTCTAAACACAGTGAGTTGGAAGTGTAATCATGTATTAGGACTAAAGATTACAAATATAAAGCCTCCAGACTTGACGACAGTGTCTCCTTCTGCCTAAATAGTAGGCATGGGGGTTTTTGAAGGCAAGAGGTCAAGTGCTAATTATCAGCATTATCAGTGAATACATGTGTATTTGTAAAAATGTTAGCCCTTTGTTTAGGCACACGGATCCAGAAAGGGCTACTACTCATAGGCAAACAAATCTTCTGTACTTTTTGCCACAGGAAACGATTTCTATGTCATTAATTCAGGTGCCTCTTTGCCTTAACTAGCCACTAACCAGCCAAATGCAAATTTTTCCGTAGTCACTTCACAATACAGTCTTTTGTTCAGAAACTCAAAAAATTTATGTCTGTTACTTTATTAAGAAAATTTAGGTTTGCATACATACTACTATACATGGCTATTTTTGAAATGAGAATCCTTCTGCACAGAAGCTATTTTTCTATGCTACGTTTGGTCAAAAATCCAGAGAAAAAAAATTCCTGATATTTAAACAAACAAAATCAGGCAGAATAATTTTAAATTCTATTCCAATTCTGAAGAATTCTCTAACCAATCTTCAGTCTGGAGAAAAGATAAACTTCTACCGATATCTTTTTTCTAAGGGCCTATAATCTTACATATTGGAGTTATAAGAATCAGGAAAGAACAGATTTCTTCTAGATTTCTATGACTCATTTTCTATCTGCTAGCTACTGAATTTCCATATTTAAAGAGTTCAAGGACTTCAAATCAGGTGGCTGGTCTGTTCTCTTCCTTTCAGTGCTCTCTACTTACATATAATTCCACTGTTTTAAAAGAGAGTTAGAGAAAGCGATGACAAGGTCAGGTATTTATGAATCCCTGGACTGTGATCTTCATCAGCCATTCAGTTGGCTTTCATATTAGTTACATTCTGCTTACAGGACCTCGATTTACTATTTTAATGATTTAAGTAAGGTTAAATGCTCTGAGAAGAGAAAGGAACTAAAAAGATACTGGTAGGGGTATTTTCTGATCCTATTCTTACCGCTGATCAGATAAGATTCATTAACCATTTGTTCCAGACAGCAGAAGTGGCAGCTAATACAGGAGAAATGCAATGTATTCTCAAAGTGTACTCCACTAACATTCAAGTAGCCAACTTGGGAAATGCCATGTTACTTTTAGAACAACAACAACAATATTAATAATAACAACTATTCAGACTATGCAGTTATGCAAACTGAATAAAACAATGCTAGCCCTGAATGAGTGAGGCTTGACTCCTGTTAAGATTGCTCTTTGTTGTGGCAGAAAGCACTTCTTTTTGTATCTTATCCCTTCAGCGTGGCACGATGGCTTAGGCAGACATGGCCCAGGTGAGGGAGGAGGGTTTGCTGCTGCTGCAGGACTCTGCAGTTTGGTAGCATGGCAGCTTGAGGCATCGTAAGGCAGATTGCTGTGATTTGCCACTGTGCAATTCACAGATATGATTGCATCTCATTTCAGAACTAAGTGGAACCGTCTGCCCCTTTGTATTCAATCAAAAGCCATGCAGAGACTCTCAAATTACATCTGCATTTACCACCTAACACATGAAAGGAAGCCAGCTTGTGTTCCAGCAGTAACTTCACTCTTTGTGCACCAAATTCAGCAACCCACCTGCTCTGGTGTTCCAGAGCACAGCAGTTCCCTTCTCCCACAGACGAGATGAGCACTGATGGGATTTGTTTCAGTACAAGAGTATATTCTCCCCTCAGGTTCTCAGTCTTTGCCTCTGGCCAGTTCCGTAACAGTACAGGTTTCTGGACTGTGTAAGAAATCCCCTGGCAATGTGAAAAGCCCTGGAGATGATAAGTAACTTCTTCCATTAATCCTAAATGAGAGGACAGTTGTATTTCACAGGTACTGTTATCAGCTGTGTAACTGCAAGAGAGGACTGTAATGCTCAGTTGAAATGAGATTCCCTCCTACTGAATACCTTGTACCCCTGTAGGATGAGGCAATCCCTGCTGCCAAACCTTACAAGTGAAAACTTAAATAAAAAGAGTCTTACCACTGTGCCTTTTTAGATGGGAACAGAGATTAAAGAATTTGTTCAGGTCACCTAGGAATTCTGCAGCAGAACACAATGTGTAGATCCTCTGAGTTCTAACTCAGCAAATTAACTACACAGCTTTTCTTCTGTTTAAGGCATTGGAAGCAGTTAAACCAGCATGACTTGTTACCCTTTTATGGACCAACTGAAGTGCTTAGTTAAGACCATATATTTTTGGTGGATGAAATGCCATGTCTGGGGATCTCTCTGCCACGTTGTTTTGTAGAGTTTTAATCAGTTTGATGCCAGCAGTGATAGGACAGAGCAGCACAGGGCTCAATCCCAAGAATCCATGGATCTGTGACTGATGTTTGAAAGACTGTAGTCAGGATTCTTTATTCCTAGCGCCATCAACCAGAGCCCTGCAGGAGTCTGTGGCTTTCCTGGATTGACAGCTGACTGCTGCCAAGGGGAACAAATGCTGCGTGTAGATTTGACTATTTCCTCATGCAAGTCTCTCACCAAGAGAAGGCTCCTTAGGAGGTGGGAGGGAAGGGAGGCAGGGTGATACAGAAGACAAAAACAGCAGCACAATACCACTAATCACGTGTCTGAAGACAACATTGTTTGAAACAATGAAAACAGACAGGGTAACAACCACCACTACTCATTTCCCTTTCCCAGAACATCTTTCCCTGGGAATACATGAGTCACCTGGAGTAAGTGTCAGGTCTGCATTGCTGTTACAGGTATTGCTGGAACACATACAGTAGCAGAATCATGGAATCATAAAATGGCCTGGGCTGGAAAGAACCCTAAAGATCATCTAGTTCCAAATGCCTCTGTAATGGGCAGGGACACTTTTTACTGACCAGGTAGCTCCAAGTCCTGTCCAACCTGGCCTTGAACACTTTCAGGGATGGGGCATTCACAACTTCTCAGGGCAACTTGTTCCAGCGCCTCACCATCCTCACAGTAAAGATTTTTGTCCTAATATCTAATATAAACCTACCTAATATCTAACATAAACCTAATATCCAATATAAAACTACTTTGTTTCAGTTTGAAGACATTCCCCCTTGTCCTGTCACCACATGATCTTGCATATAGCCCCTTTCCATCTTTCTTGTAGGCTCCCCTCAGGTACTAGAAGGCTGCAATCAGGCCACCCCAAAGCCTTGTCTTTTCCAGGCTCTCAGCCTTTCCCCATAGCAGAGGTTCTCCACCCCTCCAATCGACTTGGTGGCCTCCTCTGGACTTGCTCCAGCAGGTCCATGTCCTTCCTGTGCTGGGGACACAGAGCTGGAAGCAGTGCTCCAGGTAGGGTCTCACGAGTAGCTGCTATGATAGATAATTCCTTAACAGTTTACAGTTAATAAAAAGCACTCATCTTAAAAGTGAAGAAGGCAGGCCAAAATTTCTAAGACCAGAGTTTCTTGTGCCATTGCCCGACTAGTTTCAAACCTTCCTGGTGACGTGTCAGTCACCAAGAATCCTCAGGGCTTAGCGTACTGAAAAAGACCTTGTGGCTGCTTGTGAAAAACCTACAGTCTAGGCAATCTAATCAAGGAACTGGCATGTCCTTCAGTCAGCCCCAGCTTCCACCTCCCTGCCAGCCCTGCACACATGGCAGTGTGTGAGTCAGACACGGAGTGCACATACAACAACAAGCAATGTTCAAAGCAGCACATGCTCATTTGTGAATGGTGTATGTCTGAGACCTCCATCCCAGCAGACTGATTGCTAGTTTTCTTTTTTCTTTTTTTTCATCATCATGAAACAACAACCTCTAGTGTTTCAGCCCAAGAAATAGTGCAGTCTCCCCCCCTACATCAAAGAGTCTTCTAATATTAGTGCCTTGCAAAACAGGACATCAACTGCTATCCCAGAACTGCTTAAAAAACAAACCAAAAACAAAAGCCAAAGCCTCCTCATCCCTATACAACTGCAAATATTTTGGTCCCGCATGTCAAACAAACTTAGTTTTGACACAGACTTCTAAAGTTTCTGCTGACTTGGCAATCAACACCTCGACTCACAAACTTCTTAATATCCTAAAATTCCACAGCTGAGCAACAAGAAATGATTTGATGAGGAAGGATGGATTAATTCGTCTCACATATCTGTTTAAGGGAACGACAGGAATGGAACAATTTAAAGCCAGGAGTCTTTGCATGTCTTTTTTCTGAAAGACTCTTTGTATCAAATGCTATGAATTCATGCTACTCGGCCACCAATGAGGCTTTTTCAATGTAGCAGTGGTAGCAAATAAGATATAATAACTTTTGGGGAACTGTCATGAACATTTAATTTGATACAAAACACATTTGCAACAAGGAATAGGCAAAGATGTTTTCTAGGTGTTAAAGTACTTTTGTATCACTGAATTGGTATCACAAGTGTCTCATGCCTTCCAGCAGGAGGCTGCAGTATTTGCAACAAAGGGATCTTTTTTTTTTTAATCATGGGTTTTGGCACTTGCTAGAGGCCTCATATTCAGCTATGGCTCTAGCACAAGTTTACAAACCCAGAGGCAGGCTGGATGCTCAGAGAACACTGCCATTCCTCCCAGGGAGTGACTGGAGGTCTGTCAGACCAGCTAGGGGCAGTGCAGAAAACTTTCCAGGAATCCACAGAAGCTTTCTTTTTCTGTGCCTTTTAAAATCCTTTTAACTGTCTGGCAAGGATTGGAAACTCCAGCTTGCATCAGTCCTAAAGAGGGCTGGCCCATGCTGCTGCCCTGTAAGAATGCTCTGAGCTTCACCTGCAGGCCATGTGCCCTGGCGGCAGCAGCCTCCACTCCATGCAGATGTTTTGATTTGCCACTCTCAAAGCAGATGTGTCAGTACCGGCAAACTTGGAGGGGGACACCCTTATCTCCCTGAGGGACCAGCTGCAGAAGGAATTTGATGAGCCAGCTCCTGCTTCTGCTATCACATCTGAGAGCACGGCAGAGATGCTTCCTTGCCTCTTCACAGGGGCTGTAACCATCACTGTTTTTTGAGCCAGTACTTGCTCCTGCTCATCTTTGCAATGTGATTAGAAGTGCAAAGATTTTGTCTAACACAGTCAGGAAGCTGCACACATAGGCTCTACATCAAGACATTTGAGAATTATGTTCATTAAAATCCATATAATAAGATAAATAGTCCTTTTCTGAAATGTTGTTTTCTAGCTACAGTAGAACTGATGTAACACTTAGTAAAAGAAGAGTTCTTACAGCACTTTGGAAAAAGGGCAGTGAACAAGCAAAGTGATGTGTATTTGCATTCACATAACATGCTGAGATCCTTGGGTATTAAAAATGCTATAACTTTTTTTTTCCAACTATTGCCTCCTTGAAATACAGTGACTTGGGCAAAACCAGCGCAAGCGTGAGGTATGTCCCGCAGAAATTTATATTCTTATTTCTGTGCAGAAGTACAATTTTTCATGTAACTAAAAAGAATATTTACTATACTTTCAGATGTATAAATGTACCTCAAATAATCTATGAAAAGTCAGAGGGTAGATGAAAATCTGTTGGAACTTCCACAGACATGGAGGCCACGTGACCACTGAAAGAGAATACACTGCATTGTCCTGGGAAAGAGAGAAGATATAGAAATGCATCTTATTTTAACATCATGAACAGCTTGGATTGTTTGAAGGTGCCATGATCCCTAAACATTATGCATACGAAAAGCAGAAATTTTGATTTCAGATATCTAAACCTCAGCTTGGTTGAAACAAGAAAATGATTTCAAATATTCAAAGCTTAAAAAGTAACATTCATACGGACACAACAAGCTGAAGAGTCGGTCGTAGAAGTCAACCTGTGACGACAGACCAACAACAGTAGGAGAACACCAGCCCCAACATGACTACAGCCAGACATGCTAAACGCAGGTTTGGCTGGCAGTCTGGAAAATGCTAGGGTTAAATGCCAATATTTGCACTTGACAGTAAACTAAATGCATAAATCGTTTAACATGATACTTTGCTTGAGTCAGAATTCTATGTGTATAAAGCTATTAGCAGTAAACCACAAATGTTTAAGAGATGGAAACTGAGTTACTGACATGTTATTGGGGTTTTATGGAAGTCGGTACATAATGGAAAACTGTCCAATTAAAGTTTCATTTTTAAAATGCTGTTTTCTGAATGAGGTACCATCCAGATATAAAAACTATTTGTCATTTGCTTGTAACCTTGGTTATCATACATGTGGATGTTGATGATTTTTATGATGAAATAAAGGCTTGCTCTCAGCACAGAGTAACAGGAAAAGCTCAAATATGGAAAATAACTTTCATATTACTTGAAGAATCAGTTTTCTCATGACTTTTGCTGGACCAAAGTCCCCAATTTATTTCCCTTTGTTTTCCATGGAAAGGTTTTGATACTCACCTTTTTCAGAAAAACATAAGTGTTTTTTTTTCCTTAAAACCACATCTCTTTGGTAAAAAAATTACATGTTTAACAGCCGCTCAAATTCTTTTTGAGAAAAAATAGACCATGCTAGGTTTAAAAATCTTTTAACAGGAAACTGTTGGCCAACTCTACTCTTAGAAGCTTATTGATCCTTTATTGGTGAAGAATTTGCTGTCTGAGAGCTCTGTTGTATAAAGAGTATCAGTAATTTCTGCCTTGAGTTTAACATTTCAAAAGTGAGAGATTTTTTTGGTGCTTCTGACGTTTTGCCTCATCACATCCCAAGAGCAATCCTCATGGACAAGAGGAGCTCTGGAAAAAACAGATAAGACCCGTGGAATTGAAGATGGCTCTTAAGAAGAGCAGATTTCTAACAGAAATCTCTTCAGAAGAGATGATTCTCTCTTCAGAAATGCACTCAGACATGCTCTCATTTTCCTCACCTACTGATAACAACTACAGTGAACATGCAATAGGACAGGCTTCAGCAAATAACCTGTGGAAAAATGTCCTTTTCCCCAGAGCATTTTGATGTGTTATGCAAGTTCTACTCCCATATTCAGACAATTATTTTATCTTTTCTATACCTAATTTTTGTAGTCAAATAACTTATTTCACTCCACTGTTGAATCTGTGTTGTTTTTGCTCCCTTTGCAAGCAGCATGGAACTGAAAAAGTAAGATTCTGACTGTTGCAAACTGATTCTACCTTCCCTTAGAACAAGGAGACACCCCTGCAAGTGTCCATGCTTCTGCAAATGAAAACAAGCTTACCTCATAAGGGGTATAGGGTATAGAAAAAAAAAATCTCTATTAGTTTTGCATGAATATTTCCACTACCCCGTGACTATGTGCCAAACTGAGTCTCTTTCTCCCTAAAATCAAATTAAAGCCCTCCTTGCTGGATGGCATGAGTTCTCGGTGGTTTTTATAGCTAGCCACACAAAAATTAAGTTATGTGAATTTCAGTCAGAAAGTCTTGTTTCAGGTTCAGCAAAACTGGGAAGTGATTAATCCTCTTCTAAAATACTCCAGATGAGATGTGACACTTAAAAAAACACCAAACCTCAAATGGTTACTCTCCAGAAAGGCAGCTCCTTGTCTAATGGCTGAAACTGCACACGAGTCAGTAAATAAAGCAGCTAGATTTTTCAGTTCCAATAGAACAGTGTGTTAATAAAAGATAAAGACATTTAAACATGCATGTTTCCTAAAGATAAGACAGAAGCAGACACTGTTTGAAACACATCATATTTTACCAACCTTTACAGTTAGAGGTAATGAAATAAAAAACAAATTAAATTTAGCAGGCCAGTCCCTAGAGGCCAGGGCTACACACAGTAACCTTGAGGAGTAAAGGCTGTGAATCCAGAGACTCCTCTTCTTCAGCACTCCTTCCAGTGCATGCCCAGCGTTAGTGTTTACATTTAGTGTGGAAAGAACATATGTGTGTGTCTTCCATTCTCTCTGGCTGCAAACACTGAAGTAAATCATGCAGGTCAGCAGAGCAGTAGGACGGAGGTGGTGGCTGCACAGAGTGCTCAGTGTTCCTGCCTGCAGCTTCCTTGCCACCAGCTTGCATTCCTGGGCTTTCCCTGCTGCACAGCACCAGGGGCACTTTTGCAGCTCACAAGGCCACACTTCTGGTCCTCAGACCCTGCATTGTGTCATGTAGACATAACTCACATTTCTTGTAATGCAACCTCAGCCCTAGATGGAGGAGTTGTGATGATTACATTTCGTCAACCGCGCTGCTCGCAACAATCTAATTATGAAGAAGAAACATAACAAGGCTCCAAAAATGGCAAAGACTAAAACACAACTCAGAGGTACAGCTGTAATACTTGCTCTCAGTCAACCACCATTGCTTCAGCACGGTGAATTAGCTGCTTTCATGCGTGATCCAGTCACTACTAATCAGTGAGAAAGTTCAGCCAGCCCAGTCAGGCAAAGTGGAATTTGAAAGCAGGTTGCCATCTGTATGCTGAAAATATCCTTCACCTTTCCAAAGGTCTCATATACACATTCCACAGGAAAGAACAGATCTTTTGGAAAGATCTCATTGAAAGAAATCCCTGGCATCTCCATTTTTATATGTGCGTAGAATATATTGTTTTGTAATCTGAATCTGTTAAAAATGTGTAATTGAAAGAAACCTCTCATTTTTTTTCCAAAGGAAGGAAGGAGGAAAGGAAACATTAATAGTTTGCATTCAAAGCTTTGACATTCTCTTGGCATTCTACTGTACTTAATGATAGCTCTACAAAGAAACACAGTTACTGTCTTTTGTGGGAAAGCATATTTGTGGCTGAGAAAGTGCTGCAAAAATTGCAGAGAGCTTTGATAATTTTATACCATATTCTCACCCCTGTTTTTGCAGCCAATTCATTTAGTCAGAAGTCATGTTTTCTGCTTCTTATTTTTTCATTTTGTATCTCCTAATTTAATGGTTTAGTTCTGGGCTGAATATCATTTTGTGTGATGAAAGGTACAAGACACAACTAAGGCTGTGATGCTTTGTGAAGTTTAATTCCTTCAGCTCATTCCATGCAAGGGTTCTTGAGTCAAAACACAGGTTACATAGCACTGTTTTTATATTCTCAGCTCTCTCCTAACCCAGTCAGGTCTCCTTCACTATGTAGATGCCTTTGTCGTCACACTTTCTAACAAATCAGTTTTCTGCCAGCACATCAAAGTTCCCTTGGGATCCGAAAGGGGGTGTGTTGTCTGGCTGGAGTTCAGACACAGCTTGTTCTATTGTGTTTCATTCCACTTCACTGCAGACTTTTTCCTTGCAGGAGCTAACAGAAAGGCAAGATTCCATCTCCCAAGTTTTGGGAAGAAAGATCCCGAGTGATTTTGTATCTGATTCAAGACACCGCAGATTCTGGGATTTTTTTTTCTCTTGATTTAAGAAGGTTTTCCACTGAGTTCTAAATCTATTTCTAGAAAAAGCCAATGGATTGTGAATTGTAATATCCTCCTTTGTTTCAGCATTTGAGACTTCCTGATAGAAAACAGATAGTAAGGGCCAAACCCTTTCAATAGGGACAGTTAGAAGTTGGTCACAAGTGTCTTGATTTTTGTTGTGTTTCAAATGTTGTTGCTATGGTTGTTGTGTTTCTTATGAAAATGATTTTGATGTTAAACATGTTATGGTTTAATCCATATTTCCTAGGATTCCCTATTTCCCTGGGTTTCCTCAGAACATGCAGAATGAGAGCTTTTACAACTTAGCTCAACAGATATGGTTCTCCACTCTCTAGCAAGGGCATCTGTCTTCCACTGTGCTACCTACTGAAGCCAAATAAATATTCAAAAACAAAACAAAACATTTGAAGGGTTCTTTTTTTTTCTCTTAAATTGAGGGTAATTATTTTATTCATTTATCATTTCACAATAATAGCCTTGCCTTTCAGTCTGGGTAAGACTTTTTTTTTTTAACATAATGAACAAACCAAGTCCTTCTGCTTTCTTTGTTTTAAAATCTAGCCTTTCCACAGGCCAAAACATCTATAAGGGAGAATAAATACTGCCTGGACTATGGGGCTGGGGAAACTGGACCTTGCTCTCTCTTCTGTTGTGTGTAAGGACCTGTTAAAGATACCTGTTCATATATTTTGGCTTAAACTCTAACCACATTTCTTGCCTCAGTTCAGTAGGGAGTGACAGAGAAATCCAGCTGGAAGAATCCCCCATAACCCTTCAGCTGTGTAGCCCTTTTCTTGTGCTAGTGTGAAGGGTATGACTCCCTGTCCAGCAAGCGAAACTACAGCCTTAATGCTGAACACTGCTGATGTTCAGGTTACTTTGTCTTCTTTGGATAACAGCAACTGGATCCCTCATCCCCTTCCTTTATCATCAGGACCTGCTATTGAGTTCCAGACTTTCAAACGTACAGAGTTAATGCAGGGATTCCCTCTCTCTCGTGATTTAATCCCTGCATCAGTTCTGTGCAGCCTCCAGCCCAAGGAGCCCACAAACTGCTGGTGCATCTTCAGCCAGTCTGTCAGGGCTGGAAGGAGTCCCACATGTGTGCTTTCACAAGGAGTCCCATATATATGCTTTCACGAGCAAAGCCCACATCGTCTTGTCTTAACTCTTTGTATCTCCTGGAGTTTATGTCCGGGAGCTGGGATTGCAATAAGACATATTTTAATGTGAATCACTACAGTATGATCTTCAATATGATTAGCACAGCTCAGCCTTAGTTGGGATATTATGGCTTGGATTATTCCCATTAGTTTCCAACTGATCTTGGAAAGCAAGTATTACATCTGATTTTAATGAAACTTAAGACTTCGTTGTTTTCAGTCAGCTAATGAAACAGTTGAACCTTCTCATGACTTGCTGTAATAATACCAAGGGCTGTGCATTATCATGAACAATGCAAACCTCTTTACAAGATGTAAGGTTAATCCTCCACTACTTGTGTGCTGATATGTTTGGAAATGTAAACTGAGGAGTGAAAAGAAATCAATGCTACCCGAGTGAAATGTGAACCTACCTGGCACAGAAGCTTTCACACAGTACACTCTGGCACAGCCTCTTGGTTACATGTAACTTTATGTTAACAGGAAAAGGCACTTTAAAATCTGTTTTGTTCATGAAAGCCTCAAGCACATACACAAGTTAATCACATTTTAGAAGATCATGTTAAAGTACTTGTGAAAAAACAGAAGTGCATTATGAGGAAAAAAAAATTCAAGGTGGAGACATTACCAAGGCCTTGAAAAGAATTTCGTGCTTTCAACAGCTTTTCCAAAGACTCTGGCAAACGGCTGTGCTTTCAGGACTGAAAATCATTTCCATTGGGTGGCTTGTTTGCTGGCTTCTGTAAGACAGCTCGGTGGTCCAGGACAGCTCTTACTGGACTAATTTCTTCACACAAAAGCCACGACTCTAATTGGCATTAACTGTAATTGGCATTAACTGTTCCCTGCTTTGGCAGCCCCATCTGAGAAACCAAAAATCAAAACCACAATGTGGACTGAATTGCCCTTAATGGCCCCTCCACACCAGGGCTAAGGGCATAGCAAGAGTAAAGAAATGCTTTTGTTTGTGAAGGCAGGCAGAGAACTGCAATTTTGTCTGCTGTCCAGTCTGCAGAGAGATTAAAGGGTTACTGAGTGATCAATCAAGAGACAGAGTGCTATCAGGTCCTCTTTGGAGAAATGACACATTTTACTGGCAAGCACTAGGAAACCTCTCTCTGCCACTGAGTTGGAAGGTGCTCCTGGTCATATCGATCTCTGTGCTTTCTGGCATACATATACCTCTTTTAAAATATCATCTCTCTGGCAAAGCATCCACAGTTGGTAAACTAGCTAGCTCTAGTGCAGGGTTTCTCAAAATTTAGAAATACCTTATAATTCCTCAGGCAGGTGTGTGGGATCAGCAAGCACCATCCTGTGCAAAGTTACCCTTTTTCTGTTTAGAAAGCAATACAAACTTGAAGGGTTTTACTCCTTTGCCTCTCTTTTCCCCTGTTCTGTTTGGTTTTTGGTTTTTTTTTCGCTTGTGGGCAAATCTAGGTCTTTTTCCTAGATTTAAAGACCCTCAAGGACCCAGTGAGAACAAAGAGGCTGTACTCTCAGTCCTCTTCCCACCCAGATAAACAGTTATATACTAGTATTTAGTAAGATTCTAACCACAACCTCATAACTATATGGTTTCCTTAAAAAAAACACCTACATTTTTCAGCAACAGCACAGCCAAGAATACTCCTTCAAATGAATTAAGGACATTTGCAGATGGAAAATCAAATGCTATTGTACACAAAAAGTATAGGCAAGTTTCATGCATTGTTGCACCCGAAGTTTGAATGTATGGCTTTGCTCAGTCCACTTATGCCTTCATAGCCAAGATCGTTCAATACCATTTGCAAATGCAGTATGAACACCCTTCTGTGTTGGCTGCCCTGTATTTTTGCACAGACATACACACTAACTCCCCAGGCACTCAGTCTGAACCAGTAATTTCAAATGGCAGCAAATCAACCGTAGTCAACTGTCCATTGGTACGGCCATGTCTGCGAGGATCCCAAAGTATGGGATCACTGTTGTGCCAGGCTTCGTGCAGGTACAGAAGAAAACCTGCTTCAAAGAATTCCAAGGATGGAGCTACAAACTTTCAAAACTTCACAAGCTCCAAGGCTCACAAGAAACAGAAACAATTACAGATAAGCCAACAGTGTTTAATGCAGAGTTCTTAAGCTTCCATAGATGTAACCCTGTGGCTACTTTTTAAGGTCAGTTGACCAACTACCATTTAAATCAAAATCACCAGCACAACTCTATATGCCAAGCTGGATACCCTTTCACTACATGCCATCTATCTGTTTCCTGCTACGTCATTCCATTTGGAAACAAGAAGGGGAGTTAGATGATGTCCCTCTAGTATTAGTGTTTGGGTGTAAAACAGATAATTATGAAGGAATCCAGTACAGCAAGCAGAGGACTATAGACAGAAGGAAACTTGTAAATATTGTTCTATCAGCACTTAGGATTGCCCTCCTCACTATCAAGTTCGTATTTCCCCTTCCCTGGAATTGAGGACATCATGTTCCTGTAACTTAGTTAAAGTATTCCAGTCATTTCTGTCTTATGCCACATATTAATTCTCTCTCTCCACAAATGTGGTGGAAGTATTTTTGTTCCATAAATTTTCCGTGGTCACATTTGTGCTGAGGTCTGCTATAGAAGAACACGAAATCTTCAAGGTAGAATTCTCTCAAACTTTGAAGTCCCTAAAAATGTCCCTAAACAAATAAGTAGCTTACGACTTGGCCTTTCATAAACCAGTTATTTTCCTTTGGGGATTAGGATCTTTGCTTCTTTTTCCTCCTCTGACCTCCTTTATTGTACTTTTTTTTTTTCTGATCAATACATTGTAGAAATAAAACCACAGACTTATAATAAAAGGACATGCATTTAGTTTGTAAAACTAGTAAAAAAAGTTTAAAAATCCTCTCATGATACCCTGCAGACTCTGGTCTGCATAATTACAGGTGTTTAGATGGAGCTTTCTGTGGCAGCAAGTGCCAAGCACAAAAGGTGTTGGCTCACTGTTCTAAGCAGCTTCTACTGTACAAAGCACCATAAATAATAATGGCTGATACTTCCTGTCAGTGATGGCAGACAAGAGTTTCTGCTCTTGACTTCTAGTGTTCATGAGGCCATGAAGTTCAAGTTTTGCAAGGATTATCTTCCCATGCAGGAAACAAAAGCACCCTAAGATTGTCGTTCTTTTGGGGCTCACTTTTCTCTAGGTAACTTGATATTGGCCACTTCAAATTTAATTTGAATTTATCGTCTTAAATGAGCTTCTGGCACTTCGCAGTATAAACTGAATTAAAACACCTTGCACCAGAAAACAGGTAACAATGAGTGGAAGAGCAGTAGCATTTCTGTGCGAAGAAAGGTTTCCAGTTGCATTAACTGGCAATGCTGAGGGCAGTAAACTGGTGTCTTTGGCCATATTTCTCAGGAGCCTGACAAGTGCTTGCTCAAAGAAGTTCTTGTTCTTGACCTGTCAGTCCTACTCCCTGGTAAGGAATGACAGAACGGGTGAGATTGGAAGGCACCTCAGGATATTGCCTAGTCCAACAGTGCTTCTCAAAGCAAGGCCAACAGAGCAGGTTGCACAGGAGGACCTTTTCCTGAGACAGAAGTATCACCTCTTCTTCTGCCACTAATGTAAGAACCACCAGGATTCCAGAAGAAAGTAAGAAAGTCTTCGTGAGTCTTAACTTTAACCTAAGGTCTCCTTATGAATCTGTAAGGTGGAGAAGTGAGTGACTATCTTTTTCGACTCAGTCTGCTGCAGACAAATACTTTGATGTCCACTCCAAATGCAGCAAGCACTACTGATAACACACTGTGTCAAAGTTGTCAGCAAAAAATCAATAAGCCTCCTTATGCTTAAGACCATGAGAGATACAGAAGTCAAGTGGATAAAGCAGAGCACTCAGAAGCCAGTTGATTAGTGTTTTCTGCCCAGTTCATATCAGGTTACTTCAAAAAATGTGCTGCACTGTAGAATGTTTTGAGATCCTGTGGATACAACAGTCCTCAGTCCCCTTCAGACACACGGGAATTCACAGTAGGTCAAGAAGTGCTGTTAAAACTGCCTTGCACCCCTGAAAACATGATGCATGTGCCAATTTTTTTAACTGTGCTTATTATCAGATTATACAAAATTACATGCAGAGAAAATTACACTTCATTAGTTAATTCAGCATAAATGATGCCAAAATGCTCAGGAAGATAATTCCTAAAGAATGCTACAGTTGTTATAGTCTGGAAAACTAATCCAGCCCATCTCAAGCAGGTGTTAGAATAAACCTAGAAAATAGTCTTTTCATGAATGTTGATACTTTCTACATCCAATTTATTTGCTGTGTCTTATATACTAGGCTGTATAGTGTATATATATATATATATATATTCACCAACGACTCATTATAGAGTCAAAATACCAAAATTTAATGACCCCTAAGAGAATTGTAACTGACTGGTGACGCCCTTGTGCAGCATCTGCTGATAAAACTGATTTCTACATGAAGAGGTGGTCTACTTTAAAAGAAACACTGTAGCCAAAAATCTAGTACCAACAGCTGTAAACACTGAAGTTACCATGAACAAGACAAGCAGTTTGGGAAATTACATAACAATGAGTGGAGACATTTATGATGGTTAAGCTAATTTTTCATCAAATGATACTGGCTTTCTAAAACAACTTGTAAGGAACCTCCATTCCTCACATTTTCATTAAATGCCAAATGGATGACTCTGTAGAGCTAAGCTGTGTCCTAAGTAAGCAGTTGTGAGAAGGGTATGGCTAGGTCTCTTAAAGTAGGGTAGCCAGGGTTTTATCCCTCTAGTTTTTAGGCATTTCCTTGAGTAATAAGAAAACACAGCAGCTGCTCTTGAAGATTTAGAAGCCCTGTGCCTGTCAGTGGATTTTCAAGAAACAGAGATGTTTGACATTTTTTGTGAGGACAAAAAAATGTAGAGGCTGATTTTAGAGCTCAAGTCAGCAGCCTACAGAAATATGTTGTGATAGGCACTGAACAGTAAAGTGATCACATTTCATAAGGTGCAGAGTGTTTCCATGCGAATTCCTCCTGCTTTCCTGGGAAATGGGGAGAGATGGAAAGCTACTTCCAACTTCCATCTAACCCATCAGCTGTTCTAAACATGCTTATGCACAGCCTCAAACTGGAGCTTACAAAACAGTTTTGAAACTTGTTTGAACTTTGTTGCCTGAGAAATGTAGCTGAGCGACGAGCAGGCAGTTTTCCAGAGACCCTACTTTAATTGAGAAAGGTCAAATTAAAAAAAGTAGAATTATAAAAGCACCCTCGGTGTCCTTTTTTCTGACAGGCACACCGAAACTGTGATACAGCATCACCTTCATGCTGAGAGAGAACGGGAGGCCATAATATTGCATGCTTGAATCTTTTCCTATACTATGTGTAATATTTAAATATAAAGAAATGTGCTATTTGTGAAACAAGAGTGCATGAGACAATTTTGCAGGGTTCTCTGACTGATTAGGAGCTCATCTAAATTGAAATTAAAGCAGATGATCCTTTTTTCATTAGTTTATACAGATTCATTTACACAGCACTGGCCTTCATTATACCATCCACTACGTATATTAGCAATGACACAGCATACCTTCTCAAGATCAAATATTTGAAATAGGAGAAAAATGATTTATTTTTGAAATGAATCAGTCATAAAGGTATGAAAAACACCTCGGGGCCTGCTTGGTCCTTTGTTTCATGAGATTTTTTTTTTTTTTTCTGATTTGGGATAATTTTCAATGCCAAGTGATGCATAATCTTGTTGGACAATCACAGAATTGTCTTAATTGCAGTTATTTGTATTATCATATACTCAGAGAAGCTCAAGCTAGTCATCAGTTTTAGCCAAGAAATGTTAGTGTTTGGTTGTATTTTTAATAGGTAACTTCATAAGGTTAAGAGTCTGTTGTGAAATGCATTAAACCACCTCAAGGGTTATCATACAAGTTTGACACACTAGAAGGTGTTTTAACACTCACATATGACGAATTTCATTGTGGCTGGCAACAAGGGCACATGGATCATGAAGTTCACTTGGGAGGTGGATACAAGAGGTCAGGATATGCTGCCTTCAGGACCTTATTCAACTGATTGTTTAAAGCCTTGTGCCCATAAAGGTCTTAGGTTTCATTTATTTAAAAGTTTGAATAAGAAATTTCAGGTGACCGAGGTCTGATCCTGAAATGAAGTTCCTATTGGCACAGGGCACACCCTTTCCTCAAGGCTGTGGTTTTGCAGCATATTTTCCGAGGACTGCAACACAGAAGAACACACAGCAGTAATTCTATGGCTGGACTAGAAAGAAGCAGAGGGAGCTAACAACCAGTCAAGACTTAGCAGACGAAAAATTTTCTGTTTTCTTATGGGAGAGAATATAAAATCTGGGTGACATGAATCTACTGTGACAATTTTGAAATTGAGGCACTCTCTAAGGAAGAATGTAACTCTTTCAAAAGAGCAGAGGAAGCTTTTAACAAAGGGAAAATGACAGAAAAGAGTCTGGTTTATTTGGTCTCTGGGGATTTAACGTATCTTTTGTAAAAAGCTGATCTGCTATTACTATCCTCTGAGCAAGAGAGCTTATTGTATTTTAATAATGACACAAATAGTGTGTTTGAACATTGTGTGTTTCCGTAATTGATTGCTGACAACATATTATTGAGTCCTGTAGCTGCAAAGGGTTGCTCTGGATTACTGCCTGTAAAAACAGCACAATGTGTGAAGCAAAAGATGGAATGACGACACTGCAACCACAAGGACATCACACGTTGAAGGCCAAACCCTACAGATGCTCTCTACTGTGAGGGTGTCCCTCACCACAATAAATACTGCCCGATGCCAAGCAGTCACAGAATTAGGTTATGCAGAGTCAATGGAAGGACCAGTGACGAAGGGCAATAAAAATGAGTGCTGAAAAATGGCATGTCACTCATAAAATCCCAGTATTGAAAAAGCTTCTCTTGTCCTAGGCCATTTCTCTGCGCTTCAAAGGCAGAGAGAAAAAACACTTGTGGCAACCATAAGATCATCCAGAAACACCAAACGTTTCCGAATAAGTGAGTTAGGCAGACAAATGCTATTCCAGCAGTATGTGGGAAGGGGAACAAATTATATAATATCTTGTCAGGTCTTCCTGAAGCAAGGTACGGTACAACAGCTATCACTAGAAATCTCCTTAGAGCTTTTGATCCAGTACCATTGTAGAAACATGATCCAGTATTGTAGAAACATAACACGTTCAGTCCTGATAGGACAGTAGGTATGACACTAAAAGCAGAGGTGGTTTTCACTCAAGCAGTATACATTTGGGAGGTGTTTAAAAGAGAGAAAAATGGGGTTTGCACTTTGCTACATTCTTAAAAGTGACAGACACTAGTGGTCTAAGCTGAGGGGGTAAATTCTGCACCAGGAAATACCTTGAGTAGCCTACCTAAGAGAAACTTTCTGTTAACTACTCCTTCTTCTTTACAGGAGGTAGGCTCCAGCCACATGTTTTGGAAGATTTCAATTGTAACACACCGAAAGCCTCAAAAGAGGGTTGCAGGTTCTTCCATTAACATCCTCCTGCACTGTTTTTTATTACATACTATCGGGAGGGTGCTCCCAAAAGAACAAACCAAGGGGTAATTTTTAAAATTTAATCCCATAACTTGAACTACACTGCTCTCTGATACTATTTTTTCTGTCTCCTTTCTCATAGCACCTTTAAAAGATTTGCAGACTTGTGTCCCCAACACACTAGTAGTCAGTTGGAATTTAATTGTAGTAACTATCCAAATAAATCTGACTCTGTAGATTAAATAACAGCTACTCTTAAGTAAATAACATTTGAATATCCTCCCCCTTTCTCTGTCAAACACAAGCATTACTTGGAATACTAACAGCCTTGTGGAACATGCCATTGTCTAGCTGTTCATTAGATATTGGTCTAGCAGCCATTGATTTTATTAGAAACCTGGGATCATTTGGGTTGGAAAGGACTTCAGGAGGCCCCTGGTCCAACCGCCTGCTCAAAGCAGGCCTAGATATGATGAAATCACATCTAGTTGGGATAGATGCGTAATCACCCTCTTTATAAATCATGACGCCTGGAGCCTTGATACAGGGCAGGAACAGGGTGATTAATGGCTGGTGGCAGCGAGCATTGTGCCTTTAAGCAGAGTGGGTGTTCTAACTCTGACCACCGTGGACTAAGGAAACTGGTGTTATAGAACGATCATTTGGGGTTAACGCATGATATTTGGAACATCTGAAACCTGTTATTTTCCCTAGCTGAGGTTTATCCTGAAGCTTCGTAAACTTTCCATTTTAAATTACAGAGCTTCCTTTTTTAACTATAATAAACTTTTATCTTAAAATGGTGTATGCCTTTTAATCATTCCAAAGTATTTACTTTAATTAGGTTTTAAAAACCCTGCAGAAGACAGCACTGTTCTTAATTTTGGCTGTGAGACTTTGCTCTGCGTTCAGCTAGCAGCAGTTCCTAATACCCCTGCTGAACTTCAGCCAAATGGAGCATTTGAGGCAAAGCAAGATGGCGTGAATTCAAAAAAGACAACTTGTTTTCATGAAAACATTGGTCCAGTTTCATGGCATTATCTATAATCTACTGGTTTAGTAGAATAAAAGAGTTTTCATCTTTCTTTCTCTACAGACATGCAGCATGTGGCATTCTTGGAGTGTCGATGTTTTCCTTGGTTTTTCCATGCATCATTAAAGATTTGAAGTTCAGAAATCCTGAGCATCCCCAACCCAGCAAAAACCCTTGAGAGCTGCAAACACTTACCCCTTAGCAAATCTGGTTCAAATGAATGTCTGACCAGAGGCTGGGGGAGTGGGTGGAAGAGGTTCTTATCTGGGGTTGCTGAAACTTCCTGCCTGAGACTACAACAGCAGCAAAACAAAGACCACTAAAATTTTAAGGAGGTTATCAGTTATGGTAACAGATAATTGAGGAGTTTGTAGCAAGTACTATCACAAGTTAAAGTCCAAGATGCCTTTTTTCTCTAGCATTTTAAAATCGAGGTAGTTAACTTGGCTTAGCCAGTCTGAGCTAACATAGGTTACAGCAAATTTTACCAGAGAGTAAGTCTTTGCTATCTGAGCACCACAATTTTGGTGTGGGGTTTTGCAAACAAGACCTGAGATGGGAGAAAGGCTGTGGGTTGAGCTAATTTCTGTATCACTTCCTTACTTTATGATACCTCAAGCTTTCTCATACTGGACTAACTGCTGGCCACAGACAGAGGTACTGAGATAGGCAAGAAGAGTGTGGGATTAATGTTCTCCTGCTCATTCTGAAGTGACATTCTAGCAAATTAGAACTGCTACTGCTTTGTCTTTAGGACACCTTTCAGTGGGCCAGAATAACTGCAAAACATTAACTCCTGCAGAGCCATTTTGTAAGAACTTTCTGTTACTACAGCTGTACAAAAGTCTCACCAGTTACAGACATCCTCTGATATGAACAAAAGAGAAAGTTGTTTCCTCCAGTTCTTTCTGGGAATATTGTAAAAAAAAAAGGATACCAGCGCAGTGAGGCCTATTGGCACTTACCCTTCTCCTACTCATACATCTGAAACTTCACAGGCTTTTAAAACAGATTTCTTGTGAACTGGACTAAGGAACAGGATTATGGGTGCTCACGCTCATGGAGGAGTGAATGGTTGCTTTGGCCGTGTTATAGACCTTGGCCTTCAAAAGGAGAAAATGGGAATCAAAATACCTTAATTTAAGGATCAACTTAATATAAGGGTCATGGAGTAATTGCATTTCCCTGGAGTGCTAGTGCTTGAAAAATAAAGATGCTTGTAATATAGATTCCTGGGTTTTAGATTGTCCTATATTCGATGGAACATGAGCTTTCTGCATCAGCATGAGTCTCTTTTTCAGCTAGTCTTTGTTCCTGTTTGTGCTCTTAGATGTCAGTTCTGCACAGGAATAATGAGGCTAATAAGCCTCACAGATGTATGCTTGCCTAGTGACATTTAAGAATTCTGGAAAGTGAATCGTATTATTTATTAATCTGGCCTCTAGTCCTAATTTAGTCTCAGAACAACAGACTCTGGTTTCCCACCTAAAAAGAGATAATGCAGCCCTCAGATGATATGGCTTAAAGAAGACTTGTAACTGAAGGGTAAGAAACATTCGAGTAAATCGCACATTCTGAAAATGCCAACCAGAATTATTTTTTTTTTTAAATTTTGCTGAGTTGGTGACATTGGGGCTAAACATGCTCTCACTTTCACCAGTGCAAAGCCCCAGTTTGCACTAGCCTATATAAGGACACACTGAATTTTAAACACACCACTTCTTCCAGCATGTCTGCGTGGAACCACTGAAATACATAACACTTGTTATGTACTTAAGGATCTTGCCAGTGAAAGACCCAAAACAAAGCTGCATGACACTAAGGTCATTGCAGACTTTTAAATATATTCAGTCTGATAAGTTGCAAAGTCAATTCATGGGTTCTGATTGCTTTTTACACTATGTGAACATGTGTTTGTCCGGCAGTGTGCCAAAACCTGAAACTAAACGTTTTACCAATAAGGTTATTTATAACAATTCCTTTACAAATTGGTGCAGCACATCACTTTTGTTCACAGCAAGAGCACAGATGAGGAAGACTTTTTTTGCCAATGACCAGTACCTTCTAAGTAAGTCAATGCATGTCAAGCATGCAAAGCTTGAGACAACTGACAAAAGAATATTGTCATCATGTTTTCTTCTGTGGTCTTTTTTTATTTTACTCAAAATTTGGAGCAGTCCTGAGTTACTCAACAGAAGGAAAACAAAGAGGAGATGCTGACAACAGAGTGGAAAGCGGCCGAGAGGAAAGTACTGGAGAGTACTTTGGTTTTGTTCTATTCCTCTGAGTGTTTTCAACAGAAGATTCTTAGCTCCAGAAATTGATTCCTTTTTCCTCTTTATTATCTAAACAATCTTGGATTGACATTCAAAACACTCTTTTATGTCTTTTTTTCCCTTTTTTTTCTACTGATCTTTCCTGTAAGAGGCAACTGAAACCAGAATGGGGTCCTCACTACAAAAAGAATGCACAGATTTTTGCCTGACAAAAGTGATGGTTTATTGGCATTACAACACCTTTCACTTTTATCTTGCAAACATTTATAGGGGTAAAACTATGCTCATGAGAACACTGATAGAAAGGAGCAGGACTGGGAATGCTGTCATGGAAGTGCCAGGATTCAGCAGGTACACTGTCAGGAAGAGGGAACCTTGCCACATGACTTAAGTTATGAGGTACAGCATGAAAATCAACTACTTTTAGCAGTACCCATCAAGGAAAATCACAAGTGATTCACAGGCTGAAACAATTGAAAAAAATCAGAGAAGTTCAAGTAATTAAAACAGAAAACTCCGCTTTTGGAGGCTTCATGGCTGAAGTTTCAGTGACTGATGTTTCATTTGTTCCAATGGAAAATTCAAAGGGTGAAATGTCATCCACAGAGTCCTTTTGGAGGATCCTTAACAACTAGAAATTTTCTTGGCCCCAGTGGCTTCAGGGAACTCATAGGCTTGTCTTGGCTTCCACAGAACCACACTGACTCAGTTCAGCTAATCACCTGGTCTTATGCAGTGGTTGATTCACTGCCAATTTTTGTTGTGCTTTTATGAATTATGTATAAGCACCTTGAGTTGCAAGTAGGCACTATTTTTTACACTGAAATAAACAGAAATAATAAGAGCAATTTGGCACTTGTTCTTTTACTACCAAGTACTATATAATTGTAAGTCATTGAGAAATTCTAAGAGAAGCAATTTGGAACAAATGTTGCTTATACTAATGTTTAATATTTAGACTGCTGGGTCAACAGAAAGAGTTACAAGAGTCATTTATGGTGGCTAATTGAAGCCTATGAAAAATATATTTATACTCAGTGGGCTCCCCTTTTTCATCTAATGGGCTTAGTGATCTATAGATTCACTATTTGATCAGTGCATCTGGCCCCACAGGCTTCATGGTTTGCAAACCACAACCTACTAATAAGCACCCTGCTGCCTGTTTGCTAAACAGATCAGTGCTGGCAGGCACCCAAAACTCCAGCCTTTGAAACTTGGAGCTTTTTTAACTTGCCCAGCCTATTGTGTGGCAAGAAAGACAATAAACTAGGAACCTCATAAATGCTGAGCAATTAAACATAAGTTAGTAATACAGTTGTGGTAATAGAGGCTGCTTACCTCAATCCAATATATGTCTCATTTGTTTTTTGTGTCATCCCTGCTAAAAGCTGGCCATAAGCAGTTTGCACAAACCCTAATGGCTGAGATTTCCTTGTAAACAAGATGGTGGCTGCTACTAAGGGAAATCCCTCGTCCAAGTGGCAATATGGTTTTGCTTTCATGTTCAGCAACAAAAGCATCCGCTCAAGCTCCCAGCCCTTATGATTTAGCACACTGAGAGAACTTCCCCTGTAGATGGAAGTTCAGCTCTGTGATCTGAACACCTCCCTTTGTTTCTCTAGAGAAAAAATGATTTTCTTTTGGAAACAGGCTTTCAGAAGCAGCAGCTTTCCTATAAGACTGAAGAACATCAAATCAGCTTGGTTAATGACCCATTCCAAGTTTGTATTTTGAAAAACCCTCTGTTTTGCTAATGCCTCTATTATGTTCCTAGATATTCTAAACTAGGCAATTCCGGTAGTACATGAAACAGGACTTCAGTTGTTAGGTCCCATGGCCTGGGAAGAATTGAAGAAGGCTATTTACCCACGAGAACAAGGGGTCGGGAACAGCCATAAGAGTTTGGGAAAATAAATGTCATTTCTCTGAGTGCATCTAAAAATGCAAATGATCAGATGTTCATTTCCTTCCAGTAGAGGAAGAAAAACTTATACAGAAAGGAAATGACATAAGGGTCACAATATTTGCCCTTCATCTACAGAATCCATGCATTACATAGGGCCCTTTCAGTCATATTCTTAGCACCTGGATATGCTGATACCTGTTTGCGAACTGATCATACATGAATCAAACTCTGCTTTCATAACTAGGCACTGTCCTAGCACCCAGTGAAGTGAAATAGCACCCGTAGGAGTGAAATATTTATTTCTACATGAGTCAGTTCTGTCTTGGTCTGGCCGTTGTACAGCCTAGTTAAAAAGCAATGCAAAAATTATCCACAGGTACTCCTGTGCAAAGCTGCTTAGGGAAAAGCACTCATGGAAAAATCTAACTCACCCTTCATACTTAACAAGATTTCCAACTCAGCAATAATTGTGACCCCTAAAGTAAATTCAGCATACATATTTCAGAGGAACTGCTAGAGGACAGAAAAAGGTAGGAAAAATTTCCTGAACTGCTATCCTTCTAAATGCACATTGTGTTTGATAAAAACAAAACCTGGAGAATGGAATATACAGGGCAGAGGGAAGTCTCCCATACCTAACAGCTCCATTTCTAAGTGTTGGAGTGATTACTTTTCAGCTGGATACGGGGTCACATGCTTTTCATATATTTATGAACGATATTTGGTGCCCAGGGAATACCTTTGGAGGGAGGAGTGAGATGTACTCTGTGCTAGTCTTACTGTTTAAAACAAAACTAATTGAAAATTCTGCTTTCTTCAGACAGGGCCAATATAACGGTGTTTGCAAAGAAGCAATTGTTCTTCATGCTGTCCAAAGTCTCCCTTTGGAGCTAAATGACTACATTTGTAAAGTACAAAGACATTCTGAATTCTTATTTATAACCACTTAAACCGTGAGGTTGATTTTTCTAACTGAATTACTCAAATATTTTCAGCGCCTGTTTATAGAGTGCGGCTAAAGGAGAGATCTCTATCACAGGAGACCTTTATATGATATGTTCTCTGCCCTGGGTTTGTAGGTCCTTGTATACAACATACGTGCCTGTTACTGTACACAGCAAGCCTGTCACTCCAGGACGAGTGGCCTTTTTGTTTCAGAATGACCCTCTGTGGGAAAGTAAGGGGCACAGGTACTTTCTGATGGCTTAGATTGAAAGTCCTGCTAGCTGAAAAGTTACGATGAGTCGATGGTTTGTATACACCCCCAAAGTACACATCATCTGGGGAGCTCCTGGACTGGAATAGAAAGGATGATTGTGACTGTGTGCATGGGCAGAACAGCAGCTTATCACTAAGCTTACAGCTCCATAGAGATCATTCCTTCCACCACTCTATTTCAAACGCTAACCCAGAGAGGCCCCTGCAGGGATGGGGAGGGTGTTGCACGTCCCGGATCACTCCATCTCAGTGCCTGCATTAGAAAGGTCAACAGTGCCATTTGTAAGGAGATTTTAGGAGCATACACATGACTGCTAAAAACTGGACAGAAGCTATGCAACAACAAGTAGCTAACAACCAGTTCTAGCTAGTACTAAAGATAGTTGAAACCAAACTTCTAACTTACAGGGGAAAGTCATACTACGCAATATCAGCCTCTGGAGTCTTCAGACCCTCCCTGAAATCTCTCAGTTTGGATATTGCTAAGTTTGGATATTGATCTAAGTTTTCTCCACAGTATCCTTGTTTTGATAGAACCCAAAATTATCTGTACAGCTTTCATTTCTCACATGAAGAACTCTATCCATAATGTTAATTGCTTGGATTTTACTCTGCCAGCAGTCCAGTCACAAGAGAAAAACAAGTAATCAATTTCCTTATTTGAAAGCCAGAAGCATATAATGTTTATTAATAGAGAGCATGGTTTACATAGATTTTACTGTTATTGACCATAAAATGGTGTATACTATAAGCAAGGGTAAAATTTCTAACTAATTAGCCTGTGAAGATCATATTTAATGGAGTATATAAACTTAGGCTCTTCATGAATCTTTAGGGTCTTATTCACTAAGCACATGCACATGTAGCCTTTATGCTGAAGCAGGATTTTGACACATAATTCAAGGTTAAATAACCCACCTTGAGATTCCCAAAATAGAACAGCTCACATGTTCAAGTTCTTTTAGCCTGTAAGAAAGGAATCAAGGGAAATACGATACACCTTCTTCAGCCAAAGAACTCTAAATACACCCCTGGGAAAAAAGCTGTAATCACCCAGACACTTAAAAAATGTCATCAGCAGGAGAACAATAGTCTTCGCAATGTACACTTTTATCTCCTTGTGCCCTGATTCAGAATACAGTTTGTTAACTCTCACAAGAAAAGCTCCTATACTTGTTTTGCCTTGATCACCTATAGCTATTGTGCAGGCTGGTAGTCTTGCTGTACTGGTGACCTAAGGATTTGGACCTCCTTTCGCAGTTCTCCTCTCAGCAAAGCCCTTCAGAACAACACGCAGTCATCACTGACATCAGTGGAACTGATGCACAAATTTGCAGGCATTTTGTTAAAGCAAAATCATGTAGTAAAATGTCTAAAAACTCACATGGGCCCCTTCAATTGGAACAGAATTTAACTCCACATATGGGGCATTACCAGTCATGGGCAGCTAAGGTGAGGAATGGCTAACCTGATAACTCTGTGCTCAGTGCAGTCCTTGTTCAGTCAAAACTTCAGGCAAATTCCCTTAAGCCTGACACCATAATGTAATTACACAAGTATTTGCCTGATTTAGTCCAAATCTTGCATCTGATGCAATGCCAGATCCAAAGCCTAACCGATGTTCTAGAGAGTTTTCCTATCAACTGAGATCCTCAGGACCAGTGTTACCACCTGGATTGATACCTGGTTTGCACTAGCTGTGCCTGTGACTTCAGGAGCATTTCAGTCACAGAATGCTCAGAATTTTGGTCCTTTTTTCCATTTTGTTCCATTTTTGTTTCAAAACACCCCTACGTAGAAGGCTGTAGGTGTCACAACTAAGGTGTAGTAACCACTACTCTGAGGAATGTGTTACTATTGGAAGACAACAAATAAGCCATTGCAGAAATGCTATAATGCTCCTGTAATTCTGGATAATAGTCTTGCTTTGTCATAATGTCAGAACATAAACTAAATTCTGATTTTAACAGACTTAACAATTGCATTTGTGTCATCTTTTGGAGCCTCTCCCGTTTAGATTGAAATCCTTAAATTAAACGTGTCCCCACTTGTTGTTTGGGTTGATGCTGCCCTCTTCTGAATATACCGGGTTATGACATTCAATACCCAGAAACTTCAGGACGCTCAGAAAGCAGGCAATTACTTATACAGCGATCACCAAATGAGAAAACAAATAATATTTTCTTTTTAATCTCACATAACTCTTCACATCACTTCGATCATTTTGTATTAGAAAGGACTTCGGTAAGAAACTATTTTTATTTCAAGGCCTTCAAGAACAAGTCTTACTCTAGTTTTATCCTCTCCTATTCTGCCATAACAACAACTTTCTGTCCCCCATTTTTGCAATGCAAGCATTCGTTACCCACTTGCTATGTTTCCAGAAAAGCTCCTCATGCTTGATCCCACATAGCTTTTTGTGTATGACAGGAGCTAATTGTAACACTTTCATCCATCAGTTCCATGTCACTCCACATCCTCTGCTGTAACACAAGATATCTGTGTTCAGTACTGACTGGATTGAGCTTTCCTGCCCATACACTGCAGTTTCTACACTGACTATAGGTTTTTTGGAGCAGAGACTGCCGTTTTTTCCTGATTTTGGTCACTTACTACAGTATAATCTTTGCTGGAGTTCCTCTCTGTTGCCACAATGCAATTATTAAACCTTTATCAGAAAGCAATTAAACCAGTCATTGATTAATAGTATTTTTCACAATAAAATCACTGTGGACACATTAGTGAATCTTGTGCTGGGAATGATGACTCAGTATGACTGAGTTTATTGATGCTTCATGAAACTAGCTTACATCCATCACCACTGGAGTCTGCAATCTGGTCCTAAATACGCCTGAATATTGGATAAATACAAATTACTAATGAATTAGGGAGATGAGTGAAGATGCCACATTAGCATGGGAGCTATTCATAAAGCACACAAAGGTTTTCATTTTGGTGGGCTCAGCCTCACCAATCCCACACAATCCCAACATTTACTGATCACTTTGGAGCAGTTTCTTCACAGTGAGCACTTGGAGGAGCAGACCTCTAGATTGCCAGCATTGGAACACTGTATTTTTAGGGCAGGAAAACAGCAAAGTGCAGTTCACATGACCAAACACCTGCCCAGATCAGTAAGAAGTTGTACCTGTGGCAACTGAAGCAGTTACTTCAATGTTCACTCCTGGTAATCAAAGTAAAATGACAGTTTCAAGCTATGAAACATGTTCAAATAACCCAAAAATTATGATCATCTGGAAATATGCTATTGTGCTGACAAGATACGAATGCCCTCTAATACACAGGCCAGATTATTTTGAACTTCGAGGTTATTTGTAACCAAGAGTGTTTAGACCCACATACATGTGCAAACCTTACCACAGTCCTCCAAAGGGCACTTCTGTGTGTGCATCTAAAGTGGAGCTTGAAGAGTTAGGGCAAATAAATAATCCAAATACAATATCTCTTAAGAGGGAATGTAACAGTAGAGTGAGCAGGACAGTTTAGAGGCACGTTTGGTGCTGAGTTCCCTGGCACCTTCTGGCACTGCCGTGCAAAACTGGACTGGATGCATGAAGTCATTTGAAGAAACAGACAATTAAAGAAAAAACTTAAATTAAATCAGAATTTACCGTGTTCATTGAAAAGGAAACTGCTACACTGGCTAGCCCCTAACACTACAGGAAACATAAAAGCATTCCTCAGGATGTTCATTTCTTTTTCCTCCCCTCAGCCCAGAAAACTAAAGCCATCATTTTCAAGTCTGGAATTTGGTAGCTTGGTAACTAGGCACCTTCTGTGTGCATTTTTGAGATTAATTTAGTTTACTTGAAGAACTAGACTCTTTCCTGAAGGAAAAACTAAATTCTCACGTGGCTCTGTGGCTAAAGATAAAAAGGGGAAAATAGTCTTGCTAAAAAATGATCTTACTTTACAGAAACTGAACTTTTATCATATTAAACTAGTACTAACTTATCATGTTAAATGTTTTGATATCCCCTGTTTACCCCACATCACAAAATTGGTTCTTGAGCAATGCAGTAAAAAATGTCCACAGTTTCTGCTGTTCTGCACTAATTTAAAAGCTAAACTTTAATATTATTTTAAGAGGACGCTTTGCCTGCTTCATTCAGGATATAAATGCATTATTATACATGTAGTGATCAGTGATGTAATAATTGTAATCCACTCCAGTGCTAACAGGCACTAAACCACCCAGTGCAAAGTTGCTTGTGGGGATAAAAAAAAAAAAAAGGAAAATAAAGGCAGAAAGATCCCAATTGCTTTGATGTCCACAACAGGATTGTCTGTATGCAAATAGTTAACCATCTCTGGCCAGAAATCTCTGTCTTATTTGTTGAAATAAGGCAGAAGGAAACTGCTTAGCGAAAGCGATGGAGCACAGAGCTGGAAGATGTTTGTTCAGCTACCTGATAGGAGAAATAAATGAAGGTGACCAGAGTTTCTCTACTTCTGTACCCCCAGAGTTGAACGTGGGACCACACAGACTGCCACAATAAAAGCCAGCTGATACCTGGCCTAAGGCACTGATTATTAATATAGTAAAGCTCCTTGCCCAAGCAGTAACTTTCTAATAAAGACAGTACATCACTGGAAGACAAACAGACCGACCCATTAGGCAGAGTACATGGATGTATGTGCCTGCAAATCTGCACATGTTTCAGCACAGTTTGTCTTAACAAAGATGCCAGACTTGGGTCAGAGCCCCTTTTATTTCCTTTTTATGTATTATAAGTCTCAGCAGGACTGAAAGATCACTACCAAAATTCAAGACTGATTTGCAAGCCACCTGAAATGTTCGATGCCCAGCCTCTGTTCATCTCAGTGGGATTTGAATTCGCAAATACTTCAAGTAGCATTGGAAATTTCAGCCCAAATCTCAGGCCTCCTTTTGGGATCATTTGAAACTTGCATTGTCTCCAAAGGGAGCTTGAATGGGACCTATAATTAATCCTACTACACATGTCAAGTTACACTGGCAATGTCTCAGCCAATTCCCTATAGTTCCTCAAGTCCATCAAATCAGCTCTTTAAGCTGATGGTGAATTATTTAACCACCACACCAGAGTCAGAATATCACAGGGGCTTCAATAACTTCTATTTATGTTCTGAATATGTCCATAGCAGCTTTTAAAGTGAGAATAATGATTTCCATTGAGACCTCCTTTGCATTCCTGTACTAAGCAAAGACTGGAAGAATTCAAACACACTGGGTGTTCTAGGATTTCCAAATCTCAAGCTAGAGAGTGATAACAGCCATCATCAGAATAATTGCTTCACCAGGGAAAGCCAGGATCCTAAAAGTCACTGTGAGGAGCTACACTGCCCACCTGAAAAGGTGTCAAACTAACCACCTTGGCACACTACAGTGAACAAGATTTTCCATGAAAAGGCCAGTGTTGGTCAGCATTTTCAAGATAAGTTTTTGCCCAACATATTTTAGTATCATAAAAATTGCCTGATGTAGAAGTGCTATTTTTCATATATTACATGGAAACTGAATAAATTTGGTACAAAAATATTCATTCACCGCTAACAGAATTCAAGAACGGAAAAGTAGTTTTAAATAAATTTGAAATATATTTTTAAAGCCTAGTGTAGTTAAGGAATAATATACAAAAATAATGAACTTTAAAGTAATAAACCCACAAAATTTAAACAGTGCAAAATTTTAGCAAACATATTTTAGAAGATATGAAGTCAACTTTGAAATACTTTAAAAACTTGGATTTGTTTTCGCAATATACTGTGATGAACAGAGAGACTGAGGAAAAGAGTAGGTAATCTTGAAGTAATATAAAAATTCACTGATTTGATTAATGGTCCTTTTGAAGTTTGAGGAAAATTCCCCAGTGCAAACAATGTGACATCTTCAACCTACTGATTGCTGAGAATGTTGCAGCACAGCTAGTTCCTGGGAACTACATTAATATTGTTCCATTTGGCATGTGATGCAGGCAGAGATTAGACAAATTGACAAATGGTACAAACACTGGATGAACTGAAGCTGAAGCCTTGGCTCTGCAGAGATGAAGAGCCAGTTTTTAGAGTGACTGTACTAAAGCCAAAGTTTCCTCGAACTGATATACAATTCTCATGATCATCTCTGCTCCTATTGCCATACAGGCCTAGATCCAGAAATTGGCAGTGAAAAATACATGCTTTCTTCTGCCCTGCTCACTGAGAATAGCTTTGTAAAAGTCATTTTACAAAGTCATAAAAATGAAGCCTCCTGCAGCCCCAAAAGCTATTCCCCACTTTGCCAGTGCCTGCCAGTTCTTCTAACTCCTTGTTTTATGAAAGTGGACTGGCAGTGGGAGTCAACGGGAATTTACCACTTCCTTTCAGGGAAGCAAAGTTCTGTCTCCAAACCCCTCATTGCCTGTCAGCTTTTGAAAGAAGTGTGGCTAGAGGCAGGAATACTTTAAAAAAGCCCAGCAGATTTCTCACGCCAGCGTTAAAAGTGCCCTTTAAGAGCTTCCCTGAGGTGTTTATGGCTTATATTGCTCAATTAGCTACTTTATATTGCAGTATTTCCTTCAAAAGCAATCTTGGCCCAACTGTAAATTCTAGAAATATGCTTCATATTTTAAAGGTCCTATTTTTACAGCTGCAATAAAGTCCTCTAGGGCACATATTAGAGGCCACAATGGCACATTTTGGCCATCAAACACCACGACTGGACTTCAACACTCACCCCATCATCGTAATGGGTGTCTCCAACTCATTAGCTGTACCCAGCAACAAGCTGATATTAGCACCTGTTCTCACAAAATGGATTTTAACAGAAACAGGGCCAAGCTGAATCCGTCTGGGGAAGTTCAGTTCTGAGAGCTAGCTGAGTCCATCGTAAACAGGGAAAGGTTTTATAAAATCTCAGTGTGCACAGATCCCAGGGTTTAGTGGTTTTGTCACTGGACTTCAGTTAGCAAACTCCTTGAATGACCAGCCCAAAGCACATTTCATTCTCCATATGCACCGGACGGCTAAACATGAAAGCCATAAAACTGAGGGCAGGTGAAGTTCTGAATCTTTAAAGGCAATCAGCTCCAGCACCTAGGCCTTGGGATAAATATTTCCAGATGGAGTTCAGTTTTGAAAGAATTCTGTTGATTTTCTATATGGTGTTTCTACTCGACTCAAAGTAATTGTAATAGAAGAACTAAAATGTTATACCGTCTTAATCAGAAAGTAACATTCTCCCCAGAGTCACATATGTTACAATGGTAGGTAAATATAATACATATTGCAGGAGACTCATGTTCATCTAAAATAGTCTAATCTACTCTGCACAAAGAAAACTTTTCTACCATCCTTTTTTCTACTCTTATAAATAAGCATTACAGCAATGCTCACTGTGAGTTAATGACAGATTTGCCTTCACCAAAATTATTAAAATGCCTGGGACATCACTATCAATTTTGTTATGGATTTTAGTAGCTTGACAGAATTCTCTTGTCTCCAAGAATATCTGGAAAAAGTAACTTGAAATCACTAGTCATAATTCTTTCTTTTAGTAAAAGATAAAGGGTACTAGATAAGTCAATATTTCACAGTTTGTGTGGGCCCTCTTCCCAAAGTGATAACAGTTCAGTTCCAAAGACACTTGGAAAGATGTTCCTAAAGGAAACACATGTACGAAGAACACAAGCAGAGGTTGACAATCTCTGTAAGGAAGGTAACCTTTAATGGCTCTTTGTTTCAGACTGAACATGGAATCTGTCATCACAGCATTTTTTTGAGTGAATCTAACACCAGCCAGGAAACAGATCATCCTTACATAGGCAGTCCCAAAAAGCAACCTTGAGTGAATTTGGACCTCAGAAGAGGCCAGAGCAGGACTAGCAAGGCTGTGTCAGAAATGCACATGTTCCAATATCTGGTAAGCCTTTGCACTGGCTTCCAGGTCTAACTGCCTCATAACTCTTCAAATAGAGCTAATCCTTCCAGCATGTGTCTCTTCAGAATAGGACATCCTAAGAATGAGCCCAGAAATGCTCATGTAGCAGCTGTGGAAGGCGGGTTTCACTGCTGTGCTGAGTAGGCTCACATAAATGTTTAGGGGGCTAAACTCCTCTGGGTTTTTTATCCTTCTCTTAATTAGGAATGGTCATAATTTTGGAACAATATTTGTATTTATCTGTTCAGTTTCAAGATTAACTTGGGATACAGAGATACCATCGGCTTCAAAGAAGTAATTCTCACAGCTCAAAACCTTGTGAAGAAGATTGTACACGACAAAGTACATTCCAACCTCTGGTGCAATACAGCCATCACTTTCAACACAGATCCATTCCTGTTTACTGTCTGTAAGGATGGGACTGTCTGAGGACACGCAGTGGTTACCAGGACTGCAAACAGAACAGGATCACATTTTCCAACATATTCTGTTCAATGTATTTACTGTTCAAAAGAAATGAACAGCCTCATTTTGGACTCCTACAATAGGCAAGAATCCAGTGGGTGTCTTCATGCTATTGGGAGAGGCTGGGACATCTCCAGCCTTGGAGTTACTCAGAATTATGTTTTTGTGGCCCTGAGCAATCCAACACAACTCTGAGGCCGAGTTTATCTTTGAAGTTGGCCCCGCAAGCAGAACATCAGAGGTCCCTTTCAATCTAGATCGTCCTGTGACTTAGTACCTCTATACTGCATGTTTTAAGCATCAATACATCAGTTCTGCTTATGTCTGTTCATTTCCATTTTGGTTTAGCTTGTTTTGTATTACCCAGATTATGCTTTATATCATCTTCTCACCGAGCTTACAAAACTGAGAAGTCAAAACTACAGTCCGAGCTGCGTGGCAGAACTGGGGCTCTCGTTCAGTACTGCAGGCAAGCACATCCTGAACTTTAAAGCCACGGGCAGTCACACTGGCAGCTGAACTTTTCCCATACTTTCTCCTTGCTTTGTGTATTGGTGAAGTCATATTTGTGCTACACATCTGCTTATCAACTGATAGTGCATAAACACCTGAGCTCTCTGGGTCAAATCTGCTATCAAAGTGAAATGAAATATTTATGTAATTCAATTAAAAACTTCGAGCATTCAACTCCAGCTATAAGAGGTCTATGAAAATTAATAAAACCAGATTTCACTGTATGGAAAATTTACCATATAAAACAAAAAATAATTTAATTAATAGTGGGGCAACAAAAAGTTTACAGGATGAAATATAAACAGTCTTCTACAGAAAAATGAAAATGTGGAAGTGAGGCAAGTTGTGAATATGGGGTAATGATCTATAACTCACGAAGTCTAGGATTCAGGGTAGCCCCAATAACCAGTGTATGAAAACCCAGACCACTGCAACTGAGCACTGAACACAGAACCTGAAGTGCCCAGAGCTTTATGCTAGCTTAGCCTAGTTCCCTTCATAAAATCCATCTTTTCATGAAGTCTAATGTGACTGACACTAAGAAAAACTGTGAATCACTCACCCGAAAATATACTAACCTCCCAGAATCAGGACTTTTAGAAAGTTTAGTGCTGAAGAGGATAATTAGCATTTCAAAGTTAAGCGTACACATTTATGCAAGCCTCCCCACTAAGGTACTATGATGCTGTTTTCTGTAGCAGTGAAGACTGATTCCCACCAGATCATGCACTGTGGTCTGGAAGAAGACAGAATAAATAATCAAGATGCTCGCTCCTCCTGCTCTTGAAAACTCCCAAGCGCAGTGCTAGTGTTGCTGAACAACATGAACAGAGCAACACGTAATCACCCAGACACACATGCCCCAAGACAACAAAGTAATGCCTGGCTTCTCAGCTCATGTTAACCTGCATAGATCCAATACAGCAAAAAAAGCTGACATTGATTTTTGCCAGCTGAAAACCTGCCCTGAAACGTAAAGCAGCTGGAGAACATGGCTGAATATCAGATGCCTTCAATTTAAGGACAAACCTTTGCTAAACTCTTTCTAATAAAGTTATATTCCTTTTGTAACTGAACACTGCTTTATAAAGCTAATATATAAAGTGGGTGTCCAACGCATGGGCTTTGTGTTTGGAGAAATCTAAATATACTAGCCAATTTAATATCAATGGTCTAAAAGCATGGACTCTCCCTGAAGGGAAAGAACATCCTCTTAATGAAAAAAACTTGCAATAATCTTAGATCCATCTTCAATTTAGACCTTGCATTTTCCCCTGTCGTCAGAGTTTCAATTGCCTTTGCTACGAGCTCTGGGTTTCAATTTACAGAGCATTAGCCCTAGGCTCCTCATCAGCATCTTCAGGTCCACCGGGACATGCATTCCAAAATACGGAGTAGTTGGAAGAATGTCAACAAAATCCCGAGTTACAAACAAAACAGACCAGTTGCTCAAGGAAATGTGGGGTATCCCCCATATTTAAGAGTGCTAAGTAGATCCAAAATCATAGGGGCCAAAACAGCCTGAAGATGTTGACTGGAAACTGTCTCTAAGGAAGGATGTCTACCATTTCATTCAGATAAGCAACCTACAAGCCAAGGAAGACTAAACAAACTGAAAAAAAAAAGCATCCAAATGGAGACATCAAAATCATAGGTATGTAGAAATTCCATGCATTTTTGTAGCTCTTATTACTACGGCATACCACATGTTGCAGTAATAAGCATACCAAAGTGCTCATAGTATGCATTACAATAGGAAACAGAATCATGAGGGTCACCTCAAACAAAGGTGATCAGATCTCAGCCAACTTCTCTCTGCAAGCAGCTGTCTTAAAAGAAAGGTGTATGCCCATGCATAAGCCCTTACTTCCCCGGTTTGATGTCTCCCTCCTCGTTAAGCTGTTTTCCAGTGCAGCACACCAGGGCAAGCACCGTGCTCCTCCTTGGCGCTGACTGCACGTGGCAGCTGCAAAGCTCGTAGCCGGTGAATTTTGCGGCTGGTTTGGTAGCAGTTGGCAAAAACCTAGTGTCCAGATGGACATTAAATTTGCATTACTTAGAACACATCAAAAGTGAATAAACGTATATGAAAGTGGTCTATAAGGACATCTATTTAGGGACTTATTTCTGACAGTTCTGAAGCCACTTTCACCCAAGCTATGCTTAGATGATGGGTGTTTTACTTCCTCACAGGAAAAAGTTCCTCAGCTCCTGATCACTGTTGACCCTTACATAACTCACACAGATTATGACCTACAACTTAGTAGACCTATTTACAAGTATAGCATTTGTGTCCAAGAGCATAGACTGTGCAAGGATTTGCCTTGCTGAAGTTTTCCTACTTGTGATGCGAAAGAATGGCAAAGAAGCAGGTCACAAACTGAAGTTCTCAAATGAAAAAGGAAACCAGAAAGGCAAGCCATTAGGAAAGGTGTCGTGGTTTTGGCTGGGAGAGTTAATTTTCTTCTTAGTAGCTGGCACAGTGCTGTGCTTTGGATTCAATATGAGAATAAAGTTGATAAGACACCGATGTCCTGGTTGTTGCTAGGTAGTGCTCACCCAAATCAAGGACGCTTCAGTTGCCCATGCTCTTCCTGTGAGGAGCTGCACAAGAAGCTGGGAGGGAGCATGGCTGACTGGAATGGGCCAAAGGGACATTCCACACTGTAGAACATCGTGCCCAGTATATAAATTGCAGGGAGTTGGCAGGAAGGGTGTGATCGCTTGTCAGAGATGGGCTGGGCATCATTCAGCAGGTGGTGAGCAATTGTGTTGGGCATCACTTTTTTCTCCTGGGTTTTATTCTTCTTCTCTCCTTTTCATTACAGTTATTATCATCATTAGTATTATTATATTTTGTTCTGTTTCAGTGATTAAACTATCCTTCTCTAAACCCACAAACTGTACTATTTTCCCGATTCTCCTCCCCGTGGTGGGTGAGGTGGCAGTGGGTGGGATGGACAAGTAACTGTGTGGTACTTAGTTGCTAGTTGGGGTTAAAACACAGTCCAGTGTCTGATGAACTGTGTCACAGGGAGAGCTGTATTACACCAGAAGAAGCAAATAGCTTTCCTACAGAGTTCCCATCTCCCAGAGAATTGTGAAAATTCCCCTTTATCACACAGATGGTAAAACCCCCAATGTCCACTACTCTTCAGAATTCATAGAAAAGAGTGATTCTTTATTTTGAAAGTCCTTTAGTTTTGCAAAACTCACACAAAATATCATATTGGAGAGTGATCGGGTGTCTTTTTTTTTTAATAACCTGAACCAAGAAATAATATCTCTTGATTTGACAATGACAGCCTTTTAAAAGAAGGTCATCTTCATTTATATCTTCAGCACTTTGGGACTGTCATTATAAAACCCATTTTGCTAATATAGGCTTTCAGAAGCTTAACTAAAACTTTCTGAAAAGAAAACAGGTCACTGGAAGATTATTTCTATGAAACGACAGAAATTGAGATTTCTTTAGATGCAAACAATAGAATAACAGAACACTTTGTCACTTCCTGAAGCTACTTTCAGATCAGCCCATAATGCTTCAGCCCCTTCTCAATACCAGCTGTGAATACATCATGATTTCTATAATTTTTATTCTCTCCTCACTCTGTTCTGGAGATTAAGAATACTAATATGACTTTCAAGCATGTGAACCAATCACCAGTATACAACCACCACAAAACTCCCTAGTGTTTCAGCAGCACAAGTGGACCGCACAGCCCGTGGTGCTTCAGCAATCCATGGTTACTTGCCTTACAAATTATTCATTTCTTGATTCCACATCATTAGACACCTGATACTGTTCTCTGAAAACAACCCAAGCTTCACTGGGAGAAAAATTATTAAATCAGCCATGACAGCTTTGCTATGGATTTGCTAATCCAGTATAAATAGTCTGACACAAGTCCAATAGGATATAGTTGAACAACATATCTCAAGTAGTGGCTGTTAATCACAGTTAAATAGCTATTCAATGGAGATGACAGTTTCAGTCTAACAATCAGGCACTTCAGGGGCACGGGGTGATGAAAGTTTGCTGTCTGTACCCTGCCACCACTGATTCTCCAGCTTGTTCTGTTGTGGGGGCAGCCGTGGGAAAACACCCTGCGAGGCAGCACAGCATCCAGGGGTAGCACAAAAGGAGCAAACTGACAACCAGGGATCAAGTTTTCATTTCCTTATTTAGATATCCCAGGTAATGAGAGAAAATAGTTATGGAGAATGAAACGGAAGTCACTGTGGAGGAGGGAAACTGATAGATTCCACTACTAAATCACCACAGTGTCAGATCTGCAGTATTGCTGCTGCACTCAGGAACATCCAGAGCCAAAGTGTTGTTAGATTCAAGTCAAATCCTTTGCTGTTGTCCTCACCATTTTCTTTTACAAATTTAAAAAAAAAAATCTCAAAGACAAGGCTTCTCTTCCAGTAAACAGTCAGGTTTCTTTCCTTGTAATTAATGTCATATTGTTGATATACATTTTTAAGAACAGAAGTTTCTGTTTCTCAGTAATTTAATTCTACTTAATTATTTTAATACCAAATACAAATCCCAGAAAATATTAAGTTTGCAACAACTGTTTCTATCTTCATGTTACTGAACTGTTCATTAACAGCAAAAGAGCCTTAAAATGCTTAATAATTACGGTTATTGTCTATGGAAGAGTGCAACACTGGCTTGATGTTAAGCTTCCATTTGGAAAAATTATGCTATAAATATCAAATGGGCACCAAAAAGCACAACTTAGTTACAGAAGCACAAAAGAAGGACCAAGGAGATTTTAAGATGTCATTAAAACCAGATGTACCAAATTAAGAATTTGCATCAGGTTTCTAACCCTTCCAAGATACTAAAGTGTGTGAGCCAAAGCATCTTGCAGAAAAGTGTTTCTTCTTAAACCTTTGGATCAGGCCTGAGATAACAAAACAACTGAAGAAGACTTTCTCCTAAAGCACATCTTCGCCTTCATATACAGAAGGACATTGCAGTCTAATATGAGTAAAGGCAAATCCCTCAAAAAATACCAAATCTCCCATTCCATTGTCACACCATGGCTGAGAAACTCCTGCAAAGTTATGCTGCCATTGTGGGTGATGGCAACAGGTTAAGACTGCTGCCCTCATCCTATGAAGCCATAATATTTCTTTGCAAAATGAAAATTGTTTTCAAACTTCTGTGTATGTAGCATTAGGGGGTTTTTTTGTTGGGTTTTGTTTTGTTTGGTTTGTTTTGTTTTTTTTCAAACTACGTTTTGTCTCTGTCCTGTCCATGAGAGAGCTATTTGGAAGCAGTTCAGTGTTCACGGTCACTTCCAAGAGACTGAAAAATGGTGTTTTCTGTACAGTGCAGAAAAGAGGGAAAAAGCAGTGTGTTATATCCAACTCCCCCTCTAAAATAAATAATTCGAAAACAAGTACAGTAATGTAAACTTAGCTCTGGATGCTTCTTAGTAATTGAGAAGAAAGTACATAAGATTATTTCAGAACATAAGATCATTACATTTGAGACATTTCTTGGAGCAAACAACCCAATCATTTGGCATGACATTAAACTGTTCAGTCTGAGACCATGAGACAAGGTCTTCAGCCAGTATAAAATGCCTCAGCTCCATCAGCTTTGTATTACGGTATCAGCTGCACTTTGACAGTTTGTATAAATAGATGAGTACACGGTTTCTCATTTGGATGAAGAAAATGATACTGGATGACTAGAAATACATTGTCTTTTGCTTCAAAATTAAGCAGTAAGCAGAGTTTATGCATAAGAATGCCCTAACTGTAAATGCATCAATTGTCACTTGCTTAACACATGTTTTACATTTGGCATGGCAACAATAGAAACGTTTACAAGATGGATTGGAGCCAACAGATGGCTCCTCCAAGCCATCAGTCTCAGAATCCTACCCATTTCCCATTCCTTCCCAGAAAAAGCCTGGGAAAACAGATTGGGAAGATGCAGAAGAACATACACATGTTTTATATCTGGTTTTGAATGTACGTGCATATATGGACACTCACGTTAAGTTTATGTGTAAACGTTTGCACATCCAGTATGTTCTACAAGTGCAATAGACAGTGCTCAGGTAGCTGGGCTCTTCAGCTCTCCCAAACTCAAGATCTTCCCAAACCAAAACTTTATGCAAAGAACTTTTTCTCTGTTCAGTAGAGGTATTTCATGAAAAGACGAAGTTATTTTGGATGACATCTTGTAACTAGAGGTTCTGGTTTCTGCTAACAGAACCCACATTTACAGACCAGTTTCTCAGTTCCACATCCTGGCTGAAGACCTGCCACAGCAGAGACTGCAACACCAGCTATGCCTAGATCAAGGTGGGGGTAGCTCTTAATCCCTTCTCCTAAACAGTCAGGAGTAGGCATTTCAGAGACGCATGGAAAAAGCAGAGGCGCATGATGCAACCACTGTTTTGGAGCCAGTGGCCGCCACTTTCCACATTCAGAAAGGAATTTCTCTCTGGCAATGCCATGGGTGAATTTCCTTATTTTGACAGAAAGGAGCGGCTTTTATTCTTCAAAAATTTCAGTAGCTGAATTGCCTCTTTTTTGTGCTGATCACCATCACTGTTAATGCTAGAAGAGAAGCGTGTACCTGTAAGCAAATATTATAAGGTGTGACTTGTTGAGATGACTAGTCACATGCTTCCAGCTGGAGCTCATTTCTCTCCTAAATGTCACCTATAAGAACATAAGACCAATTCTATACACGTGATTCTTCCTAAAGAAATGTACATATGGTTCTCTTGAAACTGTTCCTTGCTTATTTATTTTTATATCACTTTGATATTTACAACACTCGACACCTGTACTAGAAAACAGAGTATGCACCACAGGTAATTCTTAGAAGTAAAATTCATATTAACTCCAAAAAATCCCCAACAATATCCAAGTTTAGAAATGGGAGAATACGAAGGATTTCCATTCAAGATCAGGAATTTTTAACCTTACAAAGGTCTACCACATCTCACCAACAAACTTTGGGTTCTGTAGCTTAGTCTCCAAGAATCCCAGTTGGAGCTGTAGGCCTTGGAAGAAGGTCCTCCAAAGGCAATAACCATGTGCCTTTCCCCATCTGTTTTCCCAGGCAGGGTAAGGGCACATGATACTCTCTCTTGCTTAGGATTTGAGGTTTGGACAAGTCACTTTTCCTCCTAAGAGCATCACCCAGGAAACAAACACTGCTTAGGACAACAGTTTCCTAGTCCATCGCCCTGTTGATAAGACTGATCAGCAAAGGCTGGAAGTATCTGTGCCAGAAACTACACTCAGGTCAAGCTCCTGAGATTTTTAACAGAAAAAAAAAAATGAAAAAAATATTATTGCTGACTGGCCTGGGAACACAGCAAAGTGCAGCCATTTTTCCACAGCCAAAATGGGTTCCACAGAAACACCGGATATCACTATTCTGATATCGGCCAGTAAGGAAATCAGAGGAAGTGCCATCTGACCCACTCCAAATACAGATGCGGATCTGACATATGACAAGGAAGCTGCTTCATCAGACAGGCTCTTGTTTCAATGGGAAAAAATATTTCTGAATCAAAATTCAAAACATGAAGTACTTTCTATTTTCCAGAAGACATCAAACTATGACTAACACATAGTAGCTTATTAGAAAACAAAATTAGAGCTCTGCTATCTATAAGGAAAAAATATATATATAATATAAGAAAAAATCTTTCAACCAAAACCTATGGAATAAGAAAACAAGCAATCCACTCAGGTTTTGAGGAGACATCGTAGGTGACTGGTGAATGGAACGTAATACAAAGTAAAATATAAAGTAAAAAACCTTATATTGTTTTCCTACCACTTTCCTAAGATTGAAAAGGCTTTCTATTAAACATGGGTTTTCTAGCAAAGTTCATCACCAATCACCAAAAGGAAGCAGCTATTTTCTCATCTCCTGCAGTTTGGGATTAGTCTTGTCAATAAGGCAAGGACCCCAAAAAGGCTTCCTTTCAGTTCTTAACCCTGACAGAGACATCTTAGATGGTCTTTAGGAAAAGTTCTAATTACAACAGGGAATTAATTATAGCTGGAAATCTTCTCATTGAATAGATTTTCATCGGAGAATACTGATTCATAAAAACAATTTCCCTCAAACGTTATTGCACATTCAACAAAGTTCTACTGTAAAACTGACAACTCTCCTGCCAGCTCACCTGGCAAGAATGGGATCTTCATATTCAGTTTTGCTATGAGGAGCTGTTTATGTAAGGAGATTTCACAGGATGTCTCTCAGGATTTGAGGGCAACTGCCTGTTCCAGTTCAGTAACAAGAGAAAAACAAATTATATTTTCAGGACTTTAAAGAAAGTTAATTTTCTAGAATTTCTTTTCTGTGGGAAGCTTTAGAATTTCTGTGTTCTCCCAGTCAGCATAACTTCCCGCAGCTTCCTGAAGTTCTCATGGATTTTTCCATGGAACAAAAAGTCTGAATTCCCACTAACTCTGCCTTCAACCTCTTTGGGCCATGCTTAGTTGTAGCTTGTGCCCCCTTCACACCTCAGTGACTCTCTCCTCGTGAACACAGGGCTCCACCTCTCCGTGAACAAGGGTGCAATGACCCAGGATAGAAGGCAGCTTGAACTGTCTGAGAAAACCTTTCTCCCCCTCTGTCACTATAGCAGAAACACCAAATACAGGCCTGGGTGTTTCAGCAAACCCTCTGTCAGCTGGCAGCTATCACTCTCCCTCCTCCCTCCCTCAGTCTTTCTTGGATGATTTGAAAACACTCCAGGAGAGAAGTTATCTTTTAATGTGTGTTCATTTGTGGCCTCTGGGAAAAGGTACAGTAAGTGAAGATGGAATCAGAGCCTTGTTAGTAAATTCTTGCTGAGTTTATAATTGCTAGGGTCAACAGCAAAGCAGGGGAATAATAATAACCTGTCAGTTATTATTTTTAATTAGAAATACAGCTTAGAAATGTTGCCAAATGGAGCCCCACCGAGGGACAATATTTAAAGCACAGGAACATCCCAGGGTATCTGAGATCTTTTGAAATCATTGGCCCTGCCCTGTGCTCCTCACAATGTACATAAACAATACAAGCAGAGAGAAAGAATCCAAACTATGGGTACATTAAAACACTTGATGTATTTAAGCACATTTAGGGCAAGGAACATAAGAATTCAAAAATATCTGGATCTAATCTCTAACAAGCCAGAAAAATGTGAATAAAATGTGAAATATTGGCTTGTTATTTTAAAAATTATAAACAGAATTAAGACACAAGAAAGGAACACCATAGAACCCTGATTTAATTGCTATGGCAACTTGCACAGCAGTTTTGCAGAGTGGTTCTAGCAGTTCTCTCATATTAGCAAAACAAAAGTGTTGAGCAACAAAATTTAAAGAAAAATGATCATTTAAATGTGTTGTATCAACACACGTAAGAGTGATATCATATATCATGTGAATTTAATATTACATCCACATCATATTGAAGCACTTGAAGCTATTAATTTTGGGATATGGGATCGGGGAGATGGCCTTCCAGGTTACTGGTCCAATCTACATCTGACTCAATCTTATCTACTCAAATTTATCAAGTTCTGAATTAAAACTAGTAGGGTATTCTTACTCCCACCACTAACAACATCATTCAACAGCCTAACTCTAATGAGAGCTTGGAACCTTCTAGAAACTTCCTGACAGAACTTACTTGTCTCCCTATTATGTCTTTTTGCTCTTTACCAACAGTTTTTTTCAATTTAATTAACTTTTCCTCTTTGGTATTTATTCCATTTCTAATTTCTTCATATGGAAAGCTACCACATTCTCTCTTTGTTTTTCCTTTGCTATGCTAAACAAGCCAAAAATAACCACTTGTAAGCATATAAATACACACATATACATAAAAATATGTAGGCACTACGAACACACACAAATATATTAACAAATATAAGTGCATATTTACACACATATGTACATAATTATGAAGGAATAGGATTGTGTCAGATCAGATTATATAACTAAAAAAAAATATGAATTTTCAAAGAAAAATATGTTTATATATAATATACATATTTGTACCCCTCCCCATTGCAATGGAGCAATAATTCTTATGGCTGCAAAACAGCCTCAGTTTTTTCAGATTCAAGTTGTTCAGTACCTTGTAACAGAATTCCATGAGTTAATTAGGAATTTGCTCTTATACAGTTTAAAAGCATCACTTAACACTAACTGGATTCTTCTAGTCTACCTTCTCAATCTATGCTACTTATTATTTCTTTTCAGGCTACCAAGGACTTTCTTATTGATCCACATTTGAAAATAAACACAAAATTTTCAGTTTGCTCCTTGGCGAAAAACTTAGTGGTTTGTCTCCAAACCCACTAGTTTTCTCTTGCAAAACAGTAACCAGATCACAGCAATTCAAATAAATACAAGTCTTGGTTTTCTACAATGGCATTTTAAACCTCCCATGCTATTCTCCCTCTCTGTACAATCTATCATTTTCTTTATTCTTTGGGACACAGCTCAACAATGAGCAAGCTTTCAGCTCCCTTTTCGAATTTACTCCAGGACACAACTGGACTGACTTCCAAGAATGTTTCAGACATATTCAAAGATGGAGGTTTGCTGCATTGTAAGCTATAAAAAGCACAATTAGCAGTTCATACTGGCATGAAAAAGAAGTCAACATTTTTCAACTAATCACAGTGAAAATCAACCACAGAGATATTCCCATAAGTAATAGGCATTCAATTCCATTAAACTAGACAGTTTTGTCACTTGATTGATATTAGATCAGAGTTTTAATTACTCAGAACGATATTGGAAAAATATGGCAAATGAAAGCACAAAGCACAATGCTTGCAGTGTATCAAGTATGTTTGTTTTCACCCCATCCCAGCATATAAAGAGAAAACCAGAACTTCTATTTGCTTTTGTGCATTACAGAGGTCAAGAAAAAATTAATTTTGCTAGTGAGGAGTAATTAGATGATTAAGGTAACAGAGCTTAACACATGCCTTCAAGGGTCTCTGATCTGTCATACCAAAATTAAGAATTTACAGTGTTAAACGGAATTGTCAGCTTTGTATGCTTTTACTAAAAGCTCATTTTGGGGTTATTTGTCTAATATGTGTCTCCTTAAGAGCAGCAGGAGCACAGTTTTATCATCATATCACGTTCTTAGGTGGTTGTTGATTACACAAATGACTCAATTTGGCCATATCACTGTCTTCACCTGATGATGCCATTAACTCATTCAGCTACAAATTCTAATTTCTCCAGCATACTGGCATGAAAAAGCAGCCTTTCTACTCTTTCTAAAGACAGTTCACTCTTTCTAAAGACAGTTCTCTCTGAACTGATTTACTATGTGCATACACAGCTGAGTAGGAATAGAAGAAGGGAGAGTGAAATTATTGGAGTGAGCAGCTGGTTGGAATTACCTCTGAGCAGCAGCATTGCTTCCTGTGAGCTTAAGCAGTTTGTGGAATTACCAAATTAGTTTGCAAGTTGAAGATGTTTCTAGTACTTTGAGAAGCCACTGTAGCCTTGTCCAAATAAATGTAACAGATTAGCAGCCTGATTATATGCTTTGGAAGAATGAATGTCCTTCTGGTAGTAATTCCTGGTAATTAGAAAAACCTATCTGATAACTGTTATCCAGTTATCTGATCGTGGACATGACAATTCTACCAAGCCAATGTCCAGGTTTCACCACACAACCGGGGATTCCAATTCCTATACTCGATTAACTGGTAGGAATCCCGCCAGCCCCAGTGCCAAGGTTACTTCAGTGAAACCTACATCGTGAGTGGTTCACTGTGTTCCATTCAATAACTCAAATTATATCAGCATCTTCTTATTCGGAAACCAAACATTAAAAATTGAAAAGCTCTCAGGCCTACAATTTAAATGGCCACCTTATTTAAACTGTCATGGGCTTTGAACCCTCAATGGCTGCAAAATGTGCATGATCTGAAAAATAACAGTAATGCAAACCTAATGTTGCCCTTGCACATTTCCTTGAGGAATTCAATGTGAAACGGTCCAAGAATAAAGAAAGCTACATTTTAATTTCATTAAAAATTAAGCATCATAACAGAACCAACAGCAAAACAGCATTAACTGAAGGTAGGATTTCTGAGCATATGATGAAGTAATAGTTTTCACCAGAAGAGGTACGTTTGAATGTCTGTGTGCATACCCATATGCTCTATATTTATACATACACATAAAAACAAAAATTCAACTTGGATTACATCACAGATTTCATTATATTACAAATTTCAAAGAATAGAGCCTTGCTTATGGGAAAATACTGAGAAGAAGTTGTATCATGCTTTACTTTTAAATTGAATCGGATAAGTATTTATTTACTACTGGTAGTCATGAACACGTACACTGTAACTGCCCCAGTAATGGCATCCTTAGGGAAGTGATAAGGCCTGTGTTAGTCAAATAGTATAGCAAAGAGGTTATTAAAATAATATACCTTATTTCCCTGTACAAACAGCAGCTGAAAATTACACCAAAGTAGGATCCCATAATAAGAAAAATCAGGAGGGAAAGGCAAAGTAGCAGAATATTGCAAACATTAAGTTTTTAAATGTCACAAGAGTCACTGGAGCAGTCGTCCTTCATTTAGAGAATTCCTGTTGCAGTTGCATAGTAGCTCTTATTCATTAACTTTGAAGGCACTGATTCACTAGTACACCCTAAAGAACTGAGGGCTACATTTAAAAGTAGCTTAGAAACAGATATAAGAATTTAGAGATGACAGTGGTTGCCATTGCAGAAGGAACTTTGCAAACTCACCATGTGCCATCCTACACACCAGCGCTGGTTTCGGTTTCAATTTGGAGAAACTGTTCCAGTGTGTTCCAGCTGCTGAGGTGCAGTAACTGTTTAAAAAAATTAACAGAAAAGATTTAATGTGACCGTTTGACAACACAACACTGAAATCACTCGAAGTAAACTTTGTGTTTACTTCTAATAGACACAAATCGCGCAAAGCCGTAAGGCAACACAAGTTTTACTGTTTATTTCGGCAAAAAGAGACTCACTCCTCAAAAACAAAGCACAAAATCATTTCAAGCTGGATATTGAGAATAGAGCTAGGACAGCTTTTTTTTTTTCTTTCAAACTGAAAAAAAAAATGAATGCTTAGCACACTTGGACCCCTCTGAAAATTCTTGTGGTATTTTAAGTAGAGTGCTCCACTTCGAGACAGAAAGAGCCCAGATTTGTTGGGAAACAGGTAGGACTCGGTGCACTGGGCACACCGTAAGCAGGAGAGAGTCTTTCCCTAGAAACAGGAAGCCTGATTTCCACGTGCTGCAGCCTTGCACCTTTTGCCAGCAGGTGGCAAGATGACAGACAGCGAAAGGGATGATGCTAAGCCGGCGTGAGTCGCACACGAGGCGCCAGCTGCAACCCGGTAACGTAACGATGAAAAGAAGAGACGGCTCCGTAAACGCTGAGAGTGCTGAATAACCACACGCTGCATTTTCTGGGTTTACTAAACGTCGAGAAGCTGAAAGTAAATACCGTTCCACGTAGCTCTACCAAGCAGTTTATAAAATGACCAACAAAGCAAGCCAAGGGTTTGGTACTGCAGCCTGCACTGCAACTGAAGTTAAGTGCTACTCATCTTCCCACACACCTGCTAAGTACTCAGAGCTACTTAGTTCCAGGAAAAACACAACGGGTGAGCAGAATGAGAGGAGTAGACCCCGATTTTTAGGATTTTAATGATGTCTAACACACAAAAATAACCCAAAGTCTGGCCCAACATTCATTTGCTCAGACAAATAAGGAGGCATTGAAGTAAATTCAATTACCCAAATGAAACCAGGACAGGTAAATGGAAACACAGGTGACAAAACAGAAGCCAAAATTCGAGGTGAAGGAGAAAGTTATCAATGAGCTCTTGCTGAGCTTTTCTAAATGCTTCCTCCTAGAATGAGGAATTTGATATGAAACTCATGTCCATGGGGTGGGATGGGCTCCTATTTCAAGTAAATACAAGAACGGATTCATGGCAATTGTAAAGGAAAGTGTATTTCCTAAAACAAAAGAAACAAAAAAAAAAACCAAAAAAAAAACCCCAAAACCCAAACAAAAATCCCCCCAAAAACCCCAAACCCAAAAAACCCCTCTTGTTACTGAAAACTTGAAGATATTTCTCCTTAAGAATAATTTGGGGGAATTATTTCAATTAAAAATTCTGTAATACAAACTTTCTGGTCTGGGGCTGGCCATCTCCCCACCTATTCTTCTACTTCCCAGAACCACACAGTGTGTTGTACCAAAAGACTAACTCCAAGACCCCTGCTACCAGCATTGTTCTGTAAGATGCAACTAATCAAGGTCACAAAACCAAAAATGCCTTTACAACAAGTAAATTCTATTGTTCCTCAGATGCTTTCGTCTAATCTTACCTGCAAGTAGAATGGAAAAACGAGGAGAGGGTGAATTGATGCGCCTCCCTCCAAATAGATGCTAGAGGGCTACTGGCAGCATCTTATTCTTTACTGAGTGATCCAGCATAGTGAGAAACAACACTTTGGGTAGTGACCCAGGTTTGATCTCACTTTTCACACCCATAAAGCAGAACTCAGTTTAGTTGCACTGCTGTAACACTGGAATCAGGTCTACAATGACATTTTCCGTCGCAGTGCAAAATGCATGGATAACACTTAAACACCTAGAAAAGAAAAGAAGGAGGAATCAGCAGAGAAAATACAAAGAACCATTAAACTGAGTGACAATAAAAGGCGTGTCTAAACACAAGATTTGTTATAACCAAGTCTTCTCTTTACAGTTCAGATGTTTAAACTGGGTGTATATTTTTCTTTTTCCACTGGATCATCTTCAGAAGAACTTTTTGGTTTTGCATTTCAGGCTAGATGCACTACCCTCACAGACCACAGTATTCACAGTAACCAGCATATAGAGTTTGAACATGACTGGCATTCCTCTTGTTCTTTAAATCTTTCCTGCAGGAAAAATGCTGTATCCTGTGGAATATACAGTGATCCTTCCCACCACAGGGTTTTCTGCTTTAAGCCACGTTAGCCTTACAAGTATTACTTCCAACAGAGAGTTCAACATCAAAATATAGTAAAATTTCAAACAAAACAAGTACCATAGGAAAATGAGTGTTTGCCTTTTGTCCGCATATGGTAGAAAATAAATCTGCAGCAGTTTGCCATGTTCTCTGGCAACCAAGAGCCACAGTTCAGGAATCACAGAATCAGCTGAGTTGGAAGGGACCCACAAGGATCGTCAAATCCAACCCTTAGCCCTGCACAGGACCATCCCCAAAAGTCACACCGCGTGCGAATAGAAATTATTCATCTCACTGATTTAACATGAAAATCTGTACATAAATTTGGATTTTTTTTTAAAGTCAGTACTCTGTTATTATACACTTCAGTGAAAATTTTTGTACTTCAAGGCCTATGAAGCCAGTGAAACAGTGATGACATTCAATGATACGCAGAATGGTGATTTGCATGACACTGCTCATTCTGCAGTGGTCTACAAGAGCATGAGTGCCTTTAGTTCCAGCTGAAGTCAGGAAGAACTTCCTCACCTTTCATATCTGAGCGTGGTATTTTCAGACAGCTCTGCAGTGGCAGATGTGAAGATGTACAAGGCATGTATGTACAGGCTGGATAACAGCAAGATTTGTACCACATGCTACAACAGGAACATTATAATCTTAAATTAGTATTAAGCTGAAAGGTTCAGATGAAATTATTCCAATCTATTTACAGTTGTTCCATGGACCATGATTTAGGACCAAAGGAGAGATCTGTTTGCATAAAAATGAATTGCAGTACTAAAGCACACTCCAGTGTGGAGACAAATGAAAAACTCTTTCTCTTTTCCACCCACAAATATTAACTTAAACGTGTGTCAGTCTCTCTGTCATGGCCATTGTTTATAGACACTTAGCAGTACTTGAAATTACAAGTGCTTGAACAGTACTTGAAAGTACAAGTGATTAACAGGGGATTTTATAAGTATGAAGAATAATTTACAGATAATTTAAGAACCAACATTTATTGAGGAAACTTTAATCAAAAGAAATGAAAGGCATTAAGTCCAAGGAAGGAAACACATCAGGTGACCTAAACATCCAATCAAAAATATCAGCTCAGAATTTGAGTTGTCACATGCATGCAGTGGCCTAGGTCCAAAGTACATACCACAAACAAATGCCCACAGCTATTTGATTAACAGTTCTGAATACTAGCCAGAGAAAATAAATTGCTCACAACACAGAAAGAGAGAGAAAAGTTAAATTGCTTTCTTAAAAATGCAACTTTGCCATCTGCATATCTTGCTTACTGTTTCTTTTACTCTTCTTTCAGCAAAATTTGGGAACTCCTCACTGTTGAGTACAAATTTGATAGGGTCCTTTTCAGTGAGAGTGAAAGATGCTGTGAAATAACTTTTTAAGTCTGAGCCACGCCATGCTGCACCACACAGGAAGTGGTTTCTCCCATGATTATAACCTTGGTGTGTTCTCAGGGAGAGGCCCCATAGCAGATCAGTCTCACCTGAACTGAAGCTGCTGCTGCCCCACACATTTCTCCATCCCAAACAATTTACTGTGTTCTAACGGAGAAGCACTTAAGAGAAAACTAACCACCAGAAGAGTGACTAATCTCGAGCAGAATCAGGCCCTAATCACACAAAGGCCAGGGCCATCATCAGGAAAGGGTGAAATAATGAAAATTGGAGCACAGTACTATACCAGCTTTAACTGTTATATATTGCTGAGGAACCACACCCTGCAGAAGAAACTGCAAAAGTAGAAGTGATTTTTGGGGACTTGAGCTCTGACAATGCAGTTTTAGACAAAACCACACAGGCCAGGGTACAGGGAAAAGTACTGGAGTAGTTAGCATACACTTAGGGTGAGTGAAACAGCTTACTTGGTCTTCCTTTGTATATTTGATTAAGCTAGGGAATAAGAGGGTAAAAGTCAGGCTCTGCTTCTCTTACTGAAGAGGTAGGAAAGCTCAAGTGTTCAGGAGATCAGAGTAATGAATTATGCTTCTGGTCAGGTTAGTTTTAGAAGGGGTCAATAACAAATAGAGATATCCCTGCTGCAAGCATTGAACTGAAAGATGACAAACTAATGTGACCTGCAAACAGGAAAATTTTTATTAATGAAATAAAGATTCAGAACATGCAGCACTATCAGAAGGGGACAGCACTTTAACAAATTGTATTAATAGAAATTTCAGTCGTACATTGCAAATCTAACAAACAGAAAAAGCTCCTCTGCTCTTCCCCCACTCACACTTTAATTTCATTTCTTCTGAGAAAAATGCAACTATGTTGTATGTAACTTCTAGAATAAGACTGTCTGACACAAAATGCATCCACCCTTGAAGTTAGGGTGATACAACTCTTGAGATCAGCTGAGTGGTAACAGCTATGACAACATTCAAAACCTCCCTGTAAGCTGTTGATATGAATTACGCTGCTTTTCACTCACTTCATCCCAAGTTGTCAAAAAGCACATATCTGCCTTTGTTCATCTGTGTTAGCTTGTTAACTATTAAACACATGGAGATGAAAACCACGAACTACATGAAGCTGCATAATATTGTTCAAGGCAACACTTTTCTAAAAAGCACGATTTCACTAAGAGGTTTATTTGTCCTGAGAAGATTATGTTTGCCTCAATGAATTTTGAATTCTGAAGTAAAACTTAGATTCCATAATTCAGATCCATTTTATAACCACATCTTTCCAATTTTTCTGATCCTTTTTAATGGATTAATTTTGGAGTGAACATATCATGTTATATGAAAAGTGCCTGAGTTACCAGACAATATAGTAATATTTGGAAATCAGGTTCCACAATTAATGCTAGTTAAGCACCCATGATCACTCTTGAACTTTAAAATTCTTGGTCTAAGATTTTACCATGAAACCCACATTTTTTGTGGCTTATTCCACAGTGGCTATCCAAGTTTTCAGTGGAAAATATCTGAGTAATGACTACACGTCAACAGAACGGACTACAGGAAAAATACTTGTATCAGGTCTGACAAAGCAACAGCAAACTGCAAGACAAAATGATGTTAGAAACCATGCCTCTTATTTTGGCCTTTATATGGCTCTTATTTCAAACAACCAGACAAGGGAAAAAAAAAAAAGGAGTTAGTAGGCATGGCACAGAAACAATACTAAAGCAGGTAAGATCAACTTACTGTTGTAAAACAGTAAGGAATTGGAGTGAACTGCATGAGATGCCTCATCCCAGAGATCAGCATGAGTAGGATCACTGAATTCTGTATGTTGGGAGATTTGTTGTGTGGCTGTTAAAAGGACTAGTTCCCCTTGGTGTTTATTTGCTCTGCTGACTGTTTGCTAAAAAGCTGTTGAAAAGGAATGCGTTTAACAGCAAAAAAAAAAAAAAATCACAAGGAAACAAAAATAAGTTAAACATGCACAAAAAAGAGAGACTAAAGTCATCTATAGTAATAATACTTTAAAGTCCAAGAGTCAGGTATTCAAAGGGGAAAGTCAGTAGAATTCCCAGCCATGCTGCATATTCTGTTTTTGTCCTACTGGAATCAGTGGCAAAAATACCTACAAATGCAATGAGTTCAAAGTTTACTGTACAGATGAAAACAAAGTAATCTGTCACATTATGTTTTTAACAGAAAATATAATTTGGGTCATTGTATCCTTGCTAATACAGCATCCAGTTCATCTGACTAACTGTAATCTCTCTCTGGTTTAGAGGATTACTAAACACTGGATTATTTATAATGAATTTTATTCATTAGTACATTCCATAACAGCACCTGCAATAGCTGAATGACAGCAACACAGCATAGATTTTCCAAAGCAAACTATATTCTTACATGTAGTTCTAGGCAAATAAGACCCTTTTGAAAGAACATACAAGGCCTACTTTCACAAATATTCATCCAGGATTCAAAGCTTAACCTTTAGACAGCAACCTGAATTTGCTGTGCAGGAGAGAAATCAGTACTGCTACAGAAACTATTATTAAAAAGGGCTCAAAAACATCTCCATAAAGCATGGACTGACAATCTTATATCCCATGAAGTAAATCATCAAATGAGTTTATTTGAAGAAAGTGTAACATATGATCTCTTGCTTTACACACCCAGAAAAAATAACGGATTTCTTACGAGTCTCTTACAAGAACTCTTCCTGGCCACTGACCCCAATCCCAAGACCTGTAACCAATTATTATTAGTTAATGGCACTCTATTCACGGCAAGAATAACAAAAATCTCCTTTTGATATACATACACTTACATTTTGTTCTCTTACGGTGATGTCCATTTCCATCTGAAGTATCAGTAAGAAACGTAAAAGTTTTCTCTCAGATTTACCTTGCCTCCCTTTTTATCTATGCCATTCCCTTCTCTTCCTCTCATCTGGAAAACCAAAACAGAAAATTTTGAAGGGGTAAATTACTCACGAGAAGAAAACTCATAGTAGGAAAAATAGATACACAGTATTTCAGTTCTGTTGACTGCCTCAGTCTCGGGTGAGAGCACCATTCTGTAGACTGATCTGGGAAAAATTATTTGAAAAGAGGGACACAGAGTCAGGAGTTTAAATGCTCTTGACTACTGATACACTTTTTTAACATATCTGGAGCAGGTCAGTTAACTTCACTGTGTGTATTTCCAAACAGATAGATTAATTTTATCCATCTTTGAATAAGATTTTCACCTCATGCCTTCAACGCCGTTTCAAAAAGGACTATGCTCTTATTTGCTACCAAAGTCAAAAGTGATCGGATAGGGGCAGGTAAATTGTGATATTCTACGGCAATATGTGACACCTTTCCCTAATTAAACCATTGGAATAAACCACACTAATTAAATGACATTATTCTAGATTCACATTGTTCATTTGTGCTTCCACGAACACAGCACTTCAGGACTATTTATGTTCATATACTTCACCAATTCCATTCAGGAAAGTTTTTCAGTGCCAAGATTTAAAATCGTTACGTTTGAGATATATGAGTATACATATGTGCATCTTATCAAATAATATGGAAATTGCTTCCCCTCTTGCAAAATCATCCAGTGCCTTTCATTAATGCACACAATGCTTACAGTTCTCTGGAGTGATTCCAGCTAGAGCCATCCAGCAGTCTTCCCACGGTCATGGGCCAATCCTTTGAAGCATTCCTCTGCTGGCTGAGGACAGACACCCGGGAAGTATTCTCTAGAACACTGCATTAAATAAATTCAGTATATATATTCATGGAAAGTCAGAGTATTGTCATCTTATCTTGAAAGTTTTCCACACCACAAATTTGTCCAGTTTTCACACTGTGGGGAAAAGTGGTCATTCGTATGTCCTTCCAACCACCTGTGATGCTGCCTTGGATAGCACTTGCTCTTTCTCTTTGTGTAGCCAGTTCTTGAGTGTCTGCAGCCACATTGCACCTCATTACATGTGAGTTGGCTCCAATACCTATAATCATTAGAGAAACAGATTTGTCAGAACAAAATTCCTCACCACTTCTACATTCTCTTACGTATTTATAAAACAAATTAAGATCAGGTTCCAGCTTTTCTAAAGCTATGCTGTTGGCAACACATCTGACTCATTTAAAAGTTTCTGGACAGATAATGCCTCCACTTGCCCCATTAGTATTTAAGTTCAGTTTATATTTCTTTCTCAAAGTTCCTTGTCTCCAGGTGACTTCTTAATCACAAATATCTAATATGTACACACTTAATTTCCTTTAACTTTGCTATTTTTTTGTTTCTTTATTTCAGTGTGCTAAAAATAAAGGTCTTTGCATACACAAAGGTATTTAGTGAAAACAGACTAGATGTGTTTCATTCCCTTTTATCTGCCCACATCAGCTTCACCGTCCATACTATAAAGTAACACCTAAATAATAACAACTCATTTTCCAAAGATGGGCCTCTTGGCCTTCTTGTTCAGTGTTCTGCATGAAAGAGCAAGATTTCATAAAGGCTAAATTTTCTTCCACTACTCAAAAATGGAGCATAAGATATATCTACACAATTTCTTTTCAGAGGTGAATAATAATTGGTATATACTTTTCTTCAGACAAGCTGAACAACAAACTAATGTGTTATTGTGTTTTAGAAAGCATCTTGAACGTGGATTCTGTTTAGATCGATCTCCAAAACTTTGAAACACAACTAATGAGCTCCCCAAGTCACCAGTGCTTGTTACTCAAAAAAGGTCTTAAAGTTCAGTCTGCTGGACTCAACTTCACACTGCAGAAAAAAGCAACTATTTGTACGGGCCTGGGACAGCAGCACGTTTAACAGAACTTTCTTCGCTGCACACAAACTGAAAACATATTGTTTGTGGCACTCCTTTTAGCCAACACCATAACAAGAATCTCTAGATTATAACCAAACTTCTAACTGAAAGAATAAATGCTAATCCCCATTTTTATGAAAAGGAGGAAAGAGGGATAAGTCAACCAAATCTGAATCTTCTGCTGTTCACTGCCAGCTACATCAGAGTCATATTCTTAGGTAAATATGTTACAAAATAATTGAAAATAATTTCAGCTGTTTACAATACCAATTTAAATAAAATGCTAGTACATTAGAAGACCAGATTTTAAAATGAGAAACAAATGTAAGTGGATTTATACAGACCCAAAAAAAAGTACACTGCAGTTTTACTTTGTTCAGTGGTACAATTTACCAATATTTGGAACATCAGGTAACAGCATTCCCGGTTAACTTGTCACAATTCTATCAATAAAGGCCTGGGGTTCTGCATGGTACACAATCCTTCTTATGTTTAGCTGATAATTCTTTTATTCTGAGCAGTGATTTGATCAGAGGTCGTTGCTGAATGTTCTCTGAGCATTCACTGGCACTTAACTCATGATAGGCCCAATCCTATTCTTTTTTCTACAAATGAGATCTGGGCAAGATTCACAACTGGGAGTTTTCTGCATGACCTTTCTTACCTTCTTCAGCATAGAAAGCATTCTTGTTTGTAGTATTATTTGCAATTCCTTGCAAATCATAATTGTCTTTATATGAATTTAATTGTGCTGAAGTTCAGCACCTCCCACACCTTACAGAATGGAAGGAGGAGTAATTATTTTGTGAATCTTGTGATCCATCAGAACTGATGGATCACAATAATAGCTTTAGGCTGACCAGCAACCCAAAGCCTGAATGACCTATGAACGTTTTTCAAGTTTTGAAACTTATCACTAGAAATGTGCCTAAAAATGCCAGGAAGACAGTTCTATAGTGGCAGACAGAAACTCAATCCATGCTCCAAAGAGCTAAGCCACTCATTGCCCGTCTGTTCAGAAACAGCCTGTTCAGAAGCACAAGCAGAGGTTGTGGTGCAGGTCCCAGCAATGAAGACTCCCCAGTTCTGATCTCTGCTCTAACGCTCAACCTGCTCAATTGTACGAAATCCAATAAAGAAACAGAAAACTGTTTGAAAACAGTCTACAAATAAATTGCGTTATTTGAGTTAAGCATTCAGTACAAAAGTCTCTCCTAGTAACTTTCTTATGGATAAAGCAATCACAAAACTTCAAGTTTTCCTGGAGATTCTGCTATTTAAAAACAACAAGCAGAAAATGGGACAAAACCGCCACCAATGCAAATCATACAGCTGGTGATCCTGATAGTTACAGACTCCAGTTAACTGGTAGTGACGTAAACTCCTTATGCCAGATTGTTTAAGCACAGAAGAAAGCACAAATGCACATATTTAAGATCTGATGTTTGCTTTTTCCTCCAAACACAAATGCAGTATTTGTGTTTGAGCCCTGGCAGTAACAACTGTGAACTATACTATTAATGTCTGACTTAAAAAGGCTTGTGGCAGGATCCTGTCTGGAGGAACAAAAATAAAAATGCATTCAGACAAAACAACAGTGAAAAGTGCATTAAGAAAATTAAAAGCAGTGATTACAGACAAAAAACATGTATTCCTCTCTCAGAAAGTTATTCAAGTATAACTTTTCTTAAAATGGATCCAAACATTGCCATTCTCAATAAAAACTAAGTTTCTGAGTGGATATATTTTTAAAGTACATGCAAATCCTGGTTTATTTAAGGGAGAAATGTAGCTCGGTACCATTTTTGCTTATTTTCCTCAAACATTTTTCAGGTTAAATAAATTGGTACTAAATTGGCCGGGGGTCCAGCTGAAATAATGTCTTCATTTATTAACTTGAGTTTTTAAGAACTTATATCTTGAAAAATATGTTACAAAACTGATTCTTCTGGATTTCAGTAAGGGATGCAATCAAAATTGCCTGCTGTTTTAAGAAGCATTTCACACCAAACTAAGGCATCCATTTGCTAGACAGTTTCTGAAAGTGATCCCTGGCTCTAAATCAGTATCTGAAGGTGCATCCTTTCACTGACTATCCGTGGAATTTAGCTGTCTATTGTAAGAGGCTAAAGTACATGCTAAATTGTAAACATTAAGTTGGTTCCTATAGAAACATTCTGTAGTGTCTGCTAATGCTGCATAAAATCAGTCCTATCACTTAGTCCTCTTCTGTGAGCTATGCACTTCTCTGAGCTATGCACTGTTTGAATTAATCTCATGATTATTTTCTGAATTTTTAAGGACACACAAGACTGAACACAGCCAAAACAGAGGCTTTGGAAAACTGTGATCCAGGTAAGCAGAAAACATCCATCCCGTCATCTACTTGCCGTGTGTGGGTTTCTGGCAGCCACTTCAGCCAAGGTATCCTGCCAAAATTTGTCAATTCACATTGCTATCAGTCACATTGCTTCCACTGTTAGGTTTAACAAAATACTTCACAAATTAAATCTTGAAAAGCAGCAGCTCTGTTGAATCTATAATCAATTACAGATTTTTGTTCAGTGTTTCGTGGGAGGGGTTGCATGTTTGTTGGATTTGGGGTGTTTGCTTACCCTTTTTCTGAAGTAAAATAAAACATAGTAACTTCAAGTGAGTTGCATCTGGAGAACTGTCTTTCCTCACAGCCCCTTTCCTCCAACCTCTTCCCTCACTCCTCCCCAAAATTTGTTTCTTTGAAAAAACCTTAAAATTCGAAGCAAATCTTGGAAGACAAACCAAAGGCCACTAGGTTTGGCAGAACTTTAGCTTTAAGTCAAAGAGCAGAGCAGAATGACTGTCAACAGGCGTTTTCAACCCTCTGCAGGTGCACAAACCTAAACCAGAACTATCCTTTGGAATCCAGTGCAGTTTCAACCATTACTGATAGAATTTCACTCACAATGAAGCTGTAACTCAAGTTTATAGAAGAGTCTTATAAAAGGACTATTACGTCATCTTTGCTCATGGTTTATTTTCATTTATAACATTGTCCAGAGAAACAGGGATGCAATATCCCTTGAAGTGTTCAAGGCCAGGTTGAATGGGGCTTTAAGCAACCTGATTTAGTGAAAGGAGTCCCTGCTCATGGTGAGGAGATGGGAGAAAATTCCCTTCCAATTCGAGCTATTCTACGATTCTACAATTTTTGGAATTGTAGACATGAAACCTATTTTCTGAGTTTTCATCCTCAAATAGAATGATACAGCTCAGCTTCTTATTGTCCTGCAGTGAATACAGCCTGTAAGAATTTGGTTGTCATTTCCTAATTACTCAGGTTCGTGAAAAGCTTACTTATGTTTGTTATGGAATGAAAGAAACTTACCTTCCTTTAGGTTCCTTTGCAAACATTAGACCTTCAGTATTAAAACATCAGTTTAACAGACCTTCATTGAATACTTCAGATCTGAAAATAAGGAGCACTGCTGATTTTACTTGTTTGCCCTGAAGTTCTAATGACAGTTAATTGAATCTGTTCCTGACAAGAGTTTCCTTGTTGTTACCTTTTAATATAAAGAAGAACCTTCTGCAGGATTTTTAAGTGGTATACCTTTTGGAACAGATTCTTAGTGTATTTGGGAGAAAGCATATCTGTATTTTACTAGAAGTATTCGGGACAAAATTAAGAATGAGAAGTTTTGCATTAAAAATGAAAATAAAACAGCAATGCTTCAGCCAGATTTCTTTGCATATTTGTACATGACCATTGGGAAAATAAATGCCTAGAGAATCTTCTCTCTCAATGCTTTCTCCTCAGGAGCTGCTGGCTGAGAAAATAATGATAAATACCAGTCTGGAACAAGAATTTTCAATTCTAAGCAGCCTTACTTGCAAAGCAGGGAATGATGTCTGCCTGCTCCCATACAAAAACATACAAAACACATGGAAGATTCTGTTCCTTTTCCATAATGGCCCAACTGCTGTTTTAAAAACAAACAAAAAAAAACCCGATCAAAAACCAACAACAAAAACCCCACCCAAGCAACTTTAAGTCTCTCTCTTTGGTAGAGAGACTGAAATGTTGGTACTTTTTAATGGCTGTCAGCATAATCTCTTTGGATTTTACTAGAAAGTCAAACCCTAAATTGTTGTATTTAATTATGAAAACAAATGGACCTCATCACTTGCTTTCACCATGTGAATGACAATCTTGCAAAAGGAATTAGAAGTCTTTCAGGAAGCAAGCTCAAACCTCACTGAAATCAGCGGGTGTTACTGCATAGACTGATTTACTTCACACTAAGGTGACAGTGAACATAGCTGACTACCCTGAATTTGTACACTTGATTAATAGAATAAAATGTTGCAGTTCCTGCCTCTTGGACCTTGTCATTGGGAAGACAGAACTGCTACATCAGGTTAAAGTGCCAGTGAATAGAAATCCTTCCTTAAAAACTAACTGTTTTCTCGTAATAAGACTTGGTTTGGGTAATGAGTTCAGTGACTCTGAAGGAAAGGTCTAGATGCTCCATAAAAGAGGAATTATAATTGTGACCCAAGAGAGAGACAATGCAGAGTTTGTGAAGTACTAGGAAAGGGGAAAGAAGTATTTTAAGTCAAACCAAAACATACCATGTGAATCCACATTTGGAAAATATATCGATAACTTGATTTTTTTTTTTCAACCCTATCTCAGATAAGAGGTTTTAGATATTTACAAGGTCCTAGAACTCTTAGAAATGTAATTCTTTTAAGAAAGCCTATAATTATACTTAAAAATTTACTCAAAAGATTTTGGAGGGAAACAGAACCCTTTCAGATAACAGCTAACATTTTCTGCTGCTCATTTTTGTATTTAACAAAACTCAGTAAAAGTTTGTTTTATTTAGGTACTGAATGTTAGAATGTTAATATTTGATGGTTTGACATTCAAATATTGCTTTATTATCAATATCTCCAAGTTTGCGCATATCAAGTATCAAAACAATGCCTTTAAAGAAAAAAATGCAAGTCTTGTCTATCAAATAGAAGAATTTAAAAAGCAACTTTGAGGTGGTATGAAAAAAACCCACTTACACAAGCTGCACATCTCAAGTATTTCAACAGAAATTAAGTAATAGTAAAGGCAAAAGCTTTAAACAGCATCCATAATAAAAACCTTCTCCACAAGGAGAAACCATAATTCTACTAATTGGCTTTGTGCCATTTTGATATTTGACCTAATTCAAAAATCATAGGCACCTGAGAACAGTTATGTCACTGTCCTGCGTGTGTCTATTTTAATATAAGGGAAAAATTTCTGGCTCTTTTTGAATAGAAGAACTCTTCTGATGCTGGCACAGTAAAAACTCATATCAGTCTATTGGCTTTTTAAATAAATGACTCCTATACAATTGAAACTTCTTTTTATAATGGTTAGCAATATGAAAGTACCACTCACAGACAGTCCTGTGAGGACGTGAGCATTCTTACACTTATTTCCAGTATCTAAAGATACAGCAGTGTCTTTTTGGTAGACAACTGTCTTTCACCTCACTGGTAGTGTTCAAACCCTACATAGGGATTTCTTTTTGCTGGTAGATGTACGGATGTCCAAATTCACATAAACACCTTCCTCCAACTTCAGTGTTACCATTAACCAGTATCCACCTCCATTAAAACCCATGTGTTTAATACTTCTGGCAAAACTGTCATAGGAGGGACTCCTAACTCCTGATTTGTTCAATAAATCTCTAGTGGGGTCTGCAAAGCTATGGACGATGTGAAATGTGTCCAAGAAAGATAAGAAAAAAGTAAACCTATTGTCGGTAGGTTTGAATTCAGCCTAGAACAGTTGGGTTTTGCAATAGCAAGGCTCTGCAAACAGAAGAAAGAAAAAGCAGTGGCAGATCCATCAGACAAGTGGCAAATAAGCCTCAGCTTTCTTCTAATCAGACAGAAGTTTTTTTTGGGACAAAAGTTAAAAATGGTTTAGGAACATAAAAAATAAGATGCCTTCTTACGTAACATATCAACAGGGGTTGCTTTAACTAAACCAGATTGTTACAGGCATAAGGATTTAGCACTGCTACTCGACTATATGCATGCCCTAGGGGAGGATAAAAATTTGAGATTTCAAGTATGCAGTAAATAGCAAAAACCTCAATTCTCCATATCATATATATACATATAATTTTCTGCCTGCACTTGAAGACAAGTCCTTTGATAAAGTTGAACATGTGCTTACATGCTTAAATACTTTGAATGGTAATAATTTAACTTGTTAGAGATAGTTTTATTTACAGTTTTATTTTGTGCTGAAATCTTCCAGATCTATCTTCAAACAGAAAGGATACTCCTCATCCATGTTATGCACCAACTGCAACAGGATTATTTGCATAGAGAATGAAGAATCACCGAATACTGTGAAGTGACAAACATTGCCTGTTGCAGAACTACCAAATGACGCTTTCCACTGTCATTACCTATTGGAGAATATAACTGGAAGCTGAAGAATTCTTGTATCCACTGGAAGTCATATAGCTAAATCTGTCCCTCATTTGACATTACCATATTCGACTTGTTTAACACTTTTTTTTAAATCACCATCCCATAAACAAATGAACTGGGATAGAGTCCTGAGCTTTTGCAAGGCTCTTGCTCTACCCAAGAAAATACTGTTCTCTGACAAACAGTTAATTTCAAGTTGAGGACGTGTTTGTCTTCTGTTTGTGTAATGTACCATGTAAGCAGTGTCTCAAACCACTTTTGGAAAAAAAAAACTAGACCAGTGGATGTGGTATAAATTCCAGAAACCCACGGTGCAAAGATACCATCTGAGGCCAAATTCTGACCTCATTTTTGTGGATGCAGCAATCAAAGTTAAAAGATGAGATGGCACAAGTTAATCTCATGCTCAATCCAGTGTGGTACCCATCCACAAAGCCAGAATATTCTAAGGAAAAGAACAAGAGAGAAGACAAACTGAGATACAAGCACACAAGCCAGAATTTCATAATTTCACTGCCAAACCTCAGACTGCAGAAATAGTTAGGGGGCTGAGCTTTGTCCATTTCTTTAACCAAGAAAATCCCCCCTTCTATTACACTTCTTGGGCCACTGTATGTTCTTCTAAATCCCAAATATATTTCCTAATTTATATTGACTTATACCAGACAGCATAAATCTTCCTTAAGCCGCAAGATTTTCTTGTATTCTTAGACAAACTGCAGAGCACAGAAACTTTGTCATTTATCCATGTGCTCCATGAACAGCAGAACTACCAAAGCTTTTTTATGGACTTGTGTTTTTCGCTCTTCAATTTTCCATGAAAGTAATTCCAATCCTTCCTACCCACCACATTTTCTGTGCACTGGACCAGGACAGAGACAGCACGTGCTGGCTCCAGTGTGCACAGCCAACACGTAGTGAATTTTCAGCCTATTGCTTTTAAACATGCTGTACAGAGGCTGAATTGCCCCCAGCTTTCCTCCAGCAGGGGCATTCATTAGAGTTATCCTAATCAGGATGTGTTCCCAATTCAGCGGTTTTCCCAATATTCCCAGGTTATCCGCAGCTCCCGCTCTCCAGCAGCCAAAAGAGGCATTGGAAAGGACTGACAGAAAGATATTAGAAAGGTAGACAGATGCAGACAGATTAAACAAAACCAATTTCCACAAGAAAACAGGACAAGAGAAAGAGGTGTTTTAAACAGTAGCAGTGGTCCCAAATACTTTGCACACTCTTAATTTTTTCAGCATCGAAAAAAAACCCCAGAAATGAGATCCCATATCCTGTTATTTTAGCAGCATCTCCACACAGCTGACATAAAAGGAACATGGATTTATTTTTCATGCTGAAAAGCTTTTATTCTCACTTTCATACAACTCAGTAAATTGCCCAGAGAGTGATTTATTCTCCCCTATGATCTCCTGAATATCCATACACACACAAAAGATGGATGCTGGCAGGCAGAGCTGTCAGCAGGAATTTCAGCAGAAGTAAATTGTTTAGTACTTATAATGGAGCATAATAGCTGTAATTTCATTTGAACTGTTGCCACTAATAAAATCACAAGCCAAGACCCTGCCATTCATCACTGTGCAGCCACTGGGAGTTTCTCTGTGCACACTTCACCACAGAGACAGGTGACTGAGCCCTTAAAGTGTTACTATACCTGCAAGCATGATGAGCCAGGCCCAGCACTTTCTCTCAATAGTGAAAGACACAGCTGCATATCAACTGCAAAGGAGTTTCCCACCAGTTTTTACCAGGTGTTTTCACAGTTATTCCAATCCTCTGCCACAATGCAAACTAGCAATTTCAATGCATATGTAGTTGAAAAATGTTTAAAAGGAAACTAGAGTATAAAACATAGTATGCAGATATGCAAATATGTATATATGAACACTGCACATGAGTTGGGCAGGAAGCATGTTCTTCTGAAGATCACTGAAATACCATGAAATACTACAGTTGCTACATATGAACAGATATAAATTCAAACATATGGAATATTTGGCTGAAGTTATTTTTGTCACATCAGCAGACAGTTGATCGTCACCTAGAATTTCAGTGAAGCACCTATTAAAACGCTCTATTTTAAGTGCTATGGTTAAAACAAACTACAACATACTTTCTTGGTCTACGAAAATTATACAACCAGAATGTTATTCTGTGATGTTTATGTGGGCTCTGTGGGTTATGTGGGTTTAGCATACATGCTATGGAGGCAATGAAACACAGACAATTCCAGAAAAAGTTCTTAGAGTGCCGTAAAGAAGACTTTTGCCGTGGTACTCTTTCTAATTAGAAATTGCAGATGTAGTTGCCCCTGCCAGGTTAGACTAATCAACACCTCTGCAGAAGCCACAAAGGCCTGTATGGGAACTCAGAGAGACTGAAGGGGTGAATAAGCAGTTCGTTCTATCTCCAGAGGAATTAGTGTTCACATGCATGTCTCTCATCACTGCTAATCAACCGTGATTTACATTATTTCTGCCAAACTCCCTGAGATACAATGGTAGACTTCTGCGAAGTCATGAAAAAACATTATGCACTTTACTTCCCTGTTCCACCTACAGAAGGAAGCAAAAATGAGCAGTGAGCTGCACATGCAGGACGGGCTGTTCTGCTGCAACTCAGCGGTCAGCTCGTGACTGATGTCGTGAACAAAAATTGTGAGGGCTGCTGCAGGGAAAGAAGAGCAGATGTGGTAAGAGCAGCAGCATGTGAAAAGAAAACATCTTTCCTTTTATGATAATAGAGAACAGAGCAAGCAAAAAATTGTAAATTTGTGAAGAACAAAAAAGTAGAAGAGGACTGAGGCACCACAGAGAAAAGAACAAATGTGAAGGCAGACAAAGGCCCCTCAAAATACAGTATATCATGGGTGATATTTTTAAGGATTGACACACAAAATTATTGAATCTGCTTACTTATTTCAGTAGCCACATGACAAAGTTTGGAAGGAAACTCAGAGCGATCAGTCTCCATTAAAATTTATATTATGCCATGGAAGATTTCTTGGATCTTCTTGAGAGTAGGAATACATTAGTGCTTTCTATTTTAAGGGGAAAAAAGCATGCCATGTATACCATTATTTCCTATAACCAAAGGAGAGCCGTTTTCATTATTTGGTGATTGTGTGTATCTGAATTCTGACTAAGATGCAGACTAATTTTCATGCTCTCCCATAAGACTCATGTGGCATTTGGGATGAAGCTGAAAGCCTTTATGCCACCTCGTATATTAACTTTAATTACCTGGTAACAGTTGCATCATGAACACACTGTGAAAGGATTTCTGGGCAGAAGTACCAACATCAACTTTGGTTACCAGAACTGTCACCGCAACACTAATAATATCTGTAAACCATTCAAGGCAAGTCAATCTTTCATCTGGAAAAAGCACAGGAGGAAATATAGGCCACAGGTGGATAAGAGCACAGATTTATTTTTTTCATGCTACTGATAGTAATTATTCAATTTCTCAACAATAATTACTAAATTGGAAACTTTCATTCTTCTTACCAATTCCCTTTGATGGATCCTTACTACTTCATCATAGCAGAGCTCTGCCTGTGCAAGCAAACCTTACAACCAAGGTCCAAGTAACAGATTTTCAGAGCACAGGCATTATTTTTCCTCTGCTTCTCTGATTTTTTTTTTTTTTTAAATTATAATCTTCCTATGAGAAAAGCAGACCACTTGTTTTTTTTCTTATGTGCATACATTTAGTAGGTCTCAGCTAGTATTGCTTTAGCAGAGGACCTAACAGGGAACAGAAGTGATAAGGCTTCATTGGTCCTTCTAATTAAAAGTTTTAGCATCAGCATAAACCAGAACTGCTCAAAATTGGATTAAGAAAACCTGCCTGTATGAACTGAAATAAACAGTTCTATATTGTATGAAGGAGCTACAGCTCTTTTCATAAATAATTTTGTTTCATTAGCAGAGGCATTAAGAAAGTTTCCAATCAGATTATACCCTTAGGGCATGTTCATAGGAAAAACTTCTAGGAGCAGGGACAGGAATTCCCAGAACTCCAGTTTCAAAGACTGACTTTGGAACTGACTGCCACCTCTACAGTAAAGGCATTAGAAATACTGCCTATATTAGTTATCTGCTAAACAAAAAAAAAACATTGCTGAAACACACCTCTGATATCAGTCTCCTAACACGTGAAGGGTTATTATAACCAGATAAACTGCTCTGATACAGATTTTTCAAACTGCACCATACAGCACCATCTTCTGGTGACCAGAAGCTGGATTTTCCTTTTCAGGTTTTGAGAAACAAGCTTTAAGCATATCAATTTTCATAAATAATAAAAAAATAATGTTAAGCTTAAAAATAAGCTGTATAAGACAAACATCTATAAAACATAAGTCAATGAAATTTTTGATTAATCTCTGTTATTGCAAGAAACACAAAGAAAAAAAATATCCTTCAAAATGTCTTACTCCATCAAGAGGGCCAGGCATCAACCTTGTTCTGGTTTCTACAAATAAAGAAAAATATGTATTGCTGACATACTAAACAATGAAATCTCAAGTATATATCACAACTTGATGTCCTTCTGAGTGTCGGTGTGGCCCCTCAGTGACAAAGGTTCAGGTCTGCTTTCTGGAATGGCCTTTGGATGAGCTTTAGAATATGGATACTAAGAAGTGTTTAGCTGGTTCTGGAATGAGCCCAAAGACATACTCACAAAACATAGAAGTGTGCCAAGGAGATCATGACCACATCATTGCTCAAACCGAATCTCGGGGAGCAGGCTGCACAAAAACACGCAGGCTAGAATTTATACTTAGAAAATAAGCCACTCTAAAGCGTCCTGCTTGTTTCTAGCCTGCTATGTGAACAAATAACATCTCCATATTACCTTTCATTTGAGGAATTTTCCAACAAGAAGAAACCAGTCAAGAGTTTGATTACTTGATTACACGATCACTGCTCAGTTAACACTGCTTTCTTCACAACTGACTCAACCAGTGAGAGTCAGACTTGGCATCTGGTGGTTTCCCAGGTTTGCATAGAAGCGCTTTTAAGTAGACCAGGAGAACACAGCAGAGGAATGAATAGGTGAAATACCAAAATTCCAGACAAAGCAACCGGGAACGGTCAGGAGTCAAGGACAGGCTCTGCTTCCTTGGTTCGTTTGCCATGTAAACCGCAGTTTCTCACGGCGGCATGCCTGACAGCCTACCTCCGAGCGCCCGTCCCGGGGCGCAGGAACGCCCCCTCACGGCACCCGCCGCCTTTCCCGCC
>VXAY01002117.1:164993-185860 GCA_013399855.1 Oxyruncus cristatus | reverse complement strand
GAGGTGCCGGGCGCGGAGCCGCACCGCGCCAACGAGCTGCTGCTGCTGCCGCCGCCCGCCCCGCGCGGCCCGGCCCCGCTGCCGCAGCACCACGTCGTGTACTTCCCGGGGGACGTACAGGTACGGCGGCGAGGCTGCGGGAGGGAGCGGGGCAGCTGCGCTGCAGGGGCTGTGCGGGTGGGCACTGCCGGGCTGCCGGCGCCGTCAGACCTCTGGCCCCGGGGAGCATCTCGCTGCCCGTCACCGCCGGGCACAGCGCGCGGGAACGGCCCCTCCGGAAACCTGAGCTGGTGCAGCAGTGCAGGGGAGTCGAGTCGTCTTCACGGAATGAACAAGGTTGGAAAAGACCTCTGAGATCATCGAGTCCAGCCCAACACGACCGTGTTAAGTATACCATGGCACTGAGTGCCACGTCCAGTCTTTCCTTAAATACCTTCAGGGGCAGTGACTCCATCACCTCCCTGGGCAGCCCGTTCCAATGTCTAATCACCCATTCTATGAAGAAATTTTTCCTGATGTCTAACCTCNGGGGAGCATCTCGCTGCCCGTCACCGCCGGGCACAGCGCGCGGGAACGGCCCCTCCGGAAACCTGAGCTGGTGCAGCAGTGCAGGGGAGTCGAGTCGTCTTCACGGAATGAACAAGGTTGGAAAAGACCTCTGAGATCATCGAGTCCAGCCCAACACGACCGTGTTAAGTATACCATGGCACAGAGTGCCACGTCCAGTCTTTCCTTAAATACCTTCAGGGGCAGTGACTCCATCACCTCCCTGGGCAGCCCGTTCCAATGTCTAATCACCCATTCTATGAAGAAATTTTTCCTGATGTCTAACCTCAACCTCCCCTGATGCAGCTTAAGATTGTGTCCTCTTGTCCTGCCACTAGTTGCCTGGGAGAAGAGACCAACCGCCACCTGGCTACAACCTCCTTTCAGGTAGTTGCAGAGAGCAATAAGGTCTCCCCTGAGCCTTCTCCAGGCTAAACAAGCCCAGCTCCTTCAGCCACTCCTCACAGGACTTGTGCTCCAGACCCTTCACCAGCTTTGTTGCCTGTCTCTGGACACGCTCCACCACTGTAGCACTGCCCAGTGCTGTAGTGGCAGTGTCTGAAACCATGTCAAGGAGCCTCAGTGGAGACAAGATGATAAAACCCTGAGATGGCAAGTTGTCCTCAGCAGGCAGAACACCACATCACTGTGCAGGTGTACAGACATCCCGGACACCATGCTGTAGGAATTTGGCAGAATTTGACGGGGCATTTTGGGGGTGCTAAAGAAGTGTGGTAAAAATATTAAAGTAGAATAAGTAAATCTAAATGCATCAGTTTCTTTAATGTGTTCCTTGTCCTGCAAGCCTAGCAAGTAAGCACCCCTAATGCATGTTTCTCTCTTACAGTCCTTTCTTAAAAATATGAGTACATTGGGGCTGAAGTCTTTTCAAAATGAAGTAATGCATCTTTTCTATTTATCTTTCTTTTAATTTTTCAGAACTATCATGACATCATGTCTTGCCATCCAGAAAACTTTCAGTGGGAGCGCTGGAGTTTTGAAAATGTTGCTACCATACTTGCTCGCCGATTCCCCAATAGCTTTATTTGGGTCATAAAGTGCTCTCGAATGCACCTGCACAAATTCAGTTGTTATGACAACTTTGTGGCCAGTAACATGTTTGGAGCACCAGAGCACAGCACTGACTTTGGAGCTTTCAAGCATCTCCATGCTTTGCTAGTTAATGCATTCAGACTCTCTCAGAATATTCTGCTGTCCCAGAAAAGTGTGCATGGTGTCAGCAAGGATGCAAAAATAGCTGCTTGTAAATCACAGCCGCAGTCTGTTCCTACAACAAATGGCTGCTCATCCACGGAAAGGGAGAGAGATTGTGAATGCTCCAGTAATTCTGCTGTGAACTTCATGATACCGTCTGCTGTAGGTGCAGTGTCATTTACTTTGATTGGCTTCAGTAAAGGTTGCGTGGTTTTGAACCAGCTGCTTTATGAGCTGAAGGAAGCTAAAAAAGACAAGAACACGGATGCCTTCCTAAAAAACATAAAAGCAATGTACTGGTTGGATGGTGGTCACTCAGGAGGAAGCAATACTTGGGTTACTTACCCTGAAATGCTGAAAGAACTTGCAGAGACAGGAATTGAAGTTCATGCTCATGTTACACCGTACCAAGTGTTTGACACAATGAGGTCATGGATTGGGAGAGAGCATGAGAAATTTGTACAGATACTTGAAGAATTTGGTGTGGAAATAGATGATCAACTGCATTTTGCTGATGACGTTCCCTCCTTAGATAACCATTTCAGAGTTCACGAAGTATTCTGAGACTGTGTATCTGAATAGTATATTCATTGTAGAAGCACTTTTAACACTGTAAATGTTGTCTTCTAGATTTTCAACTTTGAGCAGATGCTTTCTGAAGAGAATACTAAATCAATTCTGTGTTGCTAATAGATGCTATATATAAATTTCAGTAGCTTACAAAGGAGTATTGGGACGCCATAACTATAACAGATGTAATTTGATTCCTGGAAAAAAGTGTTATGAAGAACTATCCTATACATTTTGTTAAATGTTTTTTTGTTAAATGTGAATGTTTATTCTTAAACTGTTGGCAGACTTTTTAGTCCTGGATATCTAATGTGATATACTGCATTAAATAGGAGTTTAAAGTACTTGATAGTTTCAGATGTCTGGATACTTTAGTGGCTTCCAGGGCTAAAAGCATTAGTCTTTGTCAGTAACAGATATATGGTTAGTTTTGTATTTTGAGGAAATTGATTGTTAGAAGAACCTTAGTTATATATTTCGGTGAAAAGCGTTTTATTTAGTTAATTAAATCTTCCAGTTTTGTAATATTTCTCCTAATTGAAACCAAGTTACAAATATCCATCTTTGGAATAATAGTGCCAATGCATTTTTCTTCCTTATGTACGCCTTGCCATTTCTGTCATTGTAAAGTTTCATTAATTGATTGTGTAGTATCTGCCAGTGAATAGCCATTTCAGCTGGGGGCTTGAAAATTTTGACATAGCTATGTTAAGTAACCAAGAATGTTGATGAGCGTGTAGCTTATTCCTGTTTCAACATCCCTTGCTATTGCTTTGACTAACTTCTATGAGGACCAGCAGTAATATCTGTGTTAACATGTCAAGAGGTGTCTTTGTCCCTACCTTGGGCTGGTAAGGTTTTTCTGGGTAATTGCTGCATTGATGTTGATCTAAATCGAGCCGTAAGTACATAATGTATTATAAATTGCATAAAAATTTTTGACTGTGGTGACTTCTTCCAAAATGCTTCAGTTTTAAAATCTATTATCTCCTTTAAATGTGTAACAGTAGTTGCTTCTAGAGCCATCCAAAAATCTATTTTCAGAGCCTAATCTGGTTCAGGCTGCAAACCTGAATGTTCTTGAGAAAGAAATACAGAAAGATGGACAGTTATCATATTAGTGGAACTTTTCTACTGTTGTAAGTAACTTTCCATTTATCTACAAAGCTTAGAATCATTCTTAAAGACAACTGCAGTTATTAACAATGAACCAGTAGCTGCAAACAGTTTTGGATTTCCTGAAAGTATAGGAATACAAAAGCAAGTTAGCAAAACACTGTGAAGATTACACAAACAATTGTGGCTAAGTTCTGAAAAAAAGGCATTTTATTCAACTTTGGTCCTGTGTTTGATGGCTTAGTGACATCGTTGCCTTGCTGCTTGTTTCCCATGACTTATACCGTGAGCGGAAAATCCTGCGTCATCTTTCTTATGGTGGCATCATTAAAAGTTACAGGGTTCACTGCAGACAACTTTTGGCAGAGGTTATGCATATCAGTGATTACTGAACAATGAGAAAAGTGTGTTGAACTCCTAAGAAAATTTTCTCAATACTCACAATATTAAGGGTGGTAGAAAGGATTATGTGTGCACCTTACAATTTGGAAGTGAACTCCATTGCTAATAATGATGTACCTAGTTGATCAAAAGGAGAAATTATTTATTTTAATCGATGGAGAAAAGTGCAACATGCAAGCCAACTCTTAACACTGTATAATAGAATCTGAAATCTAGTCCCATCAGCTTTTTTTAATTTTAGACTCTTTCTTGGAGATACTGTTCAACCCTATTTGTTGATTACCATCTTAATAGGCTTATAACAACTTGTTTATGTGTTTCGAGGAACATTATTTCCCTTTTTTGGTCCTTTTGATAACACAGCATATGAGAGGATTTTTTTCTGTATAAAAAACACGGGTCATCTAAAGAATCAGTTTTAACAGAAAGCCTAGAAATGTCCTAAAATATATTTAACTATCCACTTATAAAATTTTAAAAAGTAAACCAACAAAAAACCCAAAACACTGTACTGATTTTGCTCCCTCTGTTTCAGACTGACCACTTGCCCTATCCAGTAACAGGGCACATCAGAGACCAATTTTTAAACAATTCTGTGCCTGCCAAAAGAATGAGCTTTGCAAGCTTTTGGAAACAGCTATTAAAATATTGACATTGTCTTCAAAAGTTTCTGGATGGTTGTCCTAGGAAAATACTACTAACCTGTTTGATGGAGGCTGCCTACAATAACTGTTAAAAAGGCTCAAGTGTTGCTGCATTACTTTGAAGAATAAGCCCTTTGTTGTAAAACTAATCTTGTTATGAGACCTCATGCTGTGGAGGGAAAACTGACTGGTTGTTTTTCATTCTTTAAACAGCTGTAGTACTCTGTTGGAATGTGCCTCTGTCATTCATTACAATGCATGCTAAAAATAAATTTTGCAAACAATGTAGAAAATAAACTATTTCTAATGGGTGAAACCACTTTGATGTGAATGTAAAACCATTAAACAAGGAATGTGCAGTTAAGTTTTGTGGACCAAGCTTTATCAGGTGTTTGTGGAGACCTAGTTTAAAAAATCAGATTTGATAACTTTTCTTCAAGGAAGCTTTATATTTGTGCAGTAAGCATGTGTAATTCTAAACCAGCTTACTGGCCTCTCACATGCATGAGAAAGCTGGCATGAAGTACACAAAGGTGTGAACATTTCTGTGTTAGGATGAAATGGGTTTGTATATGCCTGGTTTTCAATGTTAACTATAAAGGCAGATTCAAATAAGCTGAGATGTAAATGCCTGAAGTTAAGTGGTTCTTATAGTCATTAGTTCAAGGCACTTCTGGTTTTGAATAGAGTGAGCAATGTTACACAGTGCTTAGTTCAACCTGGTAATGACTGGTGTTCTTTATATTACATGCTTGTTTCTTGTACAATAGACAAGACATTCTTCATAATTTGAGAAACACTAACATGTTTTTAACTGTGCCTGGTAAATTCCTTTAGAGCAAGGCTTGATTCTGTGAAATTGTCTGGATGACTTAAATGATTTTGTGTGCATCTAAAATGCTAGAAACTTTGGTAACTTTCTTCCTATCTAGGACTGATTTAATCACATCTCTGCAAATGCTGATGCATTAATCAGTATTGGCCCATAATTCTGAAAGATGATTAAGGGTCCAACCTTTAACATGGGGCTGAAAGGAGCGATTTTCTCTATCCTTCCATTGATAACATCCTGCTGCCTCCCTTACGTTAGCACAAGCACTTTATGGTAAGCTGTTTTATCTTTCTAAATTAACATAATAGCTGATAGAGATAACTAACAGGAATGCTATGTGTTTAAAAAGTCACAGAAATTATTTTAAATAAGACTGCTAAGTCAGTTCAGGAGTTAGGCTGTTACAACTGTGAATATGCACAGATAAAAATAGTTGGGCATGAACACGTTGTCAGATTTTTCCCACAGGTTCTTTTTGAGCTATTTGCAGGAAGAAAATATCACCTGTGTTTTCTTCCCTCTTACAGTGCTTCTTACCATGCAGTTTTTCCAAAGCTAACACTTACTTCATCCCAGCAGATAAACAGTGTTTGTTGTCTTGTACAGATTGGAAGTTGAAGCACTGAGGTTAAAGTCTACCCATTCATTTACCTTGAATGCTTATTTTAAATTACACATGTATTACATCAGTTAATACAAGAATTTAAAGAACAGTGAAAATTCTGGGATGTGTGTGCTCTGCTGTGAGCCACATTTCAGGTACATCACAGCCTGGCAGAATCCACAAACATGAATGCATCCTTGTGCAATACAAAAGCAAAGATGGATGTCTCAGACTACAACCCCTAAGAGACAGCCTCTTTAAATCACCTTCAAACTTACTTCTTCACCATCTTTTTAATCTTATATTGAAATCTCATTTTATTTTTGCAAGGGCGGTAAATTAAATTAAAAAAAATTTACTTCTGTTGGTTATAACCTCATGAAAATTTAGACACATTTGAATATTGCAGATAAGACCAAAGCTGGTTTTCTCTTGGTGTTGTTGATCTCTTAACTCTGTTTAGATGCAGGGTGACTGTTTTTAACTTGAATAAAGTAACATGAAGTCATTAAGCCAGTAATGCAAGATCATATAACACCTATGTGGCAGACAGGCACTGCTTCTTCCAGCGCCAGACATACTGTTCCTGACTAAATTCATCCTATTGGTATTAACAGCATAATTCTCTTCTCCTGCTGACAAAAACCAGTTGCACAGGATTAGCTGTTCCACATCACTGTGGAAACCATGGAGGACTGATTCAGGCAGTCATTTTGCATTAAGTGTAATGTGGGTTATAAAGTAGTGATGACTTTGTCGTTGCTTCCTGTCATGAGGGCTTCATTACGTGTTTCCAAGTGACTCGAGAAGTGTCAAATTCTACTTAAGCAAACGACCAGAAAAGCATCTGGTAGAAAAAAAGGAAAAAATAAATTATTATCTGTTTTTAATTCATGCGTATAAACATGTTATATACTTGAAAAGGAACAGAGTGCTGTTACTTCAATGTTCAAAATAAATTTTCTTTCTTTTAGTAAGCTCTCAAGAGAGCACTTTCAGTCATGACTGTTAGTTTCCTTTGTTAAACCTGGCACTTCAGAGCTGAGTTGTTTCCAAAGAAAGCACTGCTGCAAGACACAAAAAGCAGTCAAGACACTTACTCGTGCTGAAGGGCAGAACAAGGCTCTTTGCATCTCCCACACCGGACTTTACCCTCTGAGCAATACTCCTGGGTGTCAGACAAAGCTGTTGCATCCCTTACAGACTGTGTGCCTAGCTCTTTCCCATTCCCCTTCACGAGAAATACATTGATTTTGTGGGATGGAAGTTTAAAGCAATTGATGTACTGCTTGACAGCTGAAGTATAAATGTTTTCACAGCAAAAATTGTCCATTGCTATGATCTGTGTTATTATTGCAAGCAGTGGCTTTAGAGCATTTTTGTATGAACGTGGCATTGCACGTGGAGCTGCGTGTTTTGCATGGTTGAGCAGTTCTTTTAATGTTTTCAATCTGCTCTTAAAAGTGTTGACTAGGAACAGATCTGATCAGTTGGAAAGGAAGTAATCTGCTCTTGTTGATCTCAGAAATCGCCACTTAAAAGAGATCATTGCTCTCAGGAATTGCCACATACAGAACTCAGAATCTATCCCCACTCCTAGAATCTGACCCAAAGTAAAATAGGAAATCTTAACATGCAACTTTACTGCAGACTTAGGTAACTGTTTAAAAAATGTAACATTTCACCTGTCCTTCTAGTAACACCAGAATCTTTGGTTCTTGAGTGATACCAATCTACAGAGCATCCCTTGTAAAAGTTACTGTCTCAGAACATGTATCTTTAACACCTGTATCATCTACATGAAAACATCAGGTTTGGGAAGATAAATTTGGGTCAGAGGAAAAAAAGAATTGAGTTTGTACAGGAATTTCCCTGAAGCTGGGAAGTAATGTATGTTGGGATCACATCATATGTAATATTACCTCTACTATGGTAAAATCATCCTCATCCTAGTCAAGTTAGTCCTGTTGTGGGACCAACAGCATGAATGAGGCAAATAGTTGTGTATTTAAAAAGAAGTGCAAATATATTTCAGATCCTTCACAACAAAGTCAAACCCTTTCATATGAGACATTTAACTTGACACTTGTATTAAGAACCGAGACCCTGTGTAGCTCCTGGAGAGAAGGAAGTTCTTAAGTTGGGTACATCAAATTGTCAGCACATACATGACAGGCAGATTTTTAATGACCTGTTTAATAGTTTGGCCAAAAAAAATGTTTTGACACAATTTTTTTTCATTTGGTTCTTTCCACGGCAAGCACATTAAGAGAAATGAAATCTGAAACATTTGTTGTCCTTTATATTTCATATGACCAAGAATAAATAATTCTTTCCAGGTCTTGACTTGCAGTAAACTTCCATTTTTAAGGTCTCACTCACCAAATTTTTAGAGTAATTCAAAATTTTGGGTATATCGGCCAAGTTTAAACTGCTGATTTCAGAAACTGTTTTTATCTAAGTATCTTATCTTTAAATCCTGGGCACTCTACATTACCCACTCCTCTGCTGAAGACAGAAGACAGCTGATGTGGCTGCTTCGAATGCTTAAGATGGTCAGTGTTTATTTTCTAATACCTGTAACCACAACTTCATCTGTTTTATTGTGGCATTAACCCATTTTGGTTTAGGTCTCTAAAGGACAAACTTCCACAAAATGTCAGTGGCTCTAATTCTTTGTTATTTCAGTAGAGGATTTTCAAGTATGGCTACTTATATTCTCTCACTATGTTAGCTGGAAGTTACTCCTTTAATCCTTTTACCATTTATTCATCACTTCATTGCCTGTTTCACACCATGTAGCACAGTGGTTAGAAAGCACCAAATAATTTTCATTTTTTTTTTAACACAGTAACTTCCAGATTTTTATCATGTCACATTATGCTCAAATTAAGAAAACACATTTTTAAGCTGCTTGTTTTCTCCTTTTATAGGATTTCAGAACAACTGTTTTATAGAAGTAACTAAATAAGAAATTTAAGAAACTCTTTCAAAGTGAAATAAAGGCTTCATTTTAAGCTTGGTAGCATGAAACTGAATAGCTGCACTTGCTATAGCACTGGCTCACATTTAATTCAACACGACCTTCTCTTCTCAGCCAGATATACACTTTCCAATCCAGACTTCCTGCTAGCCTAAACAAGTGAACTGTTGCAGCTTTCCTGCAGGGTTACTTCAGCACAAACTGCAGCTGCGGGATGCAAGGGTTTCATTTGGCCTAAGGTGTTTATACTAATAATTTAATAGCTTCCCTTACAAAATTAAAAGGGGATTGAAAAACATTCAAAACAGCATTCTGAATACTTGTGGCTTGATAGGTCTTATTTATGCTTTTTACATATATACTATGATACCAGTATTCTTGAAAATGTTAATATCACCATTAGGAGGCACATTAGCAGTGAATGTATTTGATGCACAGGATTTTTCTCCTTTACTTTCTCCTCTCCCCAAGAGCCCCAAGCCCTCCCACCCTATCTCTGAAGCACAGCAGGCACTTCCCACAAGTGAGGCAGCAGCAGGTCGCTCATACACCAATTGCTGCTCCACAAAGCTGTCCTTATTTACTGCTGAGTGTTGAGGGGGCCTGAGAACACCAGGCTATCATGTCCCTTTTGTGACTGGAGAATCAAGAAATGGCAGAATGCGGGATCAGCACAGGACTTCTCTGTACCACTATATTGAGGCAGTTATAGTTAAAAGAGATGGCTGTGCAGGCACAATGCTGGAACACAGCTTTGTCTAGCCCTGCAGGCTCTCTGAGCCTCTCCATTTAGTCCTGACACACAAAGAATATGCTCTGTTCACCTCTGCAATTCAGATGGGGCCCTCGACATTACCAGTCTAACAAAGCCAAGAGGTTACCCCAGCCTAACAGTCTGTCTCAGCAGTATGCACAAGCAATCCTTGTTCCTTTTTGAACAAAAATTTTGGGAGACCTATTTGTGATCCCAAATTTAAATTCTACCCTCAGAACGTACAATGATGCCCATCAGAATCGCTTGGCTGGTTCCATTCATGCTTATTCATTGAGGTGGCCGGGTGCCCATTCACATGGTACCAGACTATTTTCACTGTGTTGAATTGCCAAGAAGAACAGGTTTAGAAGAATAATCTGCACAGTGTTCAAGCTCCTGCTCTTCTGGAGAAAGCTGTTTTTTCCAGCACTTTATTAACACTACATATCTATTTAGTCTAAGAGCTTTTGACAAGTTACAGTTCTGAAAAAACATTGCTTGAAGTAACAGACTGACCTAAGTCACAGAAATGCTGCATTCCCCAAATAGCAAAAGTAATAACATCAGAGGGATTTCAAAGAGACAATGACAAGCCTATCCCTTTGGTGCAATCCCCACCTTTATTTCACAAGGCTTTTGTAAGCACTGCAATCTGAAAAAGTAACCTACAATGCCTAAACAACAGGCTCCATCCCAAAAGGTGCAATGCAAACCCCCTCTCGTATGGTAACAAAGAGCACCTCAAATATAGCTCCCAGTAGATTCTATGTCTGCTTCAGAACTGTGAACTTCATTGCAGATTCTAGGACTATAGCTGAATGGATTTATGGGCACATTAGTTGCAAGTGTTTCACAGCTACAGAAACAGCAATGCTGCCTGACTGCACTGGGGCAGCGACAAACAAGGTTTTCTCCACAATACATTACGCAGGTAGGAAAAGGGTAAATCGTTTGCCTTGCACAATTCTCAGCTTAACTGGCATGATTAGCTTTTGCACTTTTTTCCCCATACCCACTCTTAGTCTCACTACGGGGTGGAGAAGAAACTCCCCACACTTATTCTCAGGTTATTACTCAAAAAGAAACCTTGACCATTACAGCCACCAACAATGGCTTTCCTGGACCTCCTCGGAAACCCCTCTGGCTTTCCTAAACTTTAAGGAGGTCCCACTCAAGAAGACATGCAGTTAGTCGTAAGCATACATGCTGTCAGCCCAGACACCAGAACTTCTGTTCAGAAAAATTTAAGCAGAACATTCCAAAACAGTACAGTTATAAATGCAGGCACTGCAGATGTGTATCTCATTGCAGAAAAGAGACCATCGCCAGATCAAGCAAATTGTGTACTCACTACACATGAAAAGAACAAGAAAAAAGGCTACAGGATCAACTTTGTTATAGATGAATATTTACAAACAGTTTTTATTGGTCTCAAAATGTATGTACACATGGACAGTTTCCATACTGGCATACAATTTTCTACTTGCACAGAAGCTTGCTGAATTATAATGTGTTGTTTTATCCATAATCATTCCTATAGGCTTTTTCTTGGATGCGTAACACCATTCTCCGAGCATAAAAATCCCTGTATTCCTCAGGTAATTCTTCAAGTGTTTTCAAGGCCCTGTCCAAGATCTGTATGGCTCGAGAGGCTGCCGTGGGATCTTTGTTTCCGTAAGTGTCTGTCTTATCATAGGATTCAGCAGGAAGGTGCTTCCAAAAGACATTCAGTGCCACTCCAAATTCCTCAGAAATTACATTGTGGAACCACAAAGCTGTAGAAAGAAGAATGGCTAAAATAAAAATTACTATCCAAAACTTCCGTGTGACTCATAACAAGTGTCATAATCACCCAAACTAAATCTAGTTGAGGAAGAGCCTCAACTACCGTATTTTTTTGGTAATTTGCAAATATTCATCCCCGAATACATTGCATTGTACCAAATTTACGAAGTTCCTCAAGACGTTTACGTCAATCCATAACTTCACATGAAAGCAACAATTGCTGAAGTATAGAGGTACTCAAAGGTAAGCAAATGATAAGCATGTGTGGGATGAAGGTGGGACTTTGTCAGCAACTGAATCATCTGAATCACTGAAAAAAGGTGCTTTTTGAGAAACGTGTGTGGTTATTAGGGAGAAGTTAGGAGCAGCCCCTCTTCCTAACCTGCTAACACAGCAACAGTGTGACACACCATTATCTAAGTGTAACCAAAAGTTTAGGAAGAGAAACAAATGGTAAGTTCCAAACTAAGTAACAAGTCCAAGGCTAAGAAACTGTTTTAAAATAACTTCCTAAAATCCTACTGCGTTTTTGTTTACTGACCTGTTTATATTGCCCAGATGAGATAACAGTGACAAAGTATCTGCTGAAAGCTCATGAAGAGTTAAAATAAAATCAGAAACAGGTAGGAGTAGTTCAATAGGAGTAATTCAAATGCCTTTCCCTGATTAGCAGAATTTGTCATCTCAGCCCAGGAAGCAGCTTTATGTTTTCTGCTTGTGCAGAAAAGTGATAAGGACTTGTCTTTCCATTCCCCAGAGAGGATTAGAAATTTCTAGAAGGTCCAGTAACTCTACCATCCATAATTCTCGTCAGATCACACGGCCTCACAGTAGCTGAAGTGCCAGTTAGAAGAACAGAAATGGTACTTTACTCAAACCTTGACATTGGAGAAACTCAGGTGACTGAAATAATTTCAGATTTCAGAAGGTGAGTTTATTGTATTAATCTACTAAGACACAAATTCAGAAGTACAGAATTTAAACTTGAGGGACAGTAAGATTTGTAGGTAGGTATAATAACAGCTTTATACAATAATAGCTTTAATCAGAGTAATTGTACATTGTGGGAAGTACATAAGTTTTGCCAACACTTTTCACAGAACACTTATAACACAGAAATGCTTTAGTAACCTCTTACCATCTCTAGAAATAAAAAATTAGAAACAAGACTGTTTAACAACACGCCACGTTCAGGAACCATTTGTTACTTACCTGGAATAAATAACACATCTCCTGCTTCCAGAAAACATTGATAGCGCTTGGCTTTCACAAAAAGGGGATATTTCTCCATGTCTGGGTTATCCACATCCAGCACCTCTGATTTAGTACCTAGGAAACTTTTCAGTGAGTAAATATTCCTACTCTTCCAACAGTAACAAAGCATTATCACATTGCTGGAAATGGCAGTTCTTGAATCAAATTTAATACTGATTTATTGTTCTGTAAGTCTTCTAAAAAACAGAGAAACCTGATGGCAGTGTTGTCTACATTTGTCCTGTAACTGCAACCTTATTAACATTAAAAACCACTTCTCCTGACATTTAAAACACCATTTTGAGCCCAGACAGAACACTGTACTCCTCCAGTTAGCTGCTGAAAATAACCAGGCAAAGCTGCTGTTCTCAGCTTTAACTAAAGCCAACAGGATTGGAGGTAAAGAACAAATTACTTGTTTTACATCAAGTCCTATGTTAGTGATTATTTTCTACAGTGCAACATCTGCGAGCCAAAAGGCAACTAAGATCACCAAACTCTGACCTAGATACCTATGACCTGCGTACCTGATAAATACAAATAGGGTGCATCTCGAGGACTGTACAAAACAACTCGTTTTTTCCCTGTGACTTGGATTAAGAAGTTATCCATCACCTGGAATAAGCATAATATGAGAGATGTCAGCCAAAAGTTACGAGTCAATATACAGGATTAAACTAATTAATTATTAGCTCAAAAAAGGGAATAATTAAAACCTTCCCATGTTAAGAATTAGCTACAAGAGCTTCCATTTACAGTTAATTTAAAAACCTTATGACTTGGAGTAACCTTATCCCTTTGGCTGCACATTCTTCACAAATAGTGTGTCTGGAGACACAGTATTGCTTTCCAATTATCCTGTGTTTTTCCTGAAATCACAAATCAAGTTCTTCCATCTTAAAACACGAAGACATACCATCCTTTAGATACATAAACCACCAAAATATAATACAAAATATATTATGGATTCCTTTTCTCTTTCACTGTTACCCTTACCTCATTTTTTTGACTGACTTTCTATTGATAAGGATCCTTTTTCCTAATTATAAGGCAAAAACTATTTTTCTTATAAATAAATTTATTCAGAATTGACTGCACAGTGTTATAAGACAATCTTATTTGGAATCTATCACACTGCAGCCACAAACTACTACAATCATTGTACAAATGTGTTGTACAATTGGATTTTATTCTAATATGGCCATTAGAATAAAGAAAAATTAATGTAATGTTGAAGACAAAAATGTTGAAAGTTACTGTGTTTCAGCTTTTTAACTGAAACTCAATGCAGTAAAAAAAACCCACCAAAATAAAACGTCATTTAATCTCAGAAATACGGAATTAGACATAAACCCAGTTAAGATACTATGCCCACACAATACATCTATTTAAAATTCACTGTACCACTGAATGTGATTCATTTCACTATTTCAAAATATGTGACGTTTGTTATGATTCTCTGATGTTTGTCAGAGATTTGCACCTTATTATCTCAAGTCTGTAATGCCATCTGCAACATTTTATGCTAAACCCATGTATTACCCACATCATAATGTGTCCATAACTGTAATCCAGCTGAGCTGATGCGGAAGACACTAGAGAAGAACTGTTCCTTCTCAAAATACTCTGGAATTTGAACATCTTTTGCCAAAACAGGAAACTGCTTCCTGATATCTGCAATATCCTGAAACAGAAAGGATATGACTCTTAGAGAATGGCACATTCATATTTGAATGAGGGAGCACTTCACTATCTTTTCCCATCATACGAACACGGGGCTGGAACTTCAGCACTGGTGAATACCTGAAGATAGCGATGCTCTTCAGCAATGACTTGCTCAATGACACTAACAAGAACAGCCACAGAGCTGCTTTGAATGGCTAAAATTCCCACTGAAGAAGCAAGAGATCCTTTTATATAAGCAGAAATCCTTTTATATGAGTTTACGACAAAAGCTAAATAAAGGGAGGTTAGCCATGTATCAGTGATCAGCTGAGCTCTCATGTAACAGCAACTAGTTTAGACACTTAGATTAAAATATTCTGACCTAAATCCAGTCAGATTCATAAACCAAGTGACCCTAAGTAAGTTGTGTGTCTGTGTTACACACCCAGCAGATGACAATGGGCTTTAAAAAAACATTTCTAAACTGCAACTTTACAACATAGCAACTGTAATCTCAAATAACTCACCTTCCTAGCATCTTCACCTACTGATCGCAAATAGTACTTTTCATCCTGAAGAGAACACAAAAAGAGAATTGTTTTGGTTTTTTTAGTAAGAAATGCAAACACTTAAAGAGCCTGTATCTTCTCATTAATCTAATGCAGAGCTTCCTTAAATTATGGTACAAATAAATGGCATCTACAAATTGAGCCGCTTTGTTATACTGCCTTTACTCTACTGATCCCTGCTGTTCATCTCAAGAAATGGGAAAATACTTTATCTGAGAGCAGAAGAGTAAAAGGGGGGAGACTTGTCAACAGCTTCAGCATTGCTGTTACTGAACAGCTTCAAAGCAAATGCAGATTATAATTTAAGTTCCTCAGATCACTGATGCAGGCAGCTATTTTAATTGGCTTCAAAACTTATAGCATTCTATGTAGCACAGAAGGTAAAAAGCATGTCTACCTTCAAAACTGTTTGCTTCCTAATCACAGCTACCTGAAAAATCCCTAGCCTGAACACTGACATGTAAAGATAGCCACACATTTGCTACTCACAAATCACGTCACAATAAGCCTGGATTTGTATTTTGATAGCAGATGTAATCAAACTCTAAAATATCTTCATGACATTTTCTTGCGAAACACGCAAATGATACAGTCCTTATTTTAAAACAAGCTTTGGCTTCTAAATTTTACACTGGAATTTTTACTCATGTACACAGTTTTTGCTAAGAGAAACTGCCTGGCTGAAGTTAACCACACCATGCACATACAAAACAACTTCTGAGAAAAATTACTCACATTTTTTCCTTTGGTACCAAGCCACAAAAAAGTTACATCTAAGATCAAGTGATTTACTGAAGTAAACCTTTAAATTACAATTCATCATTTTCCTTTCCATATACCAGCAAAATAATTGACAGAAGAAACTGTGACACCAAAGAAATTACCTCAGAAAGAAAGTACTCCTGGTGGTTGACTTCAGCTGCTCTTCGTACAAATACATCAAAAGGCAGAGTTCTGAAATAAAAATATTTAAATTTATACCATGAATCAATGTAACAACTCGTGGTCTAAATGCTTGGTTTATAATAAGCTCCATATAAAAGTAAGACCATATAAAGTAAGACAAAAGATGGAATATGCTGCTCTTCTACTTTTTTAACTTATCATGGTGACTAATCAGTGTTCGCAGCAGATATTTGAAGAGTTCTATTGAGATAGAAATCCCACACTAGAAAACTCTTAACATCAGAAAATTGTAAATATCCAAACGGAATCCTGTAATTGCTGAGGCTGGATTGTAATTGCTGTAGATCCTCCAGTCCAACCCCCTTGCCGAAACAGGATCAACTAGAGCAGCTTGCCCAGGAGAGCATCCAGTGTGGTTTTGCATATCTCCAAGGATGGACCCTCCATAAGCTCTCTAGGCAACCTGTTTCATTTGTTCCATTGTTTGACCATCCTTGCAGTAAAAGATGGGGGAAGTGTGTTCAACAGATTAACAGAATTTGCTGTATTCAACTTGTGCCCGTTGCCTCTTGTCCTGTCACCACGAACCAGGAGAAGAATAGGGTTCCATCTTTACTCCCTCCATCAACTATTTCTACGCTTTGGTAAGACCCCATCTTGAGCTTAGGAGTTCTGAATGGTTTGAGTCACAGCACAAATTTCTTCACAGTCAAATTAAGACTCAAACTGTGGCCAAAGCCTGGCAATGCTTGCTTAGAGTGTTTTTATAAGTGTGTCATTTTTAGGCTTGTTTACTGTACGTTTTCATAAATTTGCAGTAAAGTTCAGCATCAAGAACACTACTGCAGGGAACACACACGTCTATATCTATGCATTTTCGCTATGAATTTGTGCATGAACACAGGTAACTATCTTAATTTGTAGATCTATAACATTTATTTCAGTTATCTGATTTTCTTTTTTTTAAATACGTGTTTCTCCAGCTAAGCAAAACACAGCATTTTTATATCTTCAAATGTTTCTTTAACTTTTACTAAACTCAACTTCAGAAGATTTAAAAGGAATCGCTGGGCATCAGAGCTGGTCCCTCTGAGGTCAATACAATGTTACATACTTATTTAGATAATGGGAGCTTTTCATACAGATTACAGATTTTGGTATCAGTTGACAGCTGAATGGCAGACGAAGCACAAGCAGTAATAGGATTTATTCACTGTTATGAATATTATGAGTTCAGTGTTACATTTACTCAGCTCAGCATTTCCAATTAGGTGTGACTGGATAATAAATTACTGAATATAAATATCACATTTCAGAACAACCTCCAAGTACCCATGGTTAAGAAGAAACTATGCTCAAGTAAAATTTTTCTTGATCCTGTTATCCCTTCTACCAGAATGTGAACCTGCACCAGAGAGTACTTAGACCAATTCTCTAAACACTTTAGGCTTGTTTGTAATAGGCAAATACAACCACTGAAGTCAATGGGGAAACAAAAAAGAACCAATGCTCTGACTTCAGCTAGACTGTTGTATCATGCCCATTTACACTTGCTACTGAAGAAAGTGAGAGCACAGCTCCACAACAGCTTAAACTGATTCATGCTCGTGCTGCCACAGCTCTGTCCTTGCTGCCTACCCTTATCACCCCATCTCCTCCCCTACAGTAGCATTGCCACTCATCTGACCTCACAGTGAACCTGCTTGCAAAGCTAAAACAGCAGAAAAACATTCAGACTTCTGCAGCACATCACCGACCTGGCTGAATGAGTTCCAGAACCAACACAAAGACAGGGGTAGGAGCTTGCAACTTACAACAGGACTGCAGTACTACTCACATGCATCAGTTTAAACTCGTGGAACTGCATGTTAAGTCCTCAGTGTTTCTGTTGTTTTGGTACTACTTATTCTCCCTTCAGATTAGAATGAGGGGCTTGCTATGGAAAGGGTTAAAGCTTCCTGAATTTCAAGTGAAGTAGGTGGAAGTCTTGACACCTGCTATACTGAAGCACCATCAGAGACTCCACCTGGCTGTCTACAAACCTGATAAAACTAGCACACTGGGTCAACTGGATGTGAACCCACAGTAAGAAAGATTATTTAAAAAAAAACCAACAAAACAAAATAGAGCAGGGAAAATAAAATATGGAGATAAGGCAAAGTCATTCAAGTACAACCTAACCTCAAAGATTCAAAAGTTCATTATGCAGTGAACAGAATGTACCATAATTGTTATGTGCTTTTTTCCTTTGAACAACAAGCTCCACTCAAAGACTCGTAGCCTGTTTACACTTACAGTGTTTGCTTCCACCTGCTTAAAAGTTTAACAGACTGAACACATCACATGTGTTCACATCTGAATCACATGTGATGATTCACATTCATCGCATGTTAATTTTCCACATTCCTTGGAAAACAAGAGGAACTTCAGAGCAGAGCAAGGTTTTTTGTGACCTGCATCAAGATTAAAGAGCTGGTGAAATGTGCAGTATACAGCAGTTCTAACATTCTAAGAACTGCACATCCTAACTTTGAAAGGAGCTTGGTTTTAATTAGCTACACCCCTCCTAAGGTGGAATACACAAACCCCAGCATTCGAACAGGTCCGGGCACATGGTGAGGCAGAAACTACCACTATTCAGTAACACTGAACCATCTAAGTAGAATAAAATAGTATACCATCCAGTATCAAGGGTGTCTTGGTTTGCTTTTTTCATTAACGGCAGCGACTGCCAGGCTCCACTTCCTTAGAGGTGTGCTCTGTCAAAATAGCTTTATAACACTTCTCCATGACATCTCTTTTAAGGTGCTGTTTGGTCCCTCATTTCACCCTCATAGTGTTAAATTCAGGGCATAAAAGTATTTGTAGAATGAATAGAAGAGTGAGAAATCAAGGACAGCACCTGGACACAGAATTTAACGTTTTCACTAACTATCTCCATATTCTCACCCTCAGCTTCAAGCAGATGCACTGTATGTCTGCAAGTTACAAGCACATGCCTTTAAAATACAAGAGGTCTCGGAGTGAAGTACCTATACACAAAGTTCTTACTGAGGAAATCCATCTGTGGCACTGTGGAAACATGAATCTTTACTTCTTTAGATCCTTCAGCTTGGCTCAAGTAATCTACTGTCCATTTGGTTGTGCAAGGGCCCAGTTCCATTCCTGTCAGCACTACTGGCTTTCTCTAAGGAACAAAACAAAAAGAAATGTCAATGGTGAAACCATCATAGCATCCAGTGGAAAAAAATTCAGAATTCATTTTTCAAGTTACAGCCATGCAAACAAGACAGTTGAATGCCAGGACTCACTGCTCAAAGTCACAGCTTATCTGTTCACAAGCAATGTGAATCAGAACCATGCATGTCGAAACAAAATGCAATAAATTGTAGGACTGTGTCTCTATTAACTAAATCGTCTTTCCTAGTGGGGTAAGGAAGGATATGGAGAGGCAAAGACAATTTTAACCTGCACTTTATGCTGGGGCCAACGAGGAATCTAGCCAGACTAAGAAATAAATTTAATCATTCTAGCCAGAGCTTAGCAGAAAAGTCGCAAAAGACCACAGAGTTAAGATGCAGACTGTGAGCTGTGGTGCTGCTCTGCGTTCTCATGAGAGAAGCTCTTGCCACCTCTCTACAGGTTCCTTGCTGCTGACAACCATGAACAGGTTCGACCCAGGGCACACACACACACAAAAATCAGCATTAAGACACTTTCGCTTTGAATTGGGACCTCGGGAGAGGGAAAAAATGGAACAGAGATGACAACGCAACAAAACCAGCGATCACACTGTTTTTAACCACTGCCAAAGAAAATGGACTCACAGCGATCAGCCGTCGGAGCTTGCCAGCAGCTCAGACAGGATTTACCTGTAGAAGCTCCTTGCTCCTAAACTCCCACCCAACTCGCTGGATCACGGCACCTCTCCCCACATAACCCTAACCCAGCGGTTTGCCTGCACCAGCTGTGCCCGTAGGGAGTCACCGGACACCTCCCGCCTTGCCCGGTGTCCGCGGGCAGCCCCAGCCCGCTCCCTACCCGCGGGTAGATGTCCCGCAGGAACCGCTCCCGCGTCACCCCGTCCAGCCGCTCCAGCTCCACAGCCGGCTGCTCCCGCCGCTCCATGGCCGGCTACTCCCGCCGCTCCAGCTCCAGCGCCTCTTGCTCCCGCCGCTCCAGCTCCAGCGCCTCTTGCTCCCGCCGCTCCAGCTCCAGCGCCGGCTGCTCCCGCCCCTCCAGCTCCCGCCGCTCCACAGCCGCCGGGGACCTGCGTCCGTCCCGCCGCTTCCCCCGGAAAGCGGAGCCCGTGCAGGAGCGTTCCCGGCCTCTCCCTCTGGGCAAGGGATGGGAGCCCGCGGGTCACAGAATTGCGGAATTGTCGGGGTTGGGAGAGACCTTTGGACACCATTTAGTCCAACCCCCTTGCCAAGGCAGGGTCACCCGGAGCAGGTGGCACAGGAACGCGTCCAGGTGGGTTTTGAATGTCTCCGGACAGGGAGATAATCACAACCTCCCTCGGCAGACTATTCCAGTTCTCTGCCACCCTCAGCGCAAGGCTGAGGCGAAACTTCTTGTGTGTTAGTTTGTGTTTAAGTTTATGGCCATTGCTCCTTGTCCTGTCACTGGGCACCACTGGAAAGTCTGGCACCGTCCTCTCGGCACCCACCTTTGAGATATTTATATGCATTAATCAATCCCCTCTCAGTTTTCTTTAGACTAAACAAGCCCAGCGCACGAATTCTCTCCTCATATGAGAGATGTTCCAGACTCCTCATCGTCTTTGTGGCCTCCGCTGGACCCTCCCCAGTAGGTCCTTGTCCCTCTGGTACTGAGGAGCCCAGGACTGGACACCGCACTGCAGCCGTGGCCTCACTAGGGCCGAGCGGAGGGGACGCCCTCCCTTCTCCGGAGGTGTCCGGCGGTGACGGGGCGGCCGCAGCCGCCGTTCGCCTCCGGAGGGCCCCGCGCGGCGCCGGAACCGGCGGCGGGCTCGGTTTCCGCGGGGCGGGGCAGGCCCAG
>VXAY01002117.1:85960-164946 GCA_013399855.1 Oxyruncus cristatus | reverse complement strand
GGGGCCCGCCCGGCTCCCCCCGCCCCGGTCCAGCGCCCGGTTCGCCAGCACCGCCGGGCCCGGCCCCGAGGGCCCGCAGCGGCGCGTGGTGGTGGTGAGGATCACCAGCCCCTTCGCCTGGCTCCGCACCCGCTTCTACTACCTGCTCATCCGCCTCTACTTCGATCAGGAGTTCAGCATCGAGGAGTTCACGCGGGGGGCCAAGCAGGTGAGCGGGGCCCCGGGAGGGCAGAGCGGCCGGCCTGAGGGGAAAGGACACGCTGAGCCGGCCCGCGGGCTGGCGGTGCCCGCGTTTAGTTTCATGGAATCACAGAATCCATTAGGTTGGGAAAGACCTCAGATCATCACAAAATCACAGAATGGGTCAGGGTGGAGGGGGCCACAGCGGGTCATCTGGTCCAATCTCCCTCCTCTTGCTGGGTCATACCAGAGCACATTCCTCGGAATTGCGTCCAGACGATCCTTGAATATCCCCAGTAAGGGAGACTCCACAGCCTCTCTTGGCAGCCTGTTCCAGTGCTCGGTCACCTGCACAGTAAAGAAGTTCTTCCTCAAGTTCAGGTGGAACTTCTGGGTGTCAGTTTCTGCCCGTTGCCTCTTGTGCTATTGCTCGGCATCTCCAAGAAGAGCCTGGAACCATCCTCTCGGCGCCCCCCTTTAGATATTTATACACAATAGTGAGTTCCCCTCTCAGTCATCCCTTCACGAGGCTAAACAGGCCTAGTTCCATCAGCCTTTCCTCGTAAGGAAGGCTCCAGTCCCCCTATCATCCTCACTGCTGGCCCCATTCCAGGAGCTCTGCGTCTTTCTTGTACATTGAATCCAATCTGTGACGGATCACAACCTTGTCAACCAGACCGTGGCACCAACTGCCACGTCCAGTCTTCCCTGAACACCCCCAGGGACGGTGACTCCACCACCTCCCTGGGCAGCCCATTCCAAAGTTTAACAACCCTTTCTGTGAAGAAATTTCTCCTGATGTCCAGCCTGATGTCATGTGCGGCTGTTGTAGTGCGTGCGTGCTCCCAAATGTAAAATACTTGGAGTTCCTCACTGCTGGCTCCAAGCACCACATTTTGGGGGTGAGTGATATAAGCTGAGATGTGCTTTTCTTCAGGAATTTCTTGTTTTCTTTACCCAGATTCCACAGTTAAAAGGACTGGTTTAGCAATTCCCCAAAATACCATGAAGGATGATGCTTCCAAACATTACAGAGACTTTAAGGGGAAATGTGTCTCCTCTTAGCAGGTTTTTCTGAAATGACAAAGCATAGGGAGGCACAGAGCTGGTGTATATGTTTGTTTCTCCAAATTTTGAACCAAGGAAGCTTTGACAACAGAATGTGTCAAAGAGGTAATGATCTCAAAGCTCGTCATGTGAAAATTACAGTTATCTGCTGTGAAACTTCCAGAGCTTGAAACAACACATAATGTTAAAAGGGTTAATATCAATTCAAGAGAGAAAAAACCCTCACAACCTGTACTAAATTATTTGCCATGTGTGCAGAACCACCTGTTTTATCTTGTCCTTGTTTTTTGGTTTGTTTTTACTCACTGTAGAGTCCTGAAAACACCATCCTTCACAAGTACACTACTTGAGTATGCAGAGACATTATTGTATGTAAATATACCTGCAAAATTGAGGGGGGAAAAGGGAGTTGAGCTTCCTGAAGTTTAGACACTAAACCAGATTTCTAAAGAAAGGTTCCAAATGGAAACTTCAGTTTTGACCGAAACCAGGAGATGAGTTGGAAAAGAGGGCAGGGGAACAAAGTATTTACAAGGAAAGACACAGACCGTTTGAATTATCAAAAAGAGTAAAAGTAACATACAGAGTACTGCAATGCTTTTTTTGTTTTGAGTAGGCTATGAGTTCCCTTATCTAATATGAAAAGATTTGATGCTTTAAATGAGAGATTGAAAAGAAACCTTATGATTTTATCTGTTCATGAAATCACTCTTTAAATGCTGGAGGGCTTACATTTGGATGGTGATACCTTCTGCAGATATTGAAACCTTAAATCATGGAATATTTGGGGACCTTGTCACGTAATGATGGATTAGTCTGAAAAATAAGCAACCTAGTGTTACTTGTTCATGTATATGCTTTTTTTTTGGTAGGCCTTTTCCGTTGTTTCAAAGCTGTTGTCTCAGCGTAAACTTGACCTGCTGGATGAACTGGTATCACCAGAGGTAAGTGCTTTCCATCTCCTGTTCTAGCAACTGATTTTCAATTGTGAAGTAACATGCATTTGACCTGTCATTATCTATAAGTACTGCCAGTGGTTTAATTTGGGAAAAACAACGTGTCACGGAACAGGCCAATTGTTTGTCCTGCAGCTTTTTTTATGTTTAACTTCAAGGCATGAAACTGAATTTAAATTTACTGCGTTTAAAGTACATTTTGGCCATTGAGCATAAGGACCAAATGCCAAAAAGATTGCAGGTGTGCCAGGAAGGATTGAAAGGCAGTGGGTTCTGGATGGCAGGTGGAATTGCAAGTCTCCAGGTGTAGGCAGGCAGCTGAAGCTGACTCGGTCTGTGCACCAGAATTCAGATAAAGAAAGGCAGGGGTTTGTGCTTGTCCCTGCTGCACTGATGTGTTCCCACCCCCACGCAGATCATACAGCCGATTACTGGTTTTGGCTGAAAGGCCTCAGTTGTGTCGTGGTGTCAGGGATATGACTGACCTGGTTAAATATCAGTGCTGTGTTTTCTGTGTTTCTATGAATTTTTAATTGCTGAAGTTGTCTTGGCCTTCCCAGGGCATGGAGGTGGCAGATGCATCAGAGTGAAGTGGAGGAGATACTCCAGGTCTCTGTCTGCCGTGTTACAGGATGTCAGCGTGGCCTGCCCTATTGCCACCCATGCCTTTGCAGCAAAAACTCTGGTGCTGTTCTAGTGCATCCCCTCTGAACAATCTTGCCTCCTCTCTCTGAACAGAGATAGCAATAAAATGTGAGTTTGATTCTTGCTGTTGTTTTCAAAGAGCATCTCCTCTGCTTCCTCTTGAAAGAACTCCCTCTGGTCATCTTAAAATTTTCGGGTTTACCTTGATCCAGAGACCTCATGTAACCTGATGGTGTAGTAGATGAGGCTGTGATACTTCACTGTTTATTTGACCAGTGAATTTTGTACCTGAAAAATGTACTAGAAACCAATATCCTCTAGTGAAGATTGCCTCTTGCTTCTGTGTAACCTCTGTATTTGTTTGCTGTTCAGAAATGGCAAATCAAGTTAGGGTAAAAACGGAGTATTATTGAAAAACACATGCTGCACAGCTTCATTGTTTCTTGTGACTTGACTTTCTCATGTGGTGTTTGAGGTGATGCCTCTGTGCAGTTCGTGCACCACACCAATATTCTACTTAGCACAGCAACGTAGGTTGTAGGACACCCAGATACTGTGGTTGTGAATGTGACATAGAATTTAATTCCCAGAACAATGATTTTTCAGTCCTTTCTGTTTTGCAGGTGTTTAAACTTTTTTTTGAAGGCAATGTGGATCACAAAATGGCAGAGATAAACTTAGTGGTAATGAAACAGATTTTCGAAGAAATTTGTGAAAGATAACTAAGAAATAATTGAATCAAAAGCTTAGGAATCTACACATAGCAAGAAATCAGCAGTGAGAAGGCAGAGTGTATGGCTGTGGAAGCTTAACTGGTGTTTTCTGGTGTTATGTGCCTTGCAATGCAGCTACTGTTTTGACAGTACCTTTTCTAAGCACTTTTTAAGATATTTGGTTTCCATTGGTTTTGAGCAGTAAATGGATCTTCTTTAATGCTGCTAAATGAGGGTTTAGGAGCTCCCAGACCTCCCAGTGCTTTTCCCTTCTGCTGTTGTATGTGTTGCACGAATGTTTTAGCAATAAGGCTCATTTTATTAACTGCAGTAGAAAAAGATTGTTACTTCAAAAAACTAAGTGACAGTTTTTCTGAATTTAGGTACTTCAGGTGCTGAAGGAAAAGATTTCTTTGCTCCCTGACAGCCACAGGGATGCTTTAGCAGCTGACATTGATTCAATCATGTACACAACAGAAGGAGATGTTCGCATTTACTATGATGATGATGGTATGTTTAGAATCCTAAAACATTTCAGCAGTGAGCAGTTTTATTTCCTGGTTTTGCCACTAAGCAGGTGTTTTCCTTACAGATGTGCTTTTGAGTACTGTTTCTCTCTCCTTGTTTTTCTGTTTGTAGCTCATCTGTATGTAATTTCTTGATTTCCTTTTAGAACAGAAACATTAAATTTATTGTTAATGTGTCATTGTACAGTTTTGACTTCTGTTCAGGTTTTGCTTATTCCTATTCTTTTGTACAGAATTTTGTGTTATTCGTCCTCAGCAATCTGAAACCACTCAAAACCAATTATTGTACCTTATGCTGAAAGCAGTTTGCTTCAACAACAGATATACATCCTCCAAGAAGAATAATGAAGGCTGGATAATGCAATCGATTTTGCTGTTCTAGTCTTTTTTTGTGTAATGTATTTTGTTCTAGGACTCCCTGACTGTTTTTATTAAGCTAGTGATGAGCTCAAACAAGTTTTTCTTTTGGTTGGATACCAACATTAAGTGTTCTGTTCACTATCAGACACAGTTGAGATTATTTGTGTTCTAACCGTGTGTCTTCCATTGAGCAATTTCAAGTTGAAATCAAGAGTCAGACCTAGTGAGCTTTTTTTCCTGGTTTGGGAGATAGGCATTATTTTTTTTCCTCTAAGATTGTTCCTGAGTTTGAACTACTCTATGTACTTTTGTTTTGTCAGTAGTTAGCTTTGGCCCTTGTGGGAACCAGCCTTTTTTCATACAGTTTCGTAATATACAATGTCACGCCACACTCATGCTAAAATACATACTTTTCAACAGAGTTTTTTTGTTGTTGCCAAACAGCATGAATATGGCTCTAAATAGCTTTATCACTCTTTATTCTATCCTGTGTTCTTTATGGCTGAAGTCAGCTGCCCTTTCCAGAGTCTCGCTAGAATATATGCTGGGTAGCAAATAGGAGTATTTGACCAATGAGAAACATGAGATCTAACTCGTGCTTTGATTTATTTCCAACAGGAAGAAAGTTTGTTAGCATCCTGATGTGTTTCTGGTATCTGAATGGTGCTAATCTACCTGATGAAGTACCAGGTGGAGCCAAAGTTTTTCAGATTGTGTTTGGAGATGAGAGCACAAAAGAAAAAAAACATCTTTTAACAGCAAACTATGAGTAAGTTTACTTGTCCTTTTTTTTTCCCCCACATATGTGTGCTGGCTGTGTGGTAAGCAGCTGGGGAACTGTAAGCATTCACACTGTGCCAGTGCAGAACCTGGTGTGTTTTCATTTACCTTGATTCTAAAGTAAGTTCATTCTCATCCAGCTCTCCAGTTTTGATTTTAGGGCCACATTTTTAAAATACCCCTCAAAGTCATGATGTTATTACCTTGTTTCTGAGTTGACATTAATGGGAACTCTTTATCAGGAAGAGAAGTATTCAGAGCATTGAGTGAGGTTGCTGATCCTTTCCTGTTCTGCTCCTGCAGCTCTCAGGAAATAGGCCAGTTCTTGTTTTGCGTTTCTTGGAGCACAGCTAACAGCAATGCAGTCAAGCCAAGCAGTAAAGTGTAGTGGTGTTGACTTGTCACTTCCCCACAGAAGTCAGAACTGCAATTAGCTGAAAAAGTAGCTCATGAAAGAGGAAATTATTTAACCAAATGCTTTCTGCAGAAAGGCAGAACAAAGGAAGCATCACCTGGTATTCAAGTAATTCATGCCACTGATCAAACCTTCAAAGCACACATTAGGTAGATGGATTTTTCATAGGAATGCTTGTAAGTAATGTCTGTGTTGGTGAACTGATGTCAGAGCAGTGCAGAAAATATATGCACAGTTAGCAAAATGTACTGAAAATAAGATTGTCAGAAGTTGGGAGAAGCAATGATTTTTGTGTGAGAAATCATTTACTCCCACATTTGAAATTGAAGGTGTGGGGTCTACTTGATGAGGAGCTCTGAAGCAAAGGTAACACTCATGAGGACATCAATGCTTTTTGCCTGAATGGATTTTTGTGGATCCATCCCTTAGCTGAATTCAGCGTCTTCCTTAGAGTTAGAGGCTTCTGAGGTTCCATTAACCTCAAGAGCCTTCCCTTAAAGCCTAAATATCTTCCCAATCCCCAGCAGAGAGATCTTTGCAAGTATGTGTTCCTTAACCTGAACACAAACGGGCAAAGACACTACAGGCCTTGGAAGCCCAGTGTTAAGTATTTGGGTGTCTGAAGAAGACAGTTTGCAGGAGTGGATTTGCATGTAATTGCAAAGCAGTGATGTTGTACTGCTCTTGTCTGTGATATGCAGGTTATTTAGGAGCGTGAATATTCAGCTTGAAGCTTAGGCTTATCTTCAGATAAGCAGTCAAAGCTGACATGCTCAGAGAGGAAGTCATTAATGACTAGAAAAGGCAGAAGACGACTTTAAAAATAATGGATGTTTTAATTTTTTTGTTGACAACTGTGAAGTTTGCTTTCAGGGAGATTTGGTGCTACTGTTAACTTGATCTTTGATGTAGTTCTCAAAATACATTACTTTTAGAGTACAGTTCAGGAAAAATGAAAATTTTCAAGTAATCTTCCATTTTGGGGCATAAGCATAGAATATAAGTAGCTTTTACAGAAATAACTCTGAAGTAAAATCTTTTGTAATGATTTTTTGTTGTATTAGTAGCTCTATAAGATTAAGTAAGTTTTAACAGCCCTTCACTTACTATCTTTCCTTTTCCAGGTTCCAAAGAGAATTTACAGAAGGAGCAAAACCAGACTGGACAATTACACGGATTGAACATCCAAGGCTATTAGAATAAATGCCTTCTACAGCCTTTTTATGTACCACTGTAAATGTTCTGCTGTAACAAATATCAGGGGTTTTGGGGTCTCTTTTTTTCTTTCTTGCCCTTTCCTCCAAAAGAGAGGTGAATTTTGTATGTTTGATTCTCCAAAATTGTTTCTGAAACATTCACTGTGCTGCAGTATTCCAATAAAGCCTTTTCCCTGGAACAGGCTAGTAGAAATTTAATTGATTCCAATGCTCATCCAAGGCATTTAGGCAGAGCAGTTTCACCCTGGTAGGTGTTATGGGTATGTTGACTTACATTCTGAGAAGAGATGGTACTGTTTGAAGATAAACAACACTTTAACGGCCCTTCTGAGTTACTTTCCTATGTTTCTTTTTTCCCCTAGGGACTGTACAATATATAAGTGAATAATATGCAAGATGAAATAGAGGTAGATGGACTTCTTAGATTGTCTAGCCTCATCAGTTCATTTTGAGGTAATCTTGCTTTTGAATATGTTTTGAGATTAAGAAAGTTAGAGCCATTATCAGTATTTGCTACAGAATTGGTGTAAGAAAAAAAGCTTTTAGCGTTGCACTGGGAGAATGCAACAAAGAGATACGTATGTTTGAAAAATTAAAAAAACCATTCCTTTCAATTCGTTAAGATATAGACAATTCCAAGTTTAGAGGTTTATGAAAGAAAAATCAGTTAAACCCATGAATTTAAATAAGGACCCGACAGTTAAGTTAAATGAAGTCCTCTGTTTGAAGTGCGTGTTAAAAAAATGACCAAATCGTAAAGATTAGATGTTGCAACAGAACAACTCAGTTTATCTCTGGTTTTTGGAACGTGAGAATCCTGGTGTAAGTAGCTTAAGGCTTTTTTTATGTGAACCAACAGGAGAGCATCATAACAGGTTTCTTTATCGCTTATATCAACTTCAAATATAAAGCTAACTTTCTACCCAGGCATGTTGTAGACATTAGTGTAGTGTTTTGAAAGTATAAGGTATAATTACTGTGATTCACAGTAGTTGTGATTGAAAGGTATAAATTAAATTTTCCATAGTTCAGCTCTTTTGATCCAGTGATTTAATGAGGGGAACATTTAAAGCTTATCAACAAGTTTTTAATGTCAAATCTTGGAAAAATAATTATACCACTTTGTTCTGCCTTAGCAGCAGCAGCCGCCTGGCCTTATAATGCAGAATTTGTGATTTGTCCTCGGGACAAAGCTCACTGCTGACAGGATGCCTTGTCCTCAGGAGAGAAGCAGAATTCTATCTATATAGCCATTGTGTATGCAGTCAGTCTGGAAAAGTTTGAGACAAAGCAAAAAATGTTTATTATTCTGTGGGCCATTTGCTCCATGGTGCCATGTCCAGTTTGTCCGCTGAATGTGCTGCAAGAAGCTGCAATCAGGCTTATTTGACAGAGTAACAAGAGACAAAGCAGAACACTAGTGAAGTGTGCAGATGCACTTCTGAAAGAAGTCATTATGATGGAGCAAAATAAGAAAAAAGCCACTGAAGCCATCTTTATATTCAGGAGTATCTACTTTCATGTTTAAATAACATAGGTCTATTTAGAAACACTGGTATATCTTAGTTTTTAATTCGGGTTACTTTATTAATATCTTTCTTGTGTGATTGGATGTATCAAAATGAGAGTCTGTCATGACTGATGAAGAATTACCCTTTTACTAGTGAGTGCTCCATTTTTGGTTGCAAAGGCAAAGTAGACCCTTCCGTATGACTGATAATGAAATTTGTTTTGTTTGTTTTGTTCGCTATAAAATTTTGACTTGAGACAGACGTGCTCCAAATTGATAGCACAGTTTTGCTGCAAAAGATGTAATTGAAAATTTACATGCACTGCTTTATTCCTTTGATGTTGTGTATCTTGTGCGTTGGGGCCAGAGGGGGCAGCTGTTGGATGTTTGTGGGTTTTTCCACCTCTAAGCTTCTTCTAAAAAATTGTCCTGCAGACTGCAAATCTCCATCAGACACAGAACTACCTGTGGCCTTATTGCACCATGAATAAATCAGAAAGACAAATAAATTACTAAACTTACTGTATTGGAAAGTGATCTTCTCCCACAGTGCATAAAACTGGTGTAATTAAACTGGATTTATAGTCTAATACTGGTTTCAGAAGAAAAAACACCACCATCACCCCCTCCCCGCAAAAACCGCCACGTACAACCTCAACCCAACTTGTAAGTAACAGACAAATGTACAGCTTGGAGGACATTGAAGTTTATAGGAAGGTTTGTCTCCTTTTTACCTGCCGTGCATAAATTCTCTGTCATAAGTGTGATCTTCATAGCAGTTAATCAGACTGAAGTGAATGTCCCTAAAGGGCTGTCGTTCTCTTATGGCATCCATGTTTTCTCTTGTGGAAGTACTTTTCTTCTGTGTCGTTTGTTCAGGCAAAATGGGAACTTCTGGTTTCTGTGTTGCCATCTAAAGGTAGCAATAAAAAATGTATTTCGTTTCTTCAAGTGAATATATTTCTATATGCTGTCAAGGCTGTCCCAAGTTCCTATGGCAAAAAGGATGAATAAAAGGTTAAATTTGCTTCATCTCAATCTAGGCAGAGAGAATATTGTCTTGTAATATTGGGATTTCCATTGCTGCAATTCTAACACCTCACCCAAAAAATCATAATGATAACTTTAGTGTTCAGAATTCTAAAAATGAGCTAAAGGAAGCGTTTCATTAGAAACTTCTTCATGATTTGGGAATAATGATGCTCAGCAGGGAACAGTAGAATGGTGTGGGGATCCCAGATTTTCTTGTGGTTTGTCTCAGACACCACCTTGGAGATCACAGTGTGTAAAGATTTGGGTGTACCTAATTTCCCTTCCATCTCACTGCCTGGCTTCCGTTTCTGTTGCTTTATGTGAGGGGACAAGTACAATTGTAATTATGGTGTGTAGCCTGTAAATCCCCATACATGACCATCTAAAATAGTTGCAGTTTTAGCCTACAGATGTCTTCATTCAGACTCCATTAATTCTTGAAAACAGTATTACCAGGCTTGGTAGTGTTTTTTATGGTAAAAGTTGTATCTCAATTAGCAATACTGACATTTCTCATTCATTTTATACAGAACTGTGAGGTCACACAGGGTGTCTGGACTGCAGTTCAGCTGGGGATGGAGATTCAAAGTACCACATTCTTCTCCCCTGGGAGAAATCATGTTTGTTTAGGTTCATGTGGAGTTTGGGAAGCCCTCATTTTTTATTTGTTCATCTGAAACTGTGGTCATGTTTAATAATTCCTGACAGATGCCTGGCACAATTTCAGTGCATATGCCTAAATCTTAACAAGCACTAATTAAATCTGGCCAACAAAATCCCCATTAATTTGCACACCCCACTCACCAGTAGATGGCCTTGGCCACAAAGCTATTGTGGCTGGGAAATGACTGGCATTAATGAGAGTGTTAGCAGGGTAAAGAATAAAATGATAGAGGCTTTAAGTGTTGTTTAAATTATTTAGACTTGTCTTACTGAAAAAGTCTTGATATTTCTACTGGCTTTCATCCCGAGTCAATGATAGTGTCTTTTGTTCTCTCTGCAGTACCTGCCCATTTTAAAGTGTTCTTAATATGGGGAAGATTCATTATATGTGTGAATTCACACAGGCATCTCAGTGCCTGACATTAGCAAAGCTTATTTTTATATTCACATTTTAAAGTATGTTTATCATGTTGATTGTAGTTCCTTTCTCTCCTGTCCCAGCGTTGCCTGATTACTTCAGGGGGCACATTCAACTTTCTCCAGGGTTTAAGGCGTGTTCAAGCTTGACCTTACCATCACTTCAGCTTATATTTAATAGTAAAAGTTGTGTTTGTCACAGTAATGATCGTCCTCCTTCAAAACTTCACAACTCCTGGGGGGTTTTTTGTGTCCTGTGGTTAAACTTGATTTCTGTCCTGTGTGCTTCATTGTCTACAGGTGGGGGCCTTTGAGATTCCTTGCAGGCTGCAGTCACATGATGGGTGACAGCTTAAAATAAGATGGGATACAAGTGTGTGTAGTGGAAAGTGTTTTTAGTTTCATTCTTTCCTCCTACATGGGTGTGATAGTTGATCTCTAAGCACTGGGTCACGTGTGGGCACAGGAAGAGGTATTTAGCTGTTAAAAAGAAAGTATTACCTACACAGCTGTGCTCTTGTTCTTCTGAGGGAAAGGCATCTGGGGCAGATAGAGTTGCACAGTGAGTCATAGGGGTTCCCCTCCTTGTCTTTTATCTTCATTTTCCATTGCTGATATGCTAGTCTTTTGGGTTTTTACAGTCCTGCCAAATAGGATGGAGGTTAAGTAAGTCACTATGTAAATCCACGGCACCGTTGAAAACACTCCAAAACACAATGCTTTCTCTCAGGTGCATTTTGTCTGATTTCTGTGATGTGTCCTTTTCCTAAAATATGGTTCTCCTATTGAAGTTGATAGGGAAACTGTCATGCATTTAAATGGGAGCAGACTGCAACTTTTTTGCTGCCTTTGAAGTTGCTCCGTCGGAAATAGAGGGAAGCTAAAATTAGACATGCTGTAGCTTCTTGTGTGCCATTTCATCCCTCCTCTGGCTGTCACAGAACAAGGCTTTTCATAGTGAGCTTGGTGCTGTAGTGCCAAGGGAGGCACTAAGATGGAAAGGAGCAGGACAGCAAAGCAAAGTGCAGAGAAGATGGCATTTTACCAAGGATGCAGCCCTTTGCCTTAAGGACAAGGGCTGTTTGGAAACAAGTGATGATGTGACTTGAATGTTCCTCTAAGCTATATTTTGCAGTTGACAGTAAATAACCTGTTACATAAAAAGGTCTACTTCTGCTCAGGTTTGTGTATGGGGAAGAAATCTGAGTTTCCAGGATTAGAGGTGAAGTCCCACCTTAAGTTTGCAGAGATTTCTTGGTCTGATTTGGAAGGCATGGAAGAGGCTGCCTGTGTAAATCAGAGCAACTGACAGGCTTTTTCTGCCTTACACTAATTAGCAGCTGGCACATCCCTAGAAATTGGGAATGAAAAAGGGGAGGGGTGGGGGAAATGTCGTGATAATCTTTCTCTTCTGAACTTTCTGGAACCACTTGGCAAGTGCAGCATCCATAATGTAAGTCCCAGCTGCCAAGTCTGGGAGCAGAAGTTTCAGTGGTGCAATTAGATTAAGTGGGTACCTCGTTACAGCCCAGGATCTGTCAGAACATCGGTTTCTGTGCTTGCTGGTGGTGTTCATGTTGTTTGAGGACCTCCATGCTTCTTATCTGCAGTACAGCCAAACAAGGTCAGTACTTGTGATGTTATTTTTTTGTAATGTTTGTTTCATGAGAACTGATGAATATAAATAATGCTTCAGGGGATTTTTTTATATACTTTCAGAGGCAACAGGATTGAGGGTCTGCAGTATAAAGTGACACACAAACCAGTGAAAATGAATTTTTGTAGTCTAGAACTCATGTCATGTGAGGTGTTGACCACTTAACAGGTGAAGATCTAATCACTGCTGGTGTGATTAGGGTGTAAGTTTGTCATGAAGAGGTCTCCTTGGATTGGCAGCTGCCTCAAATCTCTCATTTCTGTGTGCTCAAAGTACATATATTATTAAAATCTGTAATGAGCTTAGTGATGTACTTTGTCCTTTTTAATTATCAATGGGGTCATTGTCCCTTAGGCCTACCTCAGGCTCAGCTCCCTATAGCAGAACCTTCTGAGCTGTTAGCCTGTTTCCTACATTTTTGTCGGTAGTGTCATTAAGTCACTCTCTTGTTTTGTTTTTTTTTGTCTGAAATAAGAGGTGCTTTTCATAAGGTAGACCAGTAGAGAGATTGCTGATCCTTTAGGTGTAGTGTGCTTTGTTGGTTGGTATAGGAATTCTTTATGGACTTCTACTGAGGTGTGCTCTCAGAAGACATTGTTCCTGCTGTTGTAGTTCAGTCTCTGTGTGACTTCTATCTTTCTGTCCAGCCCTCTGTCTAAGAAAGTAGTAAAACATTTGTACAAGTACTTGGCAGGATGGCTTGAGTCATCGTGGCTGGAATTGTAAACTGTTAGATGGTTTATCTACTTAAAAGTTTCAGAAGCAAATCTACAGATCATATGTTGAGTCAATTTGTATCAGCTGCATTTAAATAGTAATTATAAGAAAATCTTAGGCAGCAGAACTTCTTCTGTGAGTATGGGAGGGCTTTTTCTGTTGTTCACATTCTGTGGTGGTTTTTGTTTGTGTTTTGTCTTTTGTTCTATCTTACACCAAGTTAGTCAAAGGAAAAAGAAAGTGTTCCGTTGCTAAGAGATAGTATAGACATCTAAGGAAAAAGGGGGTTCTTTCATATTTCATGTTCTACTTTCAGAGTCTGTGTTGGAAAGAAGTGGTTTTTCTAATGCCAAATTGGTAATGTTCGCTGACTTTCTCTGCTGCAGAGGCTGTTGTTTCCTGATGGAATCATTTGCCTGTATTTTTCCCAGTTTTCTGCCAGTACAGCTCGTGCTGTAGGGTCTCCTGCAGTGGACAATTTAATCTCTTGCTTTCGTTTTGCTGAAGTATGTAGGTTTCAGCAGGGATATCTGGGTGAAGGTTAGTGCCTGCATTGTACTGGAGATCTGCTGGAGTGATCTAATGGCTCCTTCTGGCAAAATCTGTGAAATTATAATAGCAGAAGTAGGAAGGGAATCAAAGGTGGATGGTAACGCAAAATTCGTACGAAGAGGAAGCTGTATGTATTCTGCCTCTAGAGCAGAAGCTGTAACAGTCCTGAAATGAAAATAAGTTTAGAAAAACTGAGTAAAGTCAGTGTTATGACTGGATGTTGTTCTCTCACCTAAAAGGCCAGAAACTTCCCTCACAGATGAGCAATCCTATTTCTTGTAGGATTTTGTGGTGTCCTGGTTATCAGGAAGAAACGAAGCCTAGAGGGTTTACAGTGACTTGCCTCAGTTGTGAGGGAGGTCTTCAGAGTACTTTACAAAGTGAAGACACATGTGCTGAAGCCTTCATTTGCAAGAACCTGGGATTACTTCTCTCTAGCAGTAGTCAGTGCCTTCTCATGAGACTCTCTGGTATGTTCAGTCTGCAGTCAAGTGGCCTTTGTGCTTTTCTACTTACTTACTATCACACAACCCTCTTCTTTCCTAACCTTCTGACAGATCAAGCAGTGGCTATTTGAGGAGAGTAGCTGGTGATACTCACTCACAGATGGATTTATCCCATTGGAGTCTCAGAATCATTTGGTTGTCTTTCCTCAAAACTCTTGGTGTCTCTAATAGCCTGACCAGAGCTGAGCACACTGCTGCAGATGAGCCTGCTGTATTTATCTGCTGTTGGAATAATGTCTTCTAATTTCATACTTATAATTTATGAATTCTCAAGCTTAATTTGCAGGATCTTATTTCTCCTGCTGAGCATAGTACCAAAGAGTACTTGACATTTCTCCCAAGCTTTATTTTCTGACCGTGTGTGTGACCAGTAGGGATTTCTTTCCTTGTTTCATTTGGGTTTTTTTTGTCTAATCACACAGTGCCAACATAGTGAAAAACAGAGTCTGTTTTTCCCTTGTTTTTAACCTTGTGTGTTCCTTTCTTTTATATTCGTTATCCTCTTCCCTTCTTTCTTGTTCACTTTGCTTTCTTTATGGTGCATTATGTGATTATTTCTTTCATCCTGTGCCCAGAAAAAAAAGATAAAATCTGTGTTTCAAAGATTATGCCCAAAGCTACTTGAAGAAAAAAAAAAAAGGTTTGCTGATTCAGACATTCAAAAAATGCCAGAGGAAGGCCAGCATTAGTTTCCTGTACTCGGATTTTCATGAACTCTTATCTTACTGCCTGTCTGCATATCTCTGCTGGGACAGGCACAGCTGTGTCCCTTGAAGTCAAGGCCTGTCTAGATGCAAGTGATTCTGAAAATTGACCAGTGTACATGTCTCAGTGTGTGCCCCCTCCTACACACATCTCTAGTCATATTCTTATGTAAATCGATACCCTAACTCTCAACACAGTTTATTTGATACGTAAAATTTCTGTGTCCCTTCAAGCACTAAAGCACTAATCCAGCCAATTGTTTGAGCACAAAAGACCTAATTGTTTGCTTTAGCTTCCCTGCTGCTTTACTAAGACAGTGCCCCTGTAACTTATATTTACATGATCTTTCCTTATTGCTTAAATTTTTCTTGAACTTTCACTAGACATTTACTTAAAGAACCCTCCGTGTACCGTTTGGGTGTAGAATGAGCTACAAAACAAAGAGGACTTTGAAAGGATTCATTTAGATACATAGTGTTGCTTGCTTGCTTCTTAGCTGGTTTGCTGGGCTTTGTGGTTTGTGAGAGCTGTTGTGGGGGAGTTTTGAATTGCTTTCTCATCTCTCTTAATTTCTTGTTTGCATTCACAACAGGCTGCCTGTTTTAGTAGTCTTCTATATTTCTCCCCAGTGGACTATATTTCCTGTTTTCTTTGTGAACAGCACCATATGTAATTGCTTTACCATTCTTGCTTTCTTCCTGAATGATTTGGGAACTATTTTGGAGCTTTTATCCAGATATACATCCCACTCCCAAGTGTATGAGTTCTCTGTGTTCCCAAGTTAGTACTGAACAAGACTGTTTCGAAATCCACACACGCACTTTCACATATTTTGTTTTTACTTGCCTGCTTGTCTTTGTGGAGTCTTAACAGCACTTTACTGAGGCCTCAGCAGTTTGGAACACATGGATATCTAAGGAAAGTGGCTTGACACTGCCACTTCAGTTATTCTTAAACCGATAATCCTGATTATTAATGAAGACCACATCTAAATACATGGTCTTTGTGGGTTTGCTGGTATTGCTGTTTTTTATGTTTTGGTTTGGGTTTGCTGGTTTGGGTTTTATTTTCTTGGTTTGTTTTTTTTTCTCCTCAAATGCTGCATCCAACTTAATGTTTCATAAAGCAAATCACTGAATAAATTTGTAACTTCTGTCATCAGGACCTTAAATGCCTGAGGTGCTTCCTGTTTCATATTCACAAGGCTGAAGTTGCACATAATTAAAATCCTGTCATTTCAGCATGAATTATTTTATTGAGTCATATTTTATTCACGTGTCTTTTCTCTTTCAAGGTTCTCTCTGGTATGCATCAAACACTTGCACGTTAGTCCTACAGTCTGCTGTAACAGCTTAGCTTGGATTAATTTCTTATGCTTGTTAGTTTGCGAAACAGCTCTGGGTTTGAGTTTTAGCTTCTGCATTTTCCACACTTCATTTTCTCTTCTTCTGATTTTTTTTCTTTCTGCTGGAAATTGTCCAGAAAGATTGTATTTTCAGTGGATATTTGAATGTCTGACCCTAAATGCAGAACAAAGTTCCCAAAAAAGTGTACACTGTGTTTGTTTAGGACGTTTAAATGAAGCATGGTTATTATCACTTCTTTGAATAGCTTTTTATAATTCAATCCCATAATACTCAATGCCATAGTCCATCGTAGTGTTTTTAATGGTTATTTCTACCAGTGCAAACAAGAGCAACACCAAACAAATATAGAAGAAAAGTCACTTTGGAAATAAAGAAGTACTGTCCTTAAAGAAGTACTGTCCTCACTATTGAGAGATATGGATTTGTCATTCTTCCTGTTTTGTTTTGGCTTTTCAGGCTAGAGCAGACTGTTCTCCATGGAGTTTCTTCAGGCATTGTGCAAGCTACTGCACAGTTACTGTTTTACTGGAATGGGTCTGCCAGAATTCTTAAACCATTCACTGTAGAGTTTTTTAAATAAAAGGCACCAAAGTAAGGCCCCATGTGTGGCATAAGGCATAAACACTTCAAAGGGGTCAGAAAGCATGTGTAAATACAAGGCACGATGGCTAAATAATCCTGGTGTTTAAAGTATTGTTTCAATTTTGCTCATCTTCCTCATACTTAGTTCTCAGATGTGATGTAATTCCTAAAGAGCAACTGTCCTTTTTGCTTGCTATACAGCTTTGTTTTCCTAGGTATATGGCTGCTGAACCAGTTCACAGCAAATAGTTTACCAGTGCATGTCATGCACTAACTCGTTAGTGTATTTGTGGTGAGAATAAGGTACAGAAACCTAACGTGTATCAGTCCTAAAAGGGTGTTGCGTTCATACAGAAATGTTAATGTATGTCTGTCCTATAAGCCAGCCACTGAGAAATGAAAAACCTGTTTTTCGTGCAGATGTCAGAGCATTTTATTCAGTATGTTCACTTGCAGATGGAAATGGGGTTCAACTATGCAGGTTTGCTTGCTGAGCCAGTGGGAGAATGCAGTTCTCCAGTCTCAGCCTAGTGCAGTTTCTGTTGGATGCTTTTAAAACATGCATTTTGCTTGTTTGAGACTTGATGGCTCTGTTTCCAAAGGCCTGATTACCTGGGGTTTCTCAGTGACTTCAGCAGTGCAACTGCCTAATACCATTCACTGAAGTCAGCTCACATAACACATGACTCAAAACTTATTCATTCTTATAAATGACTGCCTTTGATTTCAGCATACTTCAGAATGGGCTGCAATTCACTGAGGAGCCGGGGCACCCAATAAGGTAAGGTGCTGCTGAGTGTACTATCCCCAGTCCTACCAAATATTTTGTAGAAGCACCATGGATTACACAGTTTTACTCTTGCTTTTCCAGGAATTTTTGGTTTGTTGGTTGTTTAGCGTTTGGTTTATTGTTTGTTTGGGTTTTTTGAGTCAAAATTATTACTCAAAAATTTATTTTATAAATCTGAGCCTCATTTTCTCAGTTTGATACGTTTTCTTAAGAACTTCTTGGAACACGTTTCGGGTCTTACTGTCCATGTGGCTTTGTCTCAGAACAGGAGCAAGGACTTTTGTCTTCTCACTGAGTGCAGTCCAAGCCCAGTTTTGTAGGAAACTAGACCCGCTCTACCCTGGCATGGTCTTGGAGCAGTAGAATAGTCTCTGTGGTGTTATGGAGCAGAGCTGTACATACAGGCCGGAGCAGCTGTATGCTGCTTTCCTCAGAGCAGCGGAGCTCTGTGAGCCGGCCCTCTCCATGAACCAAATTGCCCAGTGTTTGTGCTTCAGATACTTCCCTGACCGATGTACCAGACTGAAGCTTCCTGTTCTAGTATTGATTTAAGACTTGAGTATCAGTGGCTTATTTTTCTACATTGTAATTCTCTTTCCTATTAAACAGTCCTCTGGGATATGCAGAGGGACAAAGTCAGACCTCCCTAGTAGTCAAAATGATGGGAGGGGAAAAGCATGTGAAGGACACTGATGGAAAGAGGCAGATCTTGAATTATAGTGCAACATACAGAGAATTTTGGTTCAGCAATCAAATTGTGTGCTGTACTATTTGCCAAAATAGAAGAAACACAGCACTCATTCTCTTGAAAGCTCTGCCATACAGGAATTTGTTAGATTACTCTAAGTTTTGTATTATTTATAAGCTCTGACACGGACTTCTAATTAACTATTCCCAAAACACTAGAAAAGGAGAGTAGAAGCACTTCCTGCTTTGTATATCTCTCTGGTTAACAGCTGTGCCTCTTAGAGGAAAGAGAAAATAACCAGTGGTGATTAAAACTCACACTCATGAGTAAGGAGTATTGCTGCAGCACGTGCTGCTTCTCCTCAGGATCCTCATGTAGCAGCTGTCACCAAATTGCCCTGAAGTGCTCCACTCTGCAAACAATTTAATTGTGGGCAGAGAAAGGCTCACTCATCTCCTTCCTCCCCTTTGGCTGTCTGTTCCTTCTGTTAAGTCTTCACTGTTTTTGATTTTTAAAAAACTGTCCTAGACTGGGCTCCTGAAGGAGTGCAGATGCTCAGAAGTTGTTGGGTTCTTTGCTCAGGTATTGGGCTGGTCCAGCAGTCATGAGCTTTGTGAAAGTGTGAGGAACCATTTATATTCCATCTCTGCATGTGATCAGCCGTGCAATACTGGGTTGCAGGGTTGTGCCTTCTTTCAGCAGCAGTTCTCCCTTGTGGAGCCTGGTCTCTGCAGTTGAACCAGTGCTGGGGCAGCCTGCTGTCCCCAAATGAATCTTGTTACATTACTATGTAGCTGTTGGTGTCCTGGTATTACCTACTCCTCTTCCGCCTTAGTTTTTTGTGTTTGTTCCAGTCCAATATTTCTGAATTAAAGCAGTCAAAAATGACAGCAGTGGCTTAATATTTGTAAAATGAACTTAATTCTGAGATCTGACTGCTTTTGGTTTGTTTTATTCTGGCTTTCTGAGTTTATATGCTCATCAAAGGCACATTTTTGGAAGCTTTTCTCTGTGATATTGAAGGCAAGGAGTGTGTATCTTCCAGTGTCACCAAGACTGCCCCCAGTTCACATGCTTGTGTGAAATGGGGGTTTAGGGTCATGTGAGGCGTGATAACAATCACAGGAGTCAATAACAGTGCTTACTCATGTTTGCAGATGGGGTTGATACGCAAGCATGAGCCAGTTGACCAGCCCTGCCTGTGAAAACAAACCAAAAAAAAGGTCCTTAGATCTCTTCATCTGTGAGTTGGCATTTGAGGTTCTCTTTTCCTAAGTGGCACTTACATTACTTTAAGGAGGCAATGACTTCCTTGTCCAAACTGAACTTTGTAAGTCAAAGCCCTCTAAATGCAATTCTACTAGTTACTGTCTCCTAAGGCTTGAACTTTTCCGCCTTTTCTGGTTAAGGGAGATATGACAGTACTGCAGGTAGTTTACCCTGTGTGCATTCTTCAGTCCTGCTTAGGAAGGGAGAGCGTTTCTAATCCTTCCAGCCCAGAAGAATTTTAGTGCCGTGGGAACTCTGACAGTCTCTCAGTATTCTCTTTTGATATATATTTACATATACAACTATTAACAAATCTCCCCTCTATTTACTAAAACTAAGTCCATAAGGCAAGGCCAGAATTCATAGTAGTCCCTTGTGTGTAAGCAAGATCAGCACCCAATCATTACTTTTTCTGATAGGAAGCTCAGAGTGCAGAAGGGTGTTACTGTATGGCAGACTGTTGCTCATAATTTTTAGTGTGTGTCTAAGTGAAAAAAAGATGCCTTTGTATTTAAATTACCCAGTTTGTGTTCCCCTAGAATATCACACATGCACAGAATTTACTTCTCACTAGGTAAAGAAGTAGGCTACACGATGAAACTGGATCACTTTTTTTTTGATGAACAGGAAATCCTCTTGACCTCAGTTCCTGCCTCAGAATATAATCTGCATGCTTTACCTCTACTCCTATGTGTATATGTACTGGCCTACCTCTGCGGAAGGTTAGAGCAATTAACAAGTAATATGGGGGAATTTTTAAGAATAAATTCCTAACCCTCAACCTGTCTGTTTGTTACCTGGGATTTGTTACTGCTTCTAGAGATTGGACTGAAAGAGCCAGGCCCCAAACTGAAAAACTGTCTATTTAGAATAGCTTAAGGTAACTGGGGTCAGTTGTTAAGAATGTTAATATTGGTTAATGTGACTGCTAGAAGATCTGTAAGGGGATTATCTTGATGACCGTAAAGCTGTGCTCCTGGCTGCCTCAGTAAGTAAACATCCCTCTGTGGAGGTCCATCTGCCAGGGTTTTAGTTACAATTGAACTTTTAGTTGGTAAATCTGTCTGGTGTCTCACTTCAAAAGCCATCTTGATGTCTTTATTCCCTTAAAAAAATAAAACCTCCTAGTTTCTACAAGGCAGCCAAAGGGGGTTTTTTTATGGATACTAGTTACCTGGGCTTTATCCATTTAAGGTGCTTTGGGGTAGGATGTTGCAGAGAAGCAGTGGATGGAAGTGTTGGTTTGAAGCTATCAGTCAGTTGCAGTCTGAGGTTCGAGATGTGACATTTCAAGCTATGCAAAACCCAGACTCTCTCCTGACCTCTCTACCAGCTGGGCTTATCTAGTTTTAATAAAGGGAGTCAGAACAGTCATGGTGTATCTCTGCTCCCTGAAGTGACTGCACTTCATTCACATGATGAGGCAGCAGAGGAAAGGAGTGGAGCAGTAGTTTTTCGGAGAAACTCATTTGTGCCAGGGAACCTTTCCTAGGAAAAATAAATGAAGAACAGGATGTGATAAGCGTAGCTCATGGAAAAGGAAACTGCTCCAGAATGCTGCAAGGAACAATGCAGCGTCAGTTGAAGCAGACATTTTTGCATGATTTTCCCAAATTACTACTTGGGATTAGAATGCATTGGCTCAGGTTGAAGAAGAAAGAATCTTGAAAGACAGTTTTGGAAAGTTTTTATTGTTTCTGTATGGAAAGCACATGTTTTTCCTTAGCAGTTGCATTCTGTGAGTCTGCATGCACTAGCTAGAATTGACTGTTCATGAAGAATTTGAAATGCTCCCTGGTGGTAGCATTTATCCATTCCCTGTTTCCTTCCAGGGAAATGAATTGCTTCTCCAGTAAACATTGCTCCTGGAGCTGAAAGTATCAAGGAAAAGGGCTTGTGGGTGGACTCTTTGATATTCCCTGGATCTGCAAAATACCTCTGTGCCACATGTCTAAAATATTATACTTTCATTCTTGCTCAGAAGGGAAAAGGGAAATTTTACTGAGGGGCAAGGAAGAGCTCTGTTGTGGTTTAACCAAACAAGCTCTCCCAAGGATGAGAGCAATATCACAATGTAAAATGTCTCTAAAATTGCAAGACCTGGCAGTGAGACATTGCCCTTCGCAGCCCTTCGCAATGTCATGATGAATTGTGCAGGATTATGATGTAAAGCTGAAGTCTATCCTTGTGCCAAGGTTTTTGCCTAAACTAGTGCATTTGATGTTCACAGTACAAGCTATTGCTATGAATGCAGTACAGTCACCCATCACTTAAAAGACAAAGGAACACGAAAGTCTCTAGTTGCAGCTGTGAACAATGGTGCTAACGTTATGAACTGTCCAATGGTAAGTTGTGTTGTTCACTTGCTTGCTTACTTGCATTATCGGCTCAGTGAAGTTACCATCCTTTATAAAACATTTCTTTGAATCAGGTCAAAGGCTCCAATACAGTTGTTGAAATTTCAAAAATATTGAACTCTGGATGAATGGACATGCACATGACTCTCTCATTATTTTGCATTAAAATTCAGGTGGTTTTAATTTAAACCAAAATAACCTTTGCTGTACCTTAGAGATAACTTTGGCTTCGTATATTTATGAAATGAGCCTGTAGTTAATCCACGCTGATGCTAGGAAGAAGAATGCAAGCACTGAAATAGTTCAACCAAAACCAGGTAATATGGTTTGCTGTGTTGATAACCACCATCTTTTTCCATCACAGTGAAAGTCACCTTATGAACCTCTGATGTTTGATTAGCATTATATCAAAAGCCTTGTGGGGTAAGTAAAGCAGACAAATAAGCTTTGTAGTCCTTTCTTACTTCTCAGCATATACTGAAAATGGAAGAATGTAACTTGGATAATATTTTCAAGTTTACCTCTTTGTATGCGTAGCTCTGCTTCCATTACATAAAGTTGTAAATACCCAGGAAACAGAAAACGTATCCAGTGCATTATCAAGTGATGAGTCACAGATGACAGATAATTGTTAGGGATCTCGTTACCATGAACAATGTTGATAATATATTGATAGAAAGCATATTTAATTCAGAGAGAATTCATAAGCAAAAACCCCCTTCTGCATGTTTTTTTGTTTTGTTCCAAGTAACTCATCATAGGTGTAGACATTTACAAAAGCGTTTATAAATTACTATAAACTAGTACTACTTTTCTTCCAAAATTTGATGAGGATAATCTTTCTTTGTTCTTGGAAAGTTTTGTAATCACTAAAGTTGATAGGGATTATTTCACCCTTCTGTGAATAATATCATAAATGATTACACAAAGTAATGAAACTGTTTAGAAAAGGAAATGCTGTGTAATCATAGAAATCCTAGGCAAAATTTAAGTTGGCAGGCAGCTCTCGATGCAGGTTGAAATGTTGCAAGGTCACCGTGTCCTTCCTGCCTATTATTTGCTGAAAGAAGAATTCCTGGAATTCTTGATTGTGGTCAGAAACATGAACTTCTTATCTGAAAGCCAACATGTCTGATGCCTTTAACATTATGTTTTAGGATTAGATCTTGATGAAAAGTAAGAAAGACCTGAAGACTCATCTTAATAAAAAAGGTTTCATGCACTTTCATTTCCCTGATATCAAATGCCTTTCAAAATATCTCTTTAACTAAAACTCATATTTTCTTGTAATAATGTATTGTATATAAATTTTAAAAATGTGAACACTAGGGAAGGAGACTAGGCCAAATGTCCTTTCCCTTTTTCTGAGTTTATGTGGAAGAAACAAAACTGTGCCTCTGGATCCACATACCTGAGACCAGTGTATGAATGTTGTCTAGGAATCCCCTTCAGAATGGTACGTGTTACACACTAGTCCTACCGTATTCTCAAAGCCTCACAAGCATAGGAAATAAAACTTCCACCACTCTTTGGATTATGGCTTCCATCACAAGCCAGGAAGCAGTTCCAGAGGCAGGCTCTGAGAGGAGGCCTAAGTGTTGCCAGCAAGTTTGGAACACATGGTGCCTCTTTAAAATCCCTTCTCAGAGAAGAAGGATGCTTAAAATAGACTCCTTTTCTATAACACCATATGTAAGCTATTATCAATCAAAACTTTTCCAAACTCATTGTTCAACATTCTATAAAGGGAACCTTCCCAAGCAACAGGGAGCCCCCACCTTATGAAATACAGAGGAAATATGCTCAAAACAAAGGAGGAGTCTTCCATTTTAAAACCCAGAGAATGGTTTAAAGGTACGAACAAACGAGGTTTTTATGATTGTGTTTATGTCTTTTATACCTCTATCAGTGTGCTTCTTTAATCTGAAAGTATAAAATCATGCCATGTTATTCTGAAGAAAAGGGTTCTCTTGTTCTGATTATATTTTTTGCTGTGTTTTATAAGAAGCTAGACAGTGGCTTATTATTGAAGGCATAGTTAACACTAGTAACTTAGTAACACCAAATTCTGTTGTTTCTTTAAGCACAAAGCAAGCTTTTCCTCTGCCTGTTCCCTGTCAAAGCAGATAGTTTATGAAGCTCCAATTCTCTCATCTTTGACTATTTTTGTAGCATAAGCAGCACAGAGCAACCAGGCCATGCTGGGCTGTGGGCAGCACCTGTGCCCACTGCCATGCAGAGTCTGATGTGACAGTTGTGGCTTAGCCAGCAGTTCTGGACACAGGGCAGAGCTGGGAATGGCAGCTGTGCTGCCAGCGGCATCCTGAGGACCTTCAAAGGGATCTTCAAGCCTCTATAACTATTGCTGCAACATTTTTTTTTTCCTTCGTGGTTGTGGTAACAGTGTTTATTTCTATCTTGAAGGTTGGCTGCAGACGAAGCAATTCTAAAGGCATCAAGTAGATTACAACCGTTTCTCACACTGTATTGCCTAACCACTACTTATCTCTTCTTGACAAATCTTGCAGTGCCAACATAGTACTACCGTCCTCAGGGAAATGGTAGCTGAGTTGCAGGTTTAGACCTTGGAAAAAACCCACAAGTGTTTTGGACCATCATTCCTTCTTTCTGCTTTCAATCCTGGCTTTTCTGGAGATGCCTAAGTCCCTGATACATTAAATTAGTTGTCCTTTAAAGATGTGTTGCTACAAACACGTAGCATGTCCTTAGGTGATCTGCTTTCCCAGTACTGGGTAGAGCTCCCACAAGGTAAGTCTTTTGAAGTTATCAGGAGCAGTCTGTTGGGTGAGAACGTTTCCTGAAAGGGTGCTCTGATCACATCTTTGAGGTTTCTAGGGTAAATACAGGGATTTGGGTGTGTATTGCTTCTGACATGCATTTGTTCTTCAATATGATCTCTGTCCATGTTGCACACTGTGAAAATCAAGAAGGAGTAACAGACATAATTTCTCTGCACCAAATAGGTGCTCAGACTCTACAGGGCTGGATCGTGCTGGAAAGTACAGTGTAGTTGTCTGCCACCTTCTTGGGATAGAGACATGTATAAATGTTCAGTTCAGCTTTTAGCTGTGAGATCAGAAATTGGTCTTACATAGTACGTGGTCACTGAATGAAGCTGATACTTGCTTAGCAAAATTTTCAGATGTGCTCAAACAAGGTAGGTACCTGAAATCCTTTTTTTGTTTGTTTGTTTTTGTTTTTATTTTTTTGTTGTTGTTGTTGTTTTTGTTTGTTTTCTGATTAAGTACCAAACTTCGCTAGGTGCTTTTGGAAATCTGAACAGCTTTGTGTGTCCAAGCCCCTGATCTTTGTGTAGAGGCAGAAGGAACTTTGTGCTTCTGTATTTCATAATCCTGGGCTTGGCCTTGAAATGATATTATCTGGGATTTCAGCTCTGTTTAGCTCCTGTGAAGTGGCTTTCTTTTGGTTTGGCTTTTTTAAGGTTGTTATATTGAGAATTGATGTACCACTGTTCAGCACTTTGATACACTGTGTGAAGATGTAGTTTCATTAGTTCAGTTTTGTAAACACTTGCGTTAGCTTCAAAAAGCCACATGTAACTCCTCAGGATGTATTTTCTCTAACTGCTCATCTGGTCTGATCTACGGAGTAACCAGTGCATATCAAATAGCTCAATTCTTTCAGTTCTTGATAGATAGTTACTGAGATTAGTTACATGTGCCTAATGATCAACCAGGAAATATGCCTAATCCAGGAAGAGGGTGAGAGCGTGAGAGGCTTTGTGCTAAAAAGCTTCTGTCTAAATTCTGCCGTACTTCAATGCAATGTCCCATAACACACGAAAAACTGCATACACTGCAATTAGGAACAGCATTTTAAAAATAAAATTCTTAGGTTTTCAGGTTCCCATGAATGATTGATTTAATCATAACCACATAATAGTGAACTGAGAACTGAACCCCTTAAATGAATAACATACCATTACTTTTGGAAAGAGTGAATAACCAAAATAACAAATTTAGTCAGTGGAGAGCATCCACTTCCAGAAAGCTAAAATGGGAAAATAATTTGAAGTGAGGAAGTTCTTTAATACATTACTTTGAACACCAGCCCGGTTAAAAAAATTGGATCAGATTCACAAATCAGAATGTTGCATTTTTCCACAAAGCTGGATCCCTGCAAGGAAAAGCAGTGACAGCTTGGGAGTACCTGTTTTCTCTCAAACTCTGCTAGTGTTCTGAAAACTCCAGGACATGCTTTATTTTATTGCAGATTTTTTGAGTCCTTGCAGAATGTCACTAAATTAGTAATACTCCCTACAGGGAATTTTTCCTTTCTGATCTGTTATAAGCAGTTAAATAAAACAGAGGTTAGTAATGGGAGCTCAAGACTGATGGTGGAGCACATTATGGAGATGGGCTAGAAAGGCTTCCCCCTTTCTAGCCCCTTTCTTCCCCTTTTCCCCCTTTACAGGTGTTTAGAATATGGTTCTGACTATCCTGTTTGTAGTACTTGTGCTCTAAACATTGGTGCAAGTTAGCCAGACTGATGTGGTGTGGCAGCCTCAGGAAGCCTGGCTGACTCCAGTCCTGCTGTATGGCACTGGAGAGTGCTGTGTGGGCATATCCCAGCTCCAGTGAAAGACTTTGTACACAACCTGTGCGAAGTGATTTGACAAATCTGCTCCTCCTAATTAATCCTCTTGGTCCCAGGGACATTCAAGACTATTGACCTAGAGCTGGAAGTTGTCACCTGAATAATCACATTTAGTCCCTGGCACCCTAAGGGTGCATCTCCTAAGCTTATAGGACTCTTCTGTTGAACTAGTTGTGGTTGTTTTGGCAGGGGTTGGGGTGGGGGAGATGGTGTTTCAGTAATACTGACAGAAGACTGTTTCAGCTCTTTAGCACGTGCCTAACTCGAGCATGAGCGTTGCTTGGCTGATACTTTTGTGACATCACTTTCTTTTCACTGTGTATTGCAACTTGAGCCCACAGCACCGGAGTGGCTGTCCTTTTGAGATATATTTGTGCACCTTTATGGGAACACAGATGTCTGTGGGTCACAGATGGTATGAATAGGTTGGCTATAACGGGGACACTTGTTTAATGTGCACCAGAGAGTAGTTCAAAAAATCAGGCTCCTTTCTTTTTGTCTTCCAGTCCTGTCCCCATTGGAATTGCCAGACAAAAGTCTGTACTTAGCTGAATCTTCATAGACTGCACAGCACATAAAAACAGGCAGTGTGGGTAACTGTAGTTGTAGAAGTCATAGACTCAGACTAACTAACCAATTTTGGACAAAGCCAATATCCTGACTTTCAAATGTCGGCATGGGTGACCTCCTCCCCACCCTAGGCATAGTTTTTTATACTGGACAAAATGATAGTTTTGTCTGTGGATTCTATATTTTTTTTCTGGAAGCTTTTTGAATCCTTATCATTAATCTATATGTTTTGGAGCCCAGGATTACACTGCTGCAATGGCAGGGTAGCTGATAATGATGGTCCATTTTTACCATTTCAACCCCTGTACCTTTTCCCCTTTCTCAACCAAGATGCTTAGAATTTCTACCAAACCTGCAATTATACAGGAGTAAACAGAATAAGAAGTATTTCTATAGAGGTGATGGATCTTATGCTAAGTCCTGCAAAGATAAAATGGTTATAGGTGACTTTTAGATGTGTTTATCTTTGTTCACTAACATGTAAACTGTTTGGTTGTTCATTGAGCATCTCTTGGTTTATGACTGACTCATCCCTGTATTCAGTTACATGGCCACATGCCCAAAACTCTGTTGTTTTGCAGAATAAGTGGTTTAACAGTACTGTTCTGACACTGTGTGGGCCTGTCTGCCCACATGTACCTACAAGTATGTAAAAGGCCAACTGGTTTGCGAACTTCTTTGTGTTGCATGTCCTGTCTTACAGAGAGTGTCCCATTCACACTCCACTTCCACCCAGGGCCACCTGTTTTTCTGGATGGATTGTAGTTCCTCCCAGTAGTGATCTCAATTGGTATTCATGTGGAAAAATAATTAGGTGTTTGATGTGGCTTTGGCTGTCTTTAGGACAAATTATTTGCTTTACCGCTTGAAAAAAATTCCTTGTGCCTCCCCCCCTTTTAACTGCTTTTCTCAAGACTGTTTCCAGACAATTTACAACTTTTTCTACTGCTTATACATGCAAAAATCACAAGTAGCACCATGGGGACAAATGATGTCACATGAGAATGTTTAAAAAATGGGAGTAAGGTCTTTCATGTGTTCTCTTCTTGCCAAAGCAACCTGTATGAGCATTGGTTTCTCTTTGCACCTTTCACTCTGATCCTGTGAAGTGCCTTTGCTGCACTGGTAGGAACTGAAATTCTTTGAATGTGAATTTAGGTTTTGCAAGGCCCCTGCATATCAGAAATATAAACTAAAGTGGTGTGTGCCTAGTCCTTCACAAACACAAAGTACTAAAATAGCTTAGGTTAATTCACCATGAAGGCACTCGAGCAGAAGGTGGTAGTACCCAATTTACGGACTGTCATTCTTTTACCATCATGGAATCAATCATACTTCCATGGTTTCTCTGAAAACTAAATATTTCATTCTTCAAAATAAAAAACCATGGAAATTATATGGCTTGAGCTACATAGCTGTAGCTGTTTGCTCTTTGTTATTGATCAGTTTTTTAATATGGAGAACAAGGAGGAAGACAGTAACTCAGATCATGTATCCATGCTCATCTGTGCGGATTCAGCCTTCTTGATTGCAATTGATTTTGCTCTTTTTCTTCCAGCTGTTAGATTTAGATCTCCTCTAAGGAGTGAGAAAAATGTCCACAACTGGACATACGTTCACACTTACTCTGGCAGTCAAATTATAGTAAAATATAGCCATTGATGAGTTATGAGAGAGCAGACAAAACAGAAAGGATGCCTTCACTTTTTCAATTCCTTGATAAAGGCTTGAAGGCAGTACAACCCATCTATCATGGCTGTCCTGGGACTTTATAGCAGATCCTCCAGGCTGTAATTGCAGAAGATTTTGTGGCAGGAAGTCACAGCTTTTTTTTTTTTGCTCACGTGATCCTCAAGCCAGTCAGGATTTTTTTCCTGGCTTTCCTTTATCCCTGCTTCTACCACTGTAAATTAGAGCAGGTCTGAGGCTGGTTTGAAGGTACATTGACTACATGTCTGGCTGTGGTTGACTGGAACACTTGTCCTCTGGACGTAATGGGAAGTGCTTTGAGCTGAAGAGAGAGGGACTGTGTAAATCCAGATCTAAAAATGCGTTGATAATTTTCAAGGAAGTAGAGACTGTACAGAGATCACCTGACTCTTCTGACAAGAGGTGTCACCAACGGGGAGCCAGTTTATGGTCTCTGTTGATGTGAACGTCAGAAATGCCAGTATAACTTGTAACCTGCCAAATTAAAGTTCTCCTTCCAAGTAGACACATTTTCTGTGTTTCAAAGGGGGTTGTTACTGGATTTTTATATGCACTGAAAATTTGGAGCAGTTTTTCTGCTCATAAAAAAATTATAAAGAGGCTGACAGCAATAGCCAAGAAGTGCATAATGCAGACTGCTTGTCCAAACACATTCCTCCTAACTGACACCACATCCTCTTAGTCCCTTAATAGAGCTTGTATGAATGGATAAAGCAGGTTAGAGGTCACCAACGCCCTAAGCTTTTTTCAAAAAGATCTTAAACTGCAATTCTACCACCAGGCTATTCATTGGAGTTGGCTGTAATGAGACTGTGAATGCAGTCCAACTTCGGACATTTTTCTAGTTCCTTAGAGAACCAAAGTAAGAGTGAAATTAACTTCAAAGTAAAACAGACAAAAAGAACTCCCTTGGGTATGTCTAAATAATACTTACATTGAAGTGATTGATTTCGGATTGCTAGTAAGGCTAATTCTTGTGATTAAAATCAACATCTGAGAAGAAATCCTGTCCAGTGTGTGAGAGGGCATAAGCCCCTAGTTCAGGCTGGAGTCAGACATTGGGTCATGAGTAGACAAGGTCTATGCTGGAATGAGTCTGCCCAAAGTGAGCTTTCCCCTGGAGAGTTATGATGAAGTCAGTAATGGCAACTGTATGATAAGCGAACTCATTTCCACTTCCCATCTGTCTGAATGTATTTCCATTGGCTACGCCTGCACAACATAAATGTGGCAGGAGTAACTTTCCTTAGGGTAAGGAGAGGAAAAATAAGTTCCACTCGAGTCCTTAGAAGTGTTTTGGTCTTCTTCCTCTTCTTTTCATTGCCACCCTTCCCCAAATCCGGTCTAAGCAATTTACCTTACTCCTTTTTCGAATGCTTTCTCTTCGTTCGCTTTCAGACGTAACCATAAGATGGTCGCAGAGCTGTGTGTGTTTATCATTGCAGCATTTGAAAGTATGTAAATGACTTGCAGATGCTCTACCGGACTGTAACCAAACTTGGCTGTGTTAGTTCTAACATACACATGACAAAACCGCGCTGGCTCTGAACAGGCCTCAGTGCAATAAGCTCTCTAGGTTCTCCTTCTACATAAACACTTTTACGTCCATATTGATTAGAAACAGGAGTCTGTTTCTTGCAAAGTTCATGTGATAGCAATCAGGCCCAAGAAAGAGGCACATGCAATATCTGAATGGTTTTATGATAATACTGCCAGGGATTAGAAGTTTATTTTTTGGGGAATATATGTTTATGAGTGTGTTTGTGTATAGATGTGTGTGTATATATATACGTATATATATAAAAGTTAAACAAGCATAACCAGTAAAGCTTCCTGGAATATTTGATGGGGTACATTTGCAGTTCATGCATTTCAGTATGTATTTCACGTGGCATATCGTTGACCTTAAACTTTGGTGAATATTTTCTTGCCCTTATATCTTAATGTCTTTCAGCACAAAAAGATCTTGAAGCTGCTTTATGAATTGGCAACAGCACTGTGGTTTACTGAAATAAAAATACAAGAAAAATCTGTTAATAATGATATAAATCTCCACACAAAAAGGCCTTTATGTTGGCTGAAATTAAGAGTATATGTATCAGTAACCTTTGTAGCATTGTTTCATACTATGGCATTATTTGAACATGAAGTATTTAAAATAGCTGTGGCCAATTTAACTTTGGACAAATGGGGAATGACTTCGTTATTGATCACTTATTGGCATATAAACTGGCACAAGTGAGTGAGGACATGGTTTGACTACAGCAGTCCAATTACTTGAGTAATTTTTATCAGTTGAAATTCATATCTGCTCTGCCAGTCAACAAATAATTTTTGAAATTTCCTTTGGTTATAAGTCATTACAAACTGTAACTTTCTGTGTACTGATGTCACATAAGTTGCAGACTGGTGGTGATCCATCAGGCAGGAAAGAGGATGGAGAGAAGGCAGATGGTAGTGAAGAAAGCTCTCTCTTGCCATGAAAGGGTGTGTTTGCAAGTTGCAGAGATGATGGGGGTAATGAAAAAGCAGAAATTTGGGGCCCTTAGTAGGCCTATCTTTTGGGGCTGTAACGTCACTGGAGAATAGTGGGAAATTCAGATGAATGTTGACAAAAATTCCCTAGGCTGGCTGAAGAAGCCAGAAGTGTTGATGAATTGCACACTAGTTAATGTGGACTGCTTCATGAAGATAAAGATATGGCCTGGCTTAGTACATGTGGTCAAATCTGCTTCCCTTCAATAACTCATCAGCATCTATTTCAGTCCTGATTGCTTTCCATCTCCAATTTATACCAATTTAAACTCCTCCAGAAGACCAGATAAATATTTTCTTGTTTAAGTTTCCCTTCCCACCAGAATCCCACAAATTCTGCTGCTTTTGTCCTGCTCTGTGTGAAAGGGGCAGTAACATTTAACTCTGGTGAACTTTGCGTTCAGTTTTTTTTAATGACTTTGTATCTGAAAGGTGTGTGTGAATTTTTTCCAAGTCTTTAGAATTCAAGCTCTTTAGTTTTTCAGGAATATTATTCCTGAATGTTGTATTTTGTAATTCACCTCTATGCTTCTTCAGGAAGATGGTAAAATGGCTGTTTCAAGTAGTTGCTTCACAACATCCGTGGGAGCTCCTTTTAGAATCGTGGTTTACTGCACTGTGCCTACCACTGATGTGAACTGCATGATTCAGTTACCTGCCTTTCTCTTGACGTGTATCATATACATGAAAAAACTATGTCTGAAGACAGAAGGTTCTTACCATGTTGTTGTTGTCTTTTCATCTCTCTTTAGAGAGAAAGTATTTCAAGTGTACTCTGGAAACTAGGACTGTATTTTTCTCTCCCATTTTGACTGTGTAATTAAGAAGTGCTGGCTGTCTTATCAGAAGTCGACTTACGGTTTTCTCAGTCTGGGTTGTGGCATGTATGAAATACAAATGCTTGAAAGTGAGCTGTTGGTGAAGTTGCAAACCTGGATCAGATGATGAGTTCAGTTTCTGCTGCTTCTGAGGTTTTATATTATTCTAGATGAAATGTTCTCATTTGTGTGCCTCTCCTCCCTCCAGACAATGAGGCCTGACTGGTCTGCTTTTTGTCCAATACTTTCTGTGCACGTGTGCTTAGATCCAAACAACAGAGCACTTAACTGTGAACATGGCTTTATTGATACTGAAGTGCTGAAGATAATTATGTGTTTGTACAGCACCTAGCAGATGAAAAGCAGAGCATCATTTGGGACATCTAAATACTGTGATGGTACAAATAATGATGGCACAGTTTGCCATGTAACAGAGGGAACATGTATACTCTGGCAGTGAAGTCTGTTTTAGATAATTATCTGCATAGCAGATTGGGAAGAATTGTGATTAGCTACAGCCATTAATGAAAAAGCATGATGCTTTGACAAGGAAACAATTTAGAAGATTAATGTGAAGGATGGATGTTGATTGATTTCTGAAGGAAGCAAAAAGGTCAATACTTTATACTAGAGTTTGTATGGCATTAAGATAATTAGATTGAGGTATCTTATTTTGAAAAGGTCTTTTAATAGCAAGAAAATATTAGTTATACAAAAATTGTTTTACACTGAGGCTAAAATATCATAATTGGTGATGTTAGTTTAAAAGCTCATGCTGGATAGAAATCATTTGAGACGAGTTTTATATATTGTGCTGGTGTTGAGACATGGAACTGTAACTGCTGTAGAATTTCATCTTTTAAAATATCAAGCTTTCTTTTCCCAGTCAGCTTCTATACTGTAGCTCCACTGTTACTTAATTAAACATCCGTTCTGTACAAACTACAAGGAGATTATGCATTTCCTGAAGTTGCTGGTTAAAGCAAAATCATGGCTGTGGGGTTTTTTTTCTTGGATTGATTCTGTTTGCCATTTGTCCTTGGCTCTAATGGAGAGCTGGAGAGAGAGGCTCATGTGTCTAATGCTAGTCAGCAAAGTAAAGCCTGTGTGTCATGAGTGATGTTTCTTTAATTCTACCTTCATAGATGGAGCCAAAGAAATTGTATTGTTCACATAGAACTTAGAACAGCATGTACCATTTTCCATCTGTACTCTTTTTTTCTAGATTGAAATATTGACTTTTTTTGTTAGTGTCTGTTACTTGAACAATAGAAGACAAACATGGATTTTCTGAAATTCAACAGTGTTGTTAACTTCTTTGGCATTTGCAGTGGAATTAGTATCATCATTGCTTCAGGATTGAAGCTGGAATACAGTTAAGGCTCAAACATACAACTGGGTCACTTTGTACCAGCTTAGCCACAGCAAATGAGAATGGGCACAGACACAGGGTAAAACACAAGGGCCTAAAACCCAGTAAAAGTGGTTTTAAATGTTGTTTGCCTTTGTGCTTGTTTATGTACTCATGACTCCTGCTGCCCTTCAGCATGTGCCTGGTTGTGTCAGCTGTGACAGTAATAGTGTTGCACTTCGCCCTGTCCTCAGCGTGGCTGTTTCCTTTGCTGGACTCTTGTTGTCCAGGGCAGGTGTTTCTCTGCAGCACTGACACCTGGTATGCCAGAGTGAAGGTTCTGCTGCAGTGTGCCCCAATGCAGCATTCATAGGTTGCTTGCTCTTCATCTAGTGATGTGTATTCCTAGTGTTGGATGCTCATGATATATTGTCCCTCTTTTGAACTGTCTCTTGCTGAGGAGAGCGCTCGTGTGTGAACTTCAATCACATTTTGATCACTACTTGCTGTCAGGCTTTTAAGAATCCATTCAACTTTCTCTCTTTCACTTCTTTTTTGGCTAGTCAGACTGAAAGTCCTCACTCAGACTTTGTCTCTCATTTGTACAACCTTGAGAACTCTTCTCCCTGGTGACTTGTTTGGATTCTGTGGAGGAGATTTATGCTCTCACTTGGCCCTCAAACAGGCTTCTCTTCCCTGATGCTAGACACCAGTCAGGTAAGGTGATACAAAGTGCAGGATAGTCTTTTATGTCATCTTATGTTAATTTTGGTACCTGCAGCAAAAATCCCTGTAGCCTAATTCTCTTTGCAATTATGGATCTTTGTAATTTGCACTAACATAAATATACTGACTGCAATGAAAATGTTTTACCTGAGAGCCAGTGCCCAATCCATCCTGTGCCAAGGTGCTAATAACAGAAAGTGTTTACAGAGCCATGGATGCCTGGATTTACAGGTGAGGTTTTCCATTTTTCCATTCTTGTTTGATCAGACCACTTATATGCCTGCATTTTTAGCATAGCATGGTCTAGCCATAGGTCAGGTAGCAGAGAAGGTTACCATACTACAGTTTATTTTAATATAGATGGGTAACTGAAAAGGAAAACAAAGCTGATTCATTGTGTTTCCTTACACAGGTTATAGAAGTATTCTTGCACAGTAATTAGATACCTCAGCTCAGTTTTCAGATAAGCAATAAGAATGACAAAAAATCCTACTACTTCTTGAAATTTCCTTTCCATATTAGCAGTGCAGATAGGCAAAATAAAATTAACATTTTGGTAAACAGCCGCAAACATTATTTTAGAATTTTCAGCTGAGCCAGTGTGTGAACAGCTACATAACCGCGCTCAGTCCTCTCTGCGTCTGCATCAAAGCAAAGTCTTGTCAACAAAGCATCTGATTCATGAGACAGCCATACAGGAGTTCAGTTAGCAAAGGAGTGTGCAATGTGTGATCATGTTGGATTCATCAGGTGTTTGTAGAAGGAAAGATAGCAGGTGTTTAATTCGAATCTGTCCAGTAGAAAAACATCACAGCTCACGTACTTTCTCATGCTGGGATAAACCTGGGTGAAAAAAAGCCTATTTGTCTTCTTTAGTGACCCGCTTTACTGTGTATCCAGTTTTATCTTGTTAAATATGTACAGAATTCAGATTCTGCAAAGGCAGTGTCTTTGCCCTCAGTCAGGACCCACCAGGGCAGACAAGCAGGCACCCTTTCCTCACACAGAATTCTCCAGAGTGACTTCGTAATGCCTGGGGTTGTGACTGGCATCTTGTGACTTAGAGGAGAATGGAGATTCATGAGTACAAGGAGAAAGAATAATATTTTTGCTTTTCAGCATCATCTTTAAGCTTTATCCCTGACACTAGAAGAATGACAGGAAAGCATATGTTGGATCCATAAACTCTAGTTTGAGATCTGAAAGCCTTTCCCCAAGATTATTTTATAACCCTGAAATTAAATAAAAAATGTTATATTATTAAGAGTGTAGAATGACAAGCTTTGCCATCGAGGGGACAGATGTCTTGTTCCACCACAGCACCTTGAGCACTTCAGTCAGACAGAAGGCCATCAGGGCTCTGACGTGTTTTCAGCCAACCTTGCGGTGCATAATCCCAGTCTGAAGAGTACATGGCACTTTCAGCACTGAAAATGAAAAGTGTCAGATGAAAATGGGCAAAATAACACTTACTCAGCCCTTCATGAAATGCTCCTGTTTTTCTCTTGCTTGTAGAATTCTATTATTTCTATAAAACACACAGCCCTCTGTCATAATTCGATGCCTTTATATGATCGCAGGGTCACACATTTATGCAACACAATTCTAGCTCTACTGACAGTCATATCCACTGTCATGCTGGCAGCAAGCTCTCTTCTGCTGGTGACACACCCACATCTCCGAGTGAGCAAAGCCAACAGGTTTCATTACCACAGGCAGCAAAGAAAACACTTTCTTATGTATTAATTCAATGAAATTCCATAAAGGTGAAGGGCAAGGTTAAAGTGAAAACTGAGTTAAAACAAGAATTCAAGGGAGAAAGGAAGCTGGTGCCAAGAATGCTTAAATAACCTTTATCTGCCCCAGTGTTTGTACCAAAGTAACCTCTTAGTTTCTTAGGAAAAAGGCTGTATTTGTTGCCTACCATTCAATCACTTGAGGGAAGCATGTAGTCCCACATTTTGTACATGCTGTGATACAGTAATAGGATTTGTGTACCACTGATAAATCGATGTGGGAATAGTATCCATCAAGAAAAGTTTCGAACTTTTCCTTCAGAACAAAAAGAACTGAAGTAACAAATCTGGTTTCTATAGATTTCTGCTTTGTGATTTATGTAAACTTTGACTTTTTTACAGTTGCAAAATTTATAAGAGTAGCATTCCAGCTATGTTCTCTGATGTCAAAAGCTTTTCCCTCAGCCAGATGCTGAAGATAGTGTCCTCTGTCTAGCTGTCTGTTTCCTCTTAACTCTGAATTGCCCATTCCTCTGTCAACTTTGTTTGAAATCTGCTAATAAATTTGTAAGTCACACAGGATCTGCACAAAAAATTACTCCTGTGTTGTGACTGTTTCAGCCCCATTTCCTTTGGGAATTAGTTGATTAACCCAAAACAGAGAACTCCTTGAGCTGTCAGGAGGTGCTTTGTAACCGAAGGCTAAACTTTGTCACACAGCGTGGCAAATTAGTGCTCTCAACATATCAGTGACTGAGTCAGGTCAGTCTTATTTGTCTGAAGGCTGGGTTGTGAAATGTGTGGTGGTGAATGGAAAAGACCTTTGTGTTTGTTGTGGAAATAGGTCCATATCCTGTAACATAGACTCACTGAAAAACAAGGTTCCAGGAGAACTTTGGAGTCTGACAGGCTAACTCATGGTGGGCTGATACATCATTATATCGTGGTTTGTAGTAATTTCCCTTTCTTATTTACAAATAACTCCATTATCTCCCCAGATACTTGCAGAACTTTCTTACTGTTACCAGAAGATTGTGCTAAGAATTAAGAGACTTTTCAAATTTGCAAGCTTTACTATCAGTTACGTCCAAGTGAGAGTCTGTTGGTCTCAGCATCATAGAGGAAGCTGTAAAGTATTACTTTATCAGCTGTGTTTGATCCACTAACGTACACCATCCTTGCAGGACACATACAGATTTCTTCCTTATAGTGAGGCCTGTGCAATATCCAATTTCTGTTCTGCACTCCTGGTTCTGTGCCTCTGAAGGGGACTGGACTCTGGACCCAGGCTTGTCAGCCTATTCCTTTTTCCTCTTTTGTGTCCTGCTCACCCCTTTCTCTTGGCCATACCGACTTTTTCATTCCTAGAGCTCTGTTGCTTTACCAAAGCAAATGGGCTAATAATTGAGGTATAAGTGCACACTGTTTTGAGGATACCTGCAGTGAGCATAGACAGTTCTTGTGAAAATAGCACAGTAAAGATCTTGATGGTTTCCCTTGTAGATTATGTTATTCTGTTTGCTTACAAAAACACTTCAGCTATGACCTCAGACAGGAAAGCTGAAAGAGTAACAAAATCTGTTATAAACATTTGCTACAAACTCCACTAAATGTCTAAACCTTCTGGGCTGTTCCCAGCCCATTATAGAGAGTAGAGTTCATAGGGGTGCAGCTCTCTGAATTTTTGGACCTGTTTCATATGAGAATAACCAGATTCATAATGGAAGAAATGTGTAAGAAATTTCCCTACTAGGCCTGACAGAAACATCCATCCTGTTGGTGGAGGGGCATTGGTTTTAGTGGTCAGTGACAACCTCTCCCAGAGTTTGTGGCTTGTAATCTCTATAGCTCAGATCAGGCTACTTCTCTAGGGCCAAGAAATTGTTTGCTGCCTTCTGCTGCCCAGTAACTAACTGTTCTGTAGGAACTCATACAATTGAAGACCTTTTCTAAGACACCTGCCTACATCATTCTCTGGGAGTCCATCTGGATTTAATTCAATACTCTTCTCCACATCTCCTTATGTTGGGGACTGTCACAGTTCTTGCACTCAGGGTATATAGCTGCTGCTCTTGTGATCTGCTGTGTCTCTGCACTGCTCCATTGACCACCCCATATGCAGAATATGGAGCCTCCTTTTTTAAGAGCTACTTGTTAAGAAACAGTTGCTAATCTTTTCTCTCTTGCATTATCAATCATAGCAACAACTAAGTTATTATCTCATGTATGGCTGAAATGTTACCCAGAAATGCCTTTTTTTTAGCACTGGACAGATGACTCTGGAAAATCCCAACATCCCTACTTGTCTGTAGTGTAGAACTTACAGTTCTGGAGAAAAACAGCAGAACAGGGTCTGAACACCAAAATACCTTGGTACTGGTACAAACACTGCAATGCACTTACCACGGATAGATCATTCTGCTTCTTGGATGCTCTGTTTCCCTTTACCTTTTGTCTGTTTAGCTCATAATTTCAGAGGAGTGTGGCCCAATATTATATATGTTATCTCACTTATGCCTCTACCATAATGCAATTATTTAATTACTTTTTAGTGTCCGCAAATAAGCCACAGTCCGTACATGTTTAGTGGCACTCCTTCAGTGATAAATCTATAGTGGTCACAGAAAAGCAATGTTAACTTCAGTTAAGAGACTAACCAGAAGTATCTTTGTCTGCTTGTCAGTCCATGGTTCTTGCCTACATAGCTGCAAATGACACAAAGCATTCTTACCACCACTGCATCCTTCAGTGTGGGTAAACACATACCTCATAGTCTGGGCACTTGTTGTAATTGGGGGCCAGTTCACCACAAGGTCCTTTATTAAAAAGAGGGTTCTGGTACAGGTCTGTCCTACCTTGGCACCTCAGAAAATGGGACAAGTGATTTCGGTGGCTTTCTGGGCCAAATGTAGGACTGCTAAAAATGAGTGCAATTCTGTTAAGACAAATGGAGTTATAGTTACTTGTTACCATTTTTAATTAAACAGGCAGAGTTCATTATTACAGTGCAGTAAGGAGAAGTCTGTAAATTAAACGAGCTCGTAGTTATTAACAGGTTAATGGCTTTTTAAAATAAAATTGCCATGTCATTAATTCATATTACCTCAGGGTTAGTGTGTTTTGATGCAGGTGTACTTTAGAGCAAGAGTTTTGTCCTGTGCAGTAACCTAGTTACGATGGTTAGCACTGAAAAATGAGACAACAGTGGTATCTGATGTATGAACACTGTGCTAGAGAGCAAGTGTGTAGAAAGCCAATACAAAGTGTGAAAATATAAATCCGGTGCCTGCCAAGCCAGGACACGTGTGAAACAAATGTTATCACAGTGGTGCTGACAGGTGTTAGCAGCAGCCAGTGTGTGGGTTTTCTGCTAGTGCTTTGTATTTACATCTTTCTGTTAAGCGAATCCCCTCTCATTTTTCCATGTGGAAAGATTCTGTCTTTTTAATTTTTCTGTATAACAGCAGATAGGTAGTGTGGTGGTATAACTGGTTTTGGATTAGTCCAGGCCCTGCAGACCCTGGAGAAGGGTGGAGAGTCCTGCTTTCCTGCTTACCTCCAGCTTCCTGTGTAAACCTTGGGCGTTCACCTGTCCTCACAAGGAGATAAAGGGGTGGAGGTGACTGAACGCTGAAATGAAGGAAGAGTTGGTTTAGGTCTGAGGATCTTGTGTTGACCCTCTTGTGATACAAAGCTTCTATATCAAGAAGCCATGTGGTAAGGCAGGTGGGAATGAGTTTTCTGAAATTTTGGGTAGGGGATGGGAAAAGAAAAGGTATGGATGCATTTAAAACTTCAGCCCAGTACATACATTTAGAGCAATGCAGAAGGAACCCCAGAAGCTAGACTGGGAGCAGGATATTAGGTCAAGTTGGGATCTGAAGGAAAGCTGCTTGTTCACACAGAGGTGAAGCACCAGGTTTCTGCTTTTTGTGCTGTGAGGCAGCATATGTCCCCAAAGGAGACTTCTATATACAAACATGAGACTTAATACTTACTGTCTCTGACACTGCTGTGTCATCTGACTCAGTGTGCAATAACTGAATCGTTTCTGGAAGACAGGAGGCACTTAGGCATTGCCCACATGCATGACCAAGTGAAATCTGAGGCAGAGGCAGTTGGATGCAGTAGTGCCAGAGAGTCTTGGGCCTTCCCTGTCTATAACTTGGAGGAAAAATAACCACCTGTGACAGTTTAAAATGAGAAATTAAAGCTGTTTGTATTGTCTGTGGTAAGGCTTTTTACTGAGCACTGCCAAAGGGCTGGCTCTGGAGAGCCCTTGGGGAACAGCTGGGGCTGAAATGCTCTTTTCTGATGCTGAGGTGAAACATCTGTGTTTTACCTGTTTTTTCTACCAGCTGGTTCATGATAAGGGATTTCTGACATCAGGGTGCTGAGACCTGAAGATGTACAAATATCATCACTGCCTAAGCATCTGCCCAGAGCTTACTGAACCTGCCCAGAGCTGGTACAATGCACACATGCCTGATGTGAAGCTGGAGATGGGTCTTTGCACACCTGGGTAGGAAAAAAATACTGAGTTGGAAAAGAGGAGGAGGGGGTCTTTGACACTGTGCCATAGAGCCTTTGCAGTTTCTAGGGATAATATATTTGCGAATGGATCTGATTTACCTTTATTTCTGTGTCTCTCACATTCTCATCATCAACTTGGTAGCTAGTGGGAGAAGACTGTGTGGGTGATAGCAGGTATCTGTGGAGAAAACGATGGAGCAGCTGCCTGAAACCTCTATGTTTATAATAGAAGCCCAGGTAAAAGTCTGACCAATTAGCTGAGCAAATAAGAACTGACTAGCACCAGCCCCTGACAAGTACCTTCACAGAGGCCACAGGGGGTTGTATTGGATAATCCCAGCACAGAGGTAACAAATCCTGCTCTTGCTCTGTTTTCCATTGTGTTGGCAATGGGATTTTGTGTATCTACTCAAAATAAAGGTGTACCACACTTTTGCTGCAAGATCTGGAGTTTTTCTGTGTACTAGGGCGCTGTATGTCCCACTCCCAAAGGCTTGACAAAAAGGGCAAGTTGTGGTTTGTAGTTGTCTGAACGTTGGACTGGAGCTTTTTAGTTTTCATGTCCGAGTATTGCAATGGAGGACTTGGAAGTCTTTCTTCTTTCTCAAAACTTATCTGTTCTAGTCAAAGGTGACAATAGGTAGTGTTTGAAAACGAGTTCCCTGGAATACTTTTTTCAGTTAAGTTTTTGTGTATTTGGCAAGGATCAAGATGATACTTGTACAGGTGTTATTCTGTCATGTAGGGTTTACTTGGGGAGGAGGAGATCATACAGTGAAATGCAGGGTATGTTGGTCAAAATTACTAGACAGAGCACTGCACACAGGAGCACTGGCGGGGACTGAGGGGCTCTCTAAAACGAGCAGTTGCGTGTGCATTTCCAGTGCAATTCTGCGGCTCAGTGGAGTGATTGTGGTAGATGTAAGCAAGGAACATCATGTGGTTGTGGGGAAGAGACATTAAAGTTATAAATAGCGCTAAAAAAATCATTCCACAAATAACTTGTCTGGGTCTCTGGTGTCCATGCATTCAAAAGTCAGTTGGACACTTGAAATACACGTAGAAAGAAAAGAATTTTTGAGAACCAGGAAGGACTTCTGGGTGAGGGATTTAAGGCTTACTTCATTTCAGTCTTGATTCAGAGAGAACTTGTTTTCTACTAACAAATATACAATTGGGGAAGATAATTCTCGTAGCTCTCACTTTAGCCAAGGATGATATGTAGGATCATGTTTGAGAGCTAAAGCTAGACAATTTCAGTGAGGGCTATATCACAGGATTTTAGCTGTGAAAGGCCAATTTACTTTGCAAATGATGATCATCAGGTGAGAAGTATCTGGAATCCCAAACTGAAATTCCCAAATATCTACTCTAGCTCATGTGCAAGTTAGGTATATAGATGGAGAAAAGTAGTAGAAAGTAGAGGAAAAAAAGATCAAAAAAACGCAACAAAAACAAGCAGGAGATTCTACATGAGGCTTTCTCAGCATGAGAACAAAGTATTCGTCCCATTTGTCATGAAGACCGTTCTCCTCTGTGTGTCCTCAATGGGTACATCTTATTGTCTGTTCCATGCAGGCCTGACCCCTTGGTACTATGCAGGCACCTAACCCAGCGTTTGGCTGAGGAGAGATAATCCTCCAGGATCGTCTTCAGAAGCATTTCCTGGCAATTGAACCTTGCAGTAGGTTCATTGTGATTTTTCTAGAATCTTGCTCTGTGAAGTGCAGGTTGCACAGCTGTGTAACTCACAGCTGTTGTTTGCTGGGTGGTAACTTACTAGGGTTTTACCTGCCTTTCTGCTTGTTGACTTCCAGCTTCCCCGTTCAACTGAGCAAAAACTTTCCCTCATTTTCAGTACGGCTCTAATAGATAGGTCATGTATTCATGACAGTGCTGTCCCTTTACTCAGTTTAATTATTTATTGTAGAAGGCTGCAACCTTGTCCTATTCCCCTATATTGCAAAAAACATAAAATCAGAGTTGGTAGACTCCTTTGGTATCCTTGTAACTCACCTTAAATGTCTGTAACATTACTTAGTTGACAGCATAAAGGAACCCCTTTTGAGCACTCCTGATAAAGAGCTGCTCCAGTTTTTGCCATGTGAGGATCTTAAACTTTTTTAAGGGAATGTGTAATAAATGTTTCTAGCTGCACCATAAGGCCTGGATCCTGTGAACATGTACACGGGAATAATTTTGTTTGCTGGTATGTGCTATTGCTCTGTGGTTGTCCCCTTATTCATACAGAATAAGATTACAAAAAGCATTGCTGAATCAACAGCTGAAAAAATCTGTGTTAGAAGGGGTATCCAAGCTCTATTTCCCCCAGAATCAGAGGACCCATTCAAGTCATCTACAAAAATGGCCAAGGTCATTGTTAAGACTGCTGTGTGATCTGATGGATACACACATACACATAGAGCTAGGTGTTCCATGCTCTGAATGTCCTCAGTTTACCACAGCTTTTGTCCATGGGCATCAAACATTATTGTCTCAAGGGACAATTTACACTGGGAGCAATTTAAAAAGCTTAGTTAGTGTTGAAATAGAGTTGATTATGTTGTAGCATAAACCAGATATCTCCTCTTGTGGCAAGACCCTTCCAGCTTTGGATTTAAAAGCCTTAGGCCCTGATCCAGTCTTTCCAATGCTTTTGCTGACAGCTGGGATAGGCCTTCAGTGCTCTCATATTGGCCCACTACCTGCTAAGTCCTTGGCTTCTCCATTTTCTGGCATCTTCTCCAATAGATTAGATGATACAAAAAAATGCTTTGGCTTCTAGTTGCAATTTCACATATGGTAAAATGAGCTCAGCACTTAGTTATGGATTTTTTTTTTCCTCAATCCTCCCTCCTGGTGACAATTCCAAGAGCATACTTGGAAAATGGAAGTGGAAAATAGGAAAAATTGAGGCAAGTGCTGGAGATCTGAAAGTATGGAGATCTTGATACAAGGGTGATATGTCAAACAGAAAAACATCTTCAAACCATCTGAAGAAAATATGATGCATGGGTTTTGTGTGAAAGATGAAGAATCTGGAATGTTAATGGTCTGAGCTAATTTGGAGGCATCTGTACTGGCCTGATATAGAGGCAATAGCATGAATGAGAAGTATTAAAACCTGTTAGTTAGCCAGCATTTTTTGGAAACAGAAATTGAGTGAAGTACTAATGGAGCCAATAGGACAGGAAACATCTGTCATACTGACACAGTCAGCATTGTAACTGAAAAGGACCTTACCTTGCAGACTTTGTCAGGGCAGGCAGGAAAATTTCAAGTTGAACTACATGTAGTTAACATTTTAGAGAGCACATTCCAACTTTTTTCATCGATGACAGCTATGTGTTGTTTTGGTCTCAGCTGTGATGAACTAGAACTTACTTAACAGTGCCCCCAGGGAAGTGGTCACAGCACCAACCCCCACAGAGTTCAAGGAGTGTTTGGATGATACTCTCAGGCACATGATGAGATTGTTGGGGATGGTCCTGTGCAGGGCTAAGGATTGGACTCAATGATCCTTGTGGGTCCCTTCCTCTCGGCGTATTCCATTATTTGATCCTGACCATTTGGTGGGATTTTTTTAAGCTGTCCTCCTGATGGGCCACTGTTAAATGTTTTCTGCACTCATATGCACATTTGCAGTTCAGCTGCTATAATTAAAAGAAAAAAATCATCTGTAGTCATACCATTATATCTAAGCATTTATATCATCTTAATGGCAGTATTTCTAAAGGCAGTAAGTGTGGGGGTTTTTAAGTGACAGAAAGAGCAGAGTTGCTGCTAAAAGTCAGGCACTGGATTTATAGAGGTACATCAATGTACCGTCACCAGAGGGTATCACTCTGTAGGGTATTAATAGAAAGGATTGTGCTTGTTAGGACCGTGTGCAGGTGGGATCACCAGATCACTTTACACAGGCTTACCGAGCTATTATCTCAGCTCCATATGTAATTAACACTCAACTCACAGCATCTGTCAGGACATGCATGTTTTTGACAAGCCTTGTAACAGACACATATCTGCCTTTGAGCCCGCTCTTAATTTCTTTTTCTTGCATAACCACTGCTGCTGCTTTATACTACAAGATTATATTGTTGGAGCTCAATGTAATAAAATTAGCATCAAGATACAATATTGAAGAATAAAAGAACTTTTAAGATGTCAGGCACTACAGAGAAGATAAATACTCCCTGACAAACATCTCTGCTATGAAGCTTTGTTTACATGTTTAATTTAATGGGCAAATGATTAACCAGCGGTCTGAATCAAAAAGCTCTTTTAGTTTGGCTTGCCCCTACTGTTTTTCTAGTAATTTAGGAAAATGCTCCTAGCTATTCTACAAGGCTGACAGAAGAACAGACCCAAGAGATTTGAGAGATACAAGCAAGTTCCTGGTAGCTGTAAATAAAAAATATATTATAATGTCTTCACATTAGGTTGCATTTAGAGTTCCAAATATGTCCTGCTGTGGCTTCTTTGGGAGATGTGCTCCTGCTGTGCATCTCCCCAGGGATGCGAGGCCCTTCCAAGGTCACACAGTGCTTTCAGTCGTGCTCTCTGCAGTGTGTTTTCCTCACTGATGTGCAGCGTCAGCACTCATTCCACAGCAGGCTCTGCGTATTCCCGAGGGAGAGGCTTTGCTCCCGCGCTGTGCCATATGGAGCCAAATGCTTTAACACTGCCTGGCAGTCGGTGTGCCTCAGACTTATCTCTGAGGCTGTTAGGGTTGATGGCCTCGCTCTCGAATTCGATGATCAAGAAGCCTTGAATCCTAGCTGAGCAATTCTTTTGAAGAAGAGAGTCCTTGGCTTCTGATGAGACAGGTGCCTCCGTTGACTGTGGATACACACACACCCTCTTTCAGGAGAAAAGGAGCTGTACAGCTGTGTAGCCATGGCAGGGCCATTCCCACAGGGGTCCCTCGAGCAGATGGCTTCCCCAGTACACCTGCTTGGTTGGTGCGGATGCAGGCACAGAAAAGCTGCATATTGTCACTGTTGCATGTCCACCAAATGTCCTAGGAGTATGTGCCCCAGGTGACAGGAGCTGAGAGGGAAAGGGCAACCTTCTCAAATCTCGGTTAAGTTAACCCCTAATAGGGCACTCCAGTTAGATACTGTGGCTGCAGTGGGTTTTTGCTTGGGTTGCCATGAACCTTTAACCTTTACCAAAAAAAAAATAGTTGAAGGAAACAAAAGCTTTTTGATTCGTAAACTCCCTTATTCTGAAATCAATACCTACATTTCCTGGAACTCCTTGGCAATGATGTCTGGGGATTTCTTGAAACTGAATCACATAAAGCCTCAATATTTGCTTTTGCTGGAATAGTATTACTTAGATGCACCCTGGGACCGTGACATCTTTCTTACTAATGTGAAAACTGAATCAAACTGATGCTTTTTGAACTAACATTTTTATCTGTGTTTTCCCACTTCCTAGTATAGCATAGGCACATATATGCAGTGAGATTTTTATTAATTCTCATGAGAAGGATAGGCAGAAGTCCAGTGAACCTGTGATACTTTAGCACAACTTTTGTGTTAAAATGTCTTTAAATACGGGAATTGTTCTTGGACCTTATGATTACTGCAACTGCTTGAGATAGCCTTAATACTAAGCTTGTGCCCCAGTTCTGCCGCAACACGATGAGCTCTCTTGCCTCTGTTACCTAGCAGATGTTTGTTGTTTTAAACAGGTGTTATGAGCATTTTAGTAATTATTGTGGACTCAGATGGAAAAGCAAAATTTTGCCCTTGCAAATTGTTCTTTGAATGATGTAATGGCTAATTGCAGGGAATTAATTGAGTAGTTAAAAGAAGCGCTGGTAGCATTAGCATTGAAGGATTTTTATTATGGCCAAAGTGATTCAGTTTTAAGTGCTATTAATTTTCCTGCTGTGAGAACAGTCAGTATGCTTGATGTATCTGAAACCAGTAGGGAACTGTTAGTGTGGGTCACCCCATAAGTTGTTTCCTACAAGGACTTGATGACAGGTCAAAATTTTTTGTTGCATTGGCCTACACAAGATATCTGAGCTTTTGCAGTGTATTGTGGTACAACTTTGTGAAATGAGCTGCTAATGAAATGAGTTCTAAGAATCTATATCACTGAACTGCTGAGGGCTGTAAAATTACTGTGTTAAAGTACTATGTGTACTTATTCTAAAGGAGAAACTGTAAATTTTCTGAAATAGAATCTAGCTATGAATTACCAATAGTTTTTAAAACTCTTACACAAAGTGATTTTGGAAATTTTCATAGCTTGGGGTTGACAGTGGCTTCCTTAAAAAAATTATGGGCCTGTCCTCTCTTGATACAACCTCTTCATTCACATTTTATTCAGTGGAAGTTAATACTGTTAAGCACGATAGGGGGCTGAGATTGTTCTTCCTGCTTTTAATGTGCAAAAAGTTTTGGTACAGCTAAACAATAAAGCATTAGTTTGTGGTGTGATACGTTATCCAGTGTTTAAAGCTTTGTTATGAATTACCTTATGTGTGGACTGTGACTGAGCTTCTCTGGTGCAGGTCTCTGACGTGGAAAGAGTGAGAGGTAATGACATAGAATTTCATAATAATCCACATAAGTGTGGATCTGTAGGGAAAGACTGTGGAGATTACTGGAATCATCAGTTCTCAACTGCTTAGCAAATAGGGGAGAGGAGGGTTCTTTATTCCAATACCCTGATATAAACTCAGACAAATCCTATTCAGGTTTTCACACCGGGCAAAGAAACTGAATCCTCAGTAGCCATATACCAAAATTTAATTTCCTTTAGATACTTTTGCCACTTTTACCTGCCATTTAACAGAGTAATAAATCCCAGTTTTCCACTAGGTCAGCTCGCAGACTAGGACATAATTGAATATGTTATTCTGAATCTGGCCACTATGTGTTTAAGAGAGGTTTTGGATAAAAGGTAACGCATATGTAGTGTAGCTGTCTTGTTTTTCTCAATTTGCAGAACTGGAATAACAGGACAGTTCTGTCATATTCACTGAGCTGCTCATTTGCATGTGGAATTCATTTGCATGCTATTGACATTTGAGGGAGAGCGCTGGGAAGTGTCTGGGAGGATCTGCATTTGATGCAGAACAGATCTCTGTTCTGGCTGCAGTTGGATGGGAACAAAATTATCCTGGCCTGTGGGAAAAATGACAAATTAAACTTGGCTTCACAAAAATGTCTCTGTTTGTGCATTTTTTGTTTGGAAAGATGCAAAAGTGCCATATAAGTAAGGCATAGATGTTAGGTGTTGGTAGGAAGGAGAACTTCATTGCAAATCACCTTCTGGGATGCTTGGCTTCCTTCCGTTTTTCGGAAGTTCTTGGGGATTCACTCTTTCCATCTTCAAAACACTTTTCTGGTTCATTGAAAGTCCTATAGAGTCCAAAGCTCTGTTCCTTACAGGTTTATGATCTTGTATGAAAGAGACTTTTTCAAAGATAGCCGAGCTTTCTGGGGTTCTGAAATACACCGGCTCCACACTTGACAGCAAAATGTTCCTTTGGTTTAATAAGTACAGGAGCCAGGAAAACTTGTCTGGTGTTTACCAGGACCAAACAGTCTGGTGGAATGAGTATTCAAAGTAGTGAACCGTGCCTGGAATGACGCAAATGTGTGTAGACATTCTCAAAGCTACTCTTTTGCTTGGAGTGAATGTTAATGACACTTCCATGTCTCATGATAAATTCATTCAGACGTTAAGTCACTGGAAAAATTACTCTCTGAAAAGTATGCATGTGTTCCTGCTGACTCAAAACCTTGTAATAGCAGCATACTTGGAAAAAAAAAAGTTTCAGTTGTTTTGTGATCTTAAAAATGAAAAGTTGGCAGAAAATATCTTGGATTCAGACTAACATGGTCATTTCAGCTTGTCCAGGAAATTTAACCTCCCTGTGGCTCTGTTAAAGACTGGGAGCTGGGATGTTAGTGAGTAAAGGAGGAGGCCCCTGTTGCATATAACCAAAGAGGACTTGGAGCAATTGGTGTAGTTTTGGACTGGAGAGAGGATTTTTTGGTCAGTTACTGTGTTTTGTAATTAATTCTGTTTAAAAAGTGTTTTAAAAATGTTAACAGGATGATGGTTGTGATTTAATTTTCTTATTTCTATAATGGTTTTAATTTCTAGAGACTGGCACTGAAACTTTATCTGATTTTAATTAGTGAAAGACTACTGTCTGAGAAAACAGAGCAGCACCTTTTGGGACAACACCTGAGGTGAATGCATTTTCAACACAGTTAAGCAGTAAAAGTAATTGTTCAGCTTGTGCTGTCGTGATGCGAGTATTTTTGGCAAGGAATAGCCAGTTCTGGATTTGATGAGCCTTCCTATGTGACTTTGGTCAACTGATCTTTTTTTTTTGTGTCCCAAGCACATCAAAAGGCTGATTGTTTACCTGGATGTGTTGGTTTGGTTGTTCTGCAAGGATATATTCCTTAAATTCCAGGCACAGCTATCTCCTGTGTGTATATCACCTATGTGTATGGCAACTGGTGCAGTATGTCCTCATAGCTGTTACTGTCATACAGAGCTCACTCCTGCTAATAGTTATAAAGCATTCCCATTCATGTGAACAGGAACTCTGTAAAAGCAGGGAAAGGGCTTCACTGGATGAGGTGGGGGGTGCACTGGCGTGGTGCAAGTGTCCGGCAGAGAAACATTGTGTCTGACACACGAAGAAGGGCTGAGCGCTGTGTAAGCCTCCTCAGTGGGTTTTTCATGCAAGACACTTTCAGGATGAGCTTTAAATTCTATATTTAGTTCAGGCACCTGGAATGTTTTATATATATTCCATGTAGTAGCTATACGATGAGGGTTTAAGAGAGTTCAGTTTAGGGCAGGAGAGGAAGAAATATATCTATTGAAAAAAATTCCTCTCCGTTTCTATGAAGATGTTGGCTAGATGACCAGAGACTGGCATCTCCTGTACAGGGAATACTTGCATATAGGCTTATATATGAGTAACCTGCCCACTAAGATGCTTTCTATTGAGAAATGTGTAGTAATATGCTTAAGCAAGGAACTGATAAATCCATCACAAAATGAGGCTTGCCATTCTCTCTGTGCAATTTTTTAAAAAAACGTGTATGCATGTTCTTTATATGCAGGAATATGTAAGCTTGTGCTATTTTAAGCACATGGACAATACACACAAGCTTACAAATCAGCTCAAATGTGAGTGCCTAGGTAATATCAAACTTGAAGATTAATTTGCAGCAGAAGCTGCTGCTAGCTGAACACTGAAAGGAACATTAGTTTCTAATTTCTCTTTCAGTGGCTACTAAGAGGAACATGGATGCCTCAAACCTGACATGACATAAAATTGTTATTAGTATGTGGGTTCCAAATTTTACACTGTTTGTGTTCTAAGCTTTGAGATTTAATCATATAAAGACAGACCTTGGAAAGGTGTGATGGGTGCTGATTTACATCAGCTAAGAATCTGGTTCAGGGGTTGTGTTGGCATCCTGACAGGTACGGGTCCCACTGTGGGTCAGTTATCCTCAGCTGCTGTGGTGACTCCAGTTTTCACAGTGCAGTTCAACTGAAATATGTAGTTCACAGCTAACCAAGAGTCACTTCTGAAAAACTGTTTCACAAGGGACTTTACTTAGGTTTGAAAGGTATCCAGGCACTTAGAAATGGCGGGTAAATCCCTCACTGCATTAGAAAATCCCATTTGGTGCTTACTGCCAAGTTGACTTCCATGGGAATTGAGCTTGTTTGTGGTTTTGAAAAATCCCATGCGTACTTATATGAATCTTTATCTACTTAAAATTCTGATTGTTGACAGTTTTGAAAGTATCATCTGATAAGCAGCAAAGTGGGGAGTTGTTTTTTGTTCTAGTCTTGGGATTTTAGTGATTGCTAAGGTGTCTACAGGATGAAACTTTTCTTTAGCAGGAGGATTACCTTCTGGCAAATGCCAATTAATTGGTTTGTTATTTAATTTATACTTACAATATTTCTGCTGCCATGTTTTAAGGTGTGTGAGCTGCATGGGTCAGGAGGGATATCTGTGTCTGGAAGTTCAAAGCATTCGACAGAAAACAGCGTTTACATATGTGTCTCCTATTGCACTGAGCAAATTTTCACAAAACCAGAGCCTGACCTTTAGAGTTGCCAGCACTGTATTTAATGTGCTTGTAATTTATTTGAAGGCTTCACTGATCTTTATTTTAGCTTTTAGTATCTGACACAGTCGCATTACTCAAGGGATCCTGCCAAAAGCAATTCCAATCACAATTGAAAGGGAAAAGATGCAGAGTCAAACACCTTGCCCTCTATTCACTGTTCGTAGAAAATCTGTATGAATGGCACTATCAGATATCTGCCTAGGCTGAGAGGTTAGTGATTTTTAGAGAGAGTATCAGCTAGCTTGCACATGCAGAAAGTGTCTTACTTCTAACAGCCAAGTAACTAACTAGAAATGCAGGGTGAATTTCACTTTATGAAGTGTTGGTAGTGAAGAAACTGACAGATCATGAAAATCATCCAGCAAAAACTAAGTCGGATTTGAGTAATTTATGGAAGTTGCAGTCATTTGTTCTGTGAGTGCTGGCAAGAAGCAGTGGGCATGGCTGTTTGTCTGTCTGCAGTGATACTCTGAAAGAATAGGCAGCCAAGACAGCACGAACAACTGCAGCTGACACTGACACTCAGTGAAAGAACTCAGATGGGTTTTAGCTTTCTGGATAAAGTTTACTTGCTGCAGTTTCAGACCCAGAACTGCTCTGAGACAGCAGATTTTCAGTGGGACACAGAAAGGCATAAATACGGCAAATAGAGAGGAAGGCATCACCTGTCTCCTGCTAGTCCCTCTGACAGGGGAAATCCAAAGGCTTTGAAGCAAAAGATGAGTTTTTGTGTCTGTCCTGGGTGTTACCAAATATCCATACAACCTATTATTCTTCTTGGCCTTTTGGTTAAGATTGTCATGTCTGTTCTTGTCTGTTAATTACCCGATAGGTCCTTGCTATGAAGATTTGCTATTAAATATCTCTGTGGAGCTGGGCTATGGCCTCTGGGCTTGCTCTGTCTTCCCCATGCACCAAAACCCCTCAGTGACCCTTCACAGTAGAGTACAGTAGGAGAACAAGGCAAACAAGGCAGGGAAAACACTGCTTCCCTGCATATTCTACCATATTGCAGCAGTTGGCAACTCAGGGATTTCCTAAACCAGTGGTGTTATCCTTGTGGTAAACTCTTGTTGGAATCTAATAGTCATCTTAACAGACTCTTCATCTCTTTGGGAAGCCAGGGATACATGTGGTAATGAAGAACAGTATCTTTCTCTCTGGGCCTCCATGGATTGCTGAGCTGCAGTGCACAGGCACGGCAGGTTTCAGAGGCTGACAGGAGCGAGCTGGAAGGTGAATTGTACCAAGTGTGTGCCAGAGACTGTCAAGGACCCCCCGAACTGTCCATGGGAGCTGCCTCTAAAACAAAGGCTGACCTGCCAGCTAGCACTCTGAAGGCTGAGGTCACAAGGACTGTTTACATCAGAGCTCCTACTTTATAAATCTACACGTGGCACTGGGCAAAAAGTGCATCAGTGGTACGTGAGACTGGAGGAGCCTGTAGGGATTCACACTGTAGGCAGGCCAGAAAGCAGAAACCAGAGGCCGAAGTGTCTGTTACCTGGATAGAAAACTTAAGAGTGGCAGAGGCAAGGGGCCCCACATCATGCGGCACTTCTGTCTGAAATGAGAAGAGTTATTTGGCTTCAGAGTTGAGTAAGACTGTACAAACACAGAAAAATACTGCTGGAAATGGAATTTCTGCCAAATTAAAAATTAACAACTGTGAGTGACAATTGTTAGCAGATGTCAGGTTTCTATTTATTTACTTGTTTTATGGAATGTTTATGGGTTTCATTTTTATCTTTTTTTTGGTCTTTCGAATTTTCTTATGTGAGGTGCATGAATTTGTGTACCAGCTCTTTCAGATGGCAACATTGAGGCATCTGCCTGAGATGGTATAGGACAAGGAAGTTTTGTTTATTGCTGCTGTAGACCTTGTTTGTTTAGAGAGTCAAACATTATTAAACAAGTCAGCTGATAGGCAGAATAACCAGTCTGTCCTCTCTGGCCTAGTGTTGACCATTATCACCCGCCTACCTTCCCTGCAGAGCCTGCTGATAAAATTAACATCCCTCCAAAAACTAAGTAGCTATCAGACAAGAAGCCTGGGCCCTAGCAAGGCAATGGGAAGACCTTTCCCCTCCCCTGGAAGAGAGGAGCAAGGACCTGCAGCTGAAGCGTGCCACTGATGGCAGTGGCTCGCTGCTCCGGAACCGTCCCATGAACTGGCCTCTGCAGTGCAATGGCCACAGCTGTGGCTCTCTGACAATTCTCCACATTTGCAAGGAAAGCATGAAGGGAAAAGGAAGAGCTGTATAATTTGCTTCCAAGGTAGTCCTTTCACTGCTGGCTGTTGACGTCCTTGGTAAAGTGGATACTGCAAAAATCCATGTTAGCAGCTGTTTTCCCAATCAAAGCATTTTCCTTGGACGAGAGTGTCAGCTGGCTGAAGACAGTCTCCAACCATCTGACTTTCCATAGTGGGGTTGGGGGGTGTTACTTTTATGACCAATAAAATATGAGAACCTTGGATGTGGTATTACCTGGCTGGCTTACACATCCTGGTAAAACTTCCAACAGCTTTTTTTGTTACTGTCAGCTTAATTTAAATCTCCTAATTTTTCTGTGCAGGGAAATGAGCAAGACAAGCTGAAGGGTGGATTTTTCAATTGGCTACTTCTTTGTTTGCTGAGTAGTGGGGAGATGGAATGGGATGGGGAGATGGAATGGGATGAGACAGGATAGGACACAAGTTTACTTCTCTGTAGTTTGAAAGGGAATTTGAAAGTTTATTCTCAATTTATGTGCAACTTCCTTGTGTAGGCAGCAAGACCCTTGGCGAGGACTTAGTGTCCTTCACTTCAGGATTCTTGGGAGTTTTATGTGTTGACTCTCTGGTTTTGTTCCATTTTAGAAATATATGGAAGAGGAGAAAAAAGTTCAACAGCCTGCTTCAAAAAAACAGGAAAGCTGGAGAGGACAGAATTCTGAGAGGCCAGAGTCCTATGTTCTGTCCCCATATATATCACTTGATGTGAAACATATCACTTTAGTCTTTCCTATATTTTCTTCTCGTGCTTTTTTCTACTTGCCTACTGAGCCTTTGAAAGTGCAGCACCTGACATGATAGAAACTGCCGAGGTCTGGGTGGAGCTGCCATTACTGGTAGTCGTGATGATGTGTCTCCGCAGTGTTTCAGCTGTGTAACATCTGCCAGTCCATTCCTGTTCCTGTTTGCCAGCAGCAGTTTGGTTTTCTTACTGATATTGTCTGATCAAAAACGTACATTTCAGTGATCTGGGAAGTTTTACAGTAGTGAATACTTTGGCCATCATCCTGTATTCACGTAACTCTGTTTAGTCTTCTGGTGCTAGTTAAACTGTCGTCAGGCGTAACCTGTCATTCACATGGTTTCTGACATCTTAGTTCTCTCCTGGATAAAAGGTGTTACAAAGATCTCCTAAATACAGAGATGTTACTGAATATATGCCCAGATAACCTCTCGCTACTTTGTGTTTGGTAATGCTGTTGAGTGCATGGAGAACAAGGGTTAGAAGGTATTTAATCTTCCTGAAACCTCCTTATGAAAAATATAATAAATTGTATTATAAAGCTCCTTTTTTTTTTTTTGTGGGCGTTGAGAAAAACAGTGGAATTAACCTATGATTAGTATCTTCTGTCATCTTGATGGGTGAAATTGTAACTCCAGGCAAGACAGCAGAAGGTTTATGACAGACTTAACTAAGAAAAGAGCTCACCTTGTGCAAAAAAGAAATTTGGATCTGAGGCTGCGAGCCACTGTCTACAGCTATTGCTTATTTGGTGCTCTAATATCTTGTAGAGACTGGAAGATAGTGAAATATTTTTCAAAATACGATACTCAAAAGCCTGTCTTCATTTCAGTGCTGGCATCCTTTCAGCCATGGCAGGGGTGCTGTTGCTGAGCACTGTCTGCACCTGCCTGCAGAGCAGCATCTTCCATCTGTGCTGTCAGACTGCTCTGCTTAGTTGGCTCTCATGGTTTCAGGGGCCTCCAGTGTGTTACATCGCAGAGATGGACTTTGTCCAGGGATTGAGCCTCAATTTGAATTTACCACCTCCCCTCCCAGAAGCTAGGCTCTGAGGTTATTTTAGGAGTGTATATATATGTGTAATGATTCTCATGTGTTTGCCTCAGTAGGATCTGATAGACTGCTGTGCTCTTTTCTTTATTTCCCATCTTTGACATAATGAATTGTAGCCACAATTGCATGAAGCCATCTACTAAGTAATTTTTTCCAATGGTGACCTTTTTTTTTCTAAAAGGTCACAGACTACACTACTGCACACTGTTTACTTAAAGAGAAAGAATGTAGCCACATATGTTCACATATATAAACTATAACTGGTCTGATACTGTACTGTGTACGATGGGTTTTTTTAAATAACTGAAAACAGACCAGCACATGTAGCTTCAAAAGCTGAATGTACAAGGAAAAAGGAGGGAAAAAAGATGAGACTTTTTTCTTTCAATTTTTTGACAAAATATTGTGGGTACTGTACAGCAAATAAATGGATAAATTGTTTGAAGTTTCTGCCCAATCAGGACATGACTAACTAATAAAACTGAAACCGTGTTGTAAACATTTTGAAAGACAGTTATACTGACATGAGATCTCCTGGTACAGCGTAACTGAAGCGTATCTAGCACCAGTGTTTCTGAACAGGGCAGGAACGGCTTTTGTAAAATCCTGCTAGGTTGGTGATTTCTGTGGAAAATAAGTCAGAGACTCTTGATGGTCTTCTTGTTAAGAAGTCCATAGTGCCTTATGATAGCCTCAGTACTTAGCTGAGTGGGCTTTGTATCTTTGTATACAAAGTATACACCAGTAAATGATTCCTGAGCTCCAGTTATGACAGCTCTGTTCCAAAGCCTGAGGAGCACATGACATTTCCAGCTACCCCGATCTCACTCCAGGACTGTCAAGTAATTTGACTGGTGTGATTCCAGGGACCTGGCAGAAGGGGTTTTTTCTTTAAAAATTTGCTAGAGTGATTGCTACAGCTTTTAGTTTAAATTGGAGAACATGAGAGGGACTGTGCAGATAAACATCAGGTTATGGACGAAACACTGAGCAGAGATGTGCAGGAGAATAAGCCATGAAACATTGTAAAGGAGTAACGTGGACTACACGTGGCAGTTAATGTGGAGGAAGGTAGCTCATCGTGATCTTTGCACACATTCAACAAAATTTGGTGTGGATTTATCAGACCCCAACTGTGGATTACTCCATACGTTATGTGACGCTCAGGGGACATAAACCGTGCAAGCCCAGGATCTATGTGGTTCCTGTGAAAGCTTCTGAAATGTCTGATTCCTCTCCTGGTAACTCAGAAATGGTCTGCACATGCAGACCTTGCTGCTTATACCATAGTGTTGTCATGTGAACTCTTCTTGGTTTGCTAGTAAAAGTACATTATTTCATCTTAAAGAATTCATAGTGAAGGTTACAGGAGCATATAGGAGACCTAGTACAGGTCCATAATTAGTTTTCTATTTCTGTTTTTCTGAGGCACATAGATGTGTGTTGAGATATGCTAAGTACATGGATGTTGTTGCAAGTGTATATGCAGCATATCAATGACCATAGAAATATGCAAAAAATTATCTTCACTAGGACCATGTGCCCTGGCAGTAATGTGCATTTCCTGCTAAATGTTTATCTTACTGTATCTGTGTTTACTTAGATGGGTTAATGTGTGCTTCAAAGCAATGGGCTGCATTTGTGCTTGTCTCCCTGACCAAGGATTATGTGGTAGACAAGCAAACTACTTTGGTAATGAATTGTGCTGAAGAGAATTTAACACATTTATATCCTCTGAGTACTCTTCTTCTTCTGGATTGAAGGGTTGTGCTGTTGGTAGTGAAATGATGCATAAGGTTAGAGGATGATAAGTTGAAAACCAGTTGGAGTACCTGATAAGGCTTAAGAAGTTTTGCTTTGATTGACAGTATAATTTAATGATAACCACAGAGGAGTCTGTTGTTGGACTGGAAACTATGCAAAGAAGATTGCTTGGTGATGTGCACTGTCCTTGCAGGGTAGCTGTGAACAGACTGAACTAAGACTACCCTTGTTTTTTCTGAAGACCTGAGACAGGATTTGTAACTAGCACAGGATTCTTCAAAATAGCAGAGAAGAATGTATTCTTCAGATAACCTTCAAAACTTGCTGAAGGACAAAGGTCTCTTTTATATACCAAGGCCCAAAATACTGAATTTCAAGGAGAATAGTCTCTACCATAGCTGCTGCTGTTGGACTCTGTAAGATACTTGATAATTTTGTTCTTCTTCTGAGTTATGCACTGTGCTTTCCTCTGGTGTGTTTAAGTTGTCGATCACACACAGTTCCTTGTGACTAAATAATACAGGCTGAGGTTTCTTCAGAGCTCTTGACTCTCCCTCTGACAGTAAAGGAATTCATTGACAAATGAGACTCACCAAGCCTGAACCATTCTTTCCCTGAGCACAAGAATTTTCTCCTCTGGTTGCTGTGCTTGGTAGATGTGTTCATTTGCTGTTTTTTGAGGGATTTCATTGAAGTATTAGGACAGTGAGTGTAACGAGAAAAATATGTGCCCTTTTAGGGAAATAAAAAAGGCAGGCATTTAGTAGGGATCCATTTGAGCTTATAAGAATATAGAAAGAATTTCTGATTTGAAAGAGGAGTAACTGTGCTGACAGAGGGAAACTGACTTATACCCAACTAGTTATCATGTTATTATATTACTCTATAAAATCTCCTTCACGTTTGTATGCAATATGTGATATGGAAAAATTAATCCTTTCATTTCTCTCTGTTATATGCTTAATGACATTAAAAAATGCAAAAGATTCTGTGTGAAATGGAGAATAACCCAAACCCAGTAGAAAACTAAACAAAGCTTATAGTGTCAGCCAAAGTCCATTGAATTCAATTGCATCATTTGTATCAGGCCCAAAGTAACTAAATTTACAGATTATCACAATGTTCATTTTCTGATTATCAACATGGTCATTTTCTTACTAACTTTCTAATGGAGTAGTAGATTTTTTCAATAAAGCTGAAAACTAACTTCATTGTTTTACGAGGGGAAAGGAAGAACCTCAGATTACACACTGATTTCTGAATGCATAATGCTACATAAACATTTGAAATTACTAAATGTTTTCTACAGAAAAAGTGCCATTCACATGATTGAAAGTAAGGCATTTTAAAAATAATTGGTCTGCTGTCAAATTTAAAGAAATTTGCAGAAATGTTTTTAGTAAAAAATAATAAATAGTGGATGAAGAACACTTCAGAAGTGTAACGTTCTTATACCACATCATAAGCTGTAGTTGGAAAAGGCTGTTAAAACAAATCTGATTTCTGTAAATGTAAACCAGCCACCTCATGACACATTTTTCAACTGCAGTTTGTAATCTAATCCTAGGCCCAGTTAAAAGACTGGTTTACTAGTAACGTAAGCCAGGTTACCCCATATGTGTGTGTGTAGTCACTAAATTCATAACTGTTTCTGCCATGTAATATGATGTGGATTATTTTGAGTTTAGCAACTCCAAGGACTCCAGCTTGAAATAGGAGTGCAAGCACTGTTTGATACTGTTTTGGATGTGTGTATCTGTGACCTTTGCAGTGGTTTTGCTGGAGGACAGTCAATTATTCAGCTGCTGTAAATCCACCACATTCCAAAACCATCAGTGCATCTGCATTCTTTTGCACAAGCTGACACTCTCTCTCAGAAGTTTGTGTATTATCTTATCCTAATACTAACAGTGAAGCCTGTAAATTGTTTATTAAATTTATTAAGAGGAGTAGACTCCTGAAAACCATGTTGGATCACATGCTGTAAAATTAACTTCAGCTTAACTGGAAAAAAACAGATTATTTTCAAAAATGGATACTCAGAAATAGATTGTGGTATTCATATTTGGGCAACTGTGCAAGGGAAGGTGCTGAGAATTGAATTTTCTTACTTATATGTGCTGAAAAGGCACTAAAAACTACGGTTCTGTTTTCTGTTCCAAAATCTCATTACCCAGTAGGACATACAGGAGATATCCCACTGAGCTGTGGCGAGCCCACCCATTGTGTCCTGGCCTGGGAGCACCAGTGGTTCAGTGAGCAGAGCAGTGGGCTATGAAATGCAGAATTCTCTGGTTTGAGGTTGATCTGTGTTGACGTGCCACAAAGTAACCCACCGGTTCCACCAAAATGTTTATGATGGAGCCAGTGGGTGGTCTCCCCTCAGCCAGGTATGTGGTGAGTCCATCGCTGGGAGCTGGAGCGTGCGGCAGGAGGGAGGGACACGCTGTGACACAAAGTTGCTGTACCAGAAAATAGAAAGATACATTGGTTATGAAGTTACGTGAGCTGTTTAGATATCAGATTAGCATAATCTGTCATATAGCGACATTTTCCCATTTATAATAGGCTGCAATTATGAAATATTCTCATTTAGGATTATTTTTTTTCTATATAAAATTCATTTGGTTCACATCATAAGTGCCTCTCCAAGCTTATCTGCATATTTCATTATAATTCATAGTTTTCTATGAAGGTAGCCCCAAACTAATCAGTGCTTTACAAGCTAATCAGCTCATACTGTCACAAGTGGCATAATGCAAGCAATTATGCTTTAATTCAACTTCTAAACAAGGAGGAGAAAAAATCAGATTGAACAAAAAGAGGCTTATCATGAACTCATGAATTGATAATCATGTTTATTGGAGGGTCTCTGGGAGAAGATGTGGTTAAATCTCTTGCCTGTGACCCTTTCTTTAAGTATGGTAGAAAACTAAGCACTCATACTCCTGTGGTATGTTGATCCAGCCAGCAGCCAAGAACCTGTTATCTCCAGCATCTTCTCCTAATCAAATATGTTATCGCATCCACATATTAAAAAAAAAAAAAAAAAATCTTTTTTCTCTTAGACAGTCTCACTATTAAATATGTATGTCCTGGTTTTCTATATGTCACATACATATTCAAGTGAAAGGACAGGGTGTTCCTCTAAAAATGCATAATTTTGACAGTGAGTGAGGATTCCCACATCCTGTTCTTCATTGTGTTCTTGAATTACAGTAAACATATGGACAATAATTGTCTCTGTCTAATATTTATATAGAGATCTGCAAGGAAAGATGATATAAGAACAAAATAGTTTTGCTGAAGTAGCTAACTTTTAGTAGGGCTTTGTTTTAGAAAAATGTGTCTGTAGTTCGGCTGATAATTCAACATGACTGAAAGAGAAAACCTCTATAACCTTGCCAGACAAGCCAGGTGGGAGGGGAACCTTTCAAAGCAAAGGGAAGTAGTAGAAGTTCCACCATTATGCCAAAAATGGTCAATATAATGTCTACTCTGTTTTAGAAATCACAAACCAAATAAACCTTATTTTCCTGGAAAACAAATCAATATCAAACCAGAAGATTCATCTTATTTAGCACCACTGTAAATTATTTTTAACTTGCACCCATAAGGCTGCTTAGGAAGCAGTCATTAATTGAATTAGAACTTCTGTTGCATTGGAATTGGTGTTTCAGGAATAGATGGATTGGACTTCCCTAGAATATTTGTCTTTGCCATTTTGCAGAAATAATGAATGGCTAAAAAGGGTAAATCAGGATAGGATGCAGATACACACAATCTGTCAGCACTGCAGTTTAACTTGGAAATGAAATTGAGATCCATAAGAGAGCATAGGGTTGTAAATGCAAAAACTTTCCTATTTATCTGAATTGAGTCTAGTGTAGTAGTCAGGATTTTTTCATGTGCCAAGAAATTCATGATATTGGAATTTTTAATCTTATTTCTTTTTTTAATCTTATTTCTTTAGAATTTACCTATTCTCTAAACTAACAGAACTATAGTTATCTGATGAGACTGAAATACAGGTATTTAAAACCAGTTAAAATAAATACGCTTTTGTATAACATATAGTGTCCTTTGGCAATGAGTTCCATCAGTTTAAGTCCCAGAGATTAAAAGGATTTAAATATCATTAAAATGTAGATGGTGAAATCAACTGTTACGTATGCTTTTTAAGATCAGGTTGTATAATCCTGAACCCTACAGCTGGGGGATATGAGAAGAAATCTAACTTTTATCAGGTCTCCAGTGAAAATAACTGGTCACCTAAGCAGACTAAAAATGGGAGGACTTGGCTTGTTCTCCAGGATGTGCGATGTGCAACCTGAAGGTGAAGTGGGCTCTCTAAGCACTGCAGAGCTGGACACCAGCCTCCATTTGCTGCATTTAGCAAGCAGCTGAAGGCTGGCCCAGGGTGCCAGACATGTGTCATCTACACCAGTGGCTACACTTAAGTTGAGGGTTTTATAATAGGCACATGTAGATAAAGTGCTCCTGAAACTGTGTAGTATTGAATGTTGAAGGATTCTTGAACTGGGTAAAGACATGCCAGGCAGATGCCTTTAGTAGTCATTGCAAGCCTGGGTAGTGCAAACACTTTCACACAAAATTAGATTTTTTTCTCCTTTAATGCCAGGTAAGCTCTGTGGAAGCACAGTGCTAAATGAATTGTCTCTTCTTCTAACCAGCATCTGACCCCAGACAGCAGCCAAAGCACACACACAGCTGCTCACTCGCTCCCCTCACCAGCTCCTCGCACTGGGGAGAAAATAGGAAAAAGAAACTCAAGGAAACTCTTTACGGCAGATAAAAGTCAATTTAATAGGTGAAGAAAAGAGTGGGGTGGGCGGAAACAAGTGAAACAAAGGAGATGGCACACCGCCTTCCACAGGCAGACTGATGCCCGGTGAGACTCCAAACAGCCACTTTGGAAGCAAAAAAACCCGACCTTTTTCTTCTTCCAGTTTTATTTTTGAGCCTGAGAATACATGGTATGGAATATCCGTGGGTCAGCTGTCCCAGCTGTGTCCCCTCCCAGCCTCTTGTCTACCCTCAGGCTGGCTGTGGGGGTGTAGTGGAAAACAGAGGTGGCCTTGACACTGTGCAAGCACAGCTCAGCAGTAGCCAAAACACTGGTGTGTTGTCAGCATTGTTGTAGCCACAGATCCAAAGCACAGCACCACATGGGCTGCTATGAAGAAAGTCAACTCCATACCAGCCAGATCCAGCACAACCCCAAATCAAACTACTTTTTTTTTTTGTATATCCTGGTTTACAAATTCAAATTTTCCATTTTTTCCATTTTCTTTGAGATTGTTTTCTCACTGTAGTGGCGTAAAATACTCGATTTTCCTCACGTGGTTGCCACATTTCATTGCTGCTGTGACTCCTTGTCCTATTCACTTCTTCTCTCCTGTTTTTCACTAGCACACTGAGGACCGTATTTGCTTATGTTACCAGCAAAATCTGTTTTACTTATCCTACCATTCTTCTTGGTACTTGTGGTAGGTCTTCAAAACTGTTCATTTGGGACCAACAGAAAAAGTTACTAGTCCTCTTTGTTCAGTCACCAGATGTCTTTCAAATTTCTCTCTTTTATGATTGCCTTTCTATCCAATACCTCCAAATCATCTCTGTTATGACAGACATCTGCCCTTGTCTCGGCAGATCGTGGCCTTGCAGGCACATAGAACACACTCACTTTATTCCAGTTGTCAAAATCACTATTGTGAGATTCTGGGGCAATGCTGCATCCCCATTACAGTTTCCTACCAGACAAGGTGTGTCTGGTTTTTAATCAAATTGCTGTGTGTAATGCCTAGCTCTAGACTTTGTGTCACTGCATGTTTGCATATACTTTGTATTTTTCTTAGAGCATTTCTGAGCAACTTACTTTGCCTTTGCTGTTGTATTTCCCTATGACTGGAACCCACTTAATTCCTTCAGTTTCTCAGTGTCTTTATGAAAATTGACATCCCACATCCATTGTCATCTTTGCACGACAGTTCTTTCAGGTTACTGGTTTGGAGCAGCTGGAGGCCAATTTCACTCCCTAATTCCCAGTGCTAAGGAGCCTTTGTAACCCTTATTGGCCTGCAGGAACAACCCCAAACTTGCACTGACCCACTTATAACTATTACTCTGCCAAGGTCTCCTTGCCCAGCTTCAGACGTTCCTCGTGGCTGGTTCCACCTCCTCAGGTCAGTTATAATCTCCCCTACAGCATTTCTGCCTTTCTTTTCGTGTCTTTAGGTTAAAAAAAATACGATGTTCTGTTTTCGCAAGGAGTGAAATTAGTCATACAATTTGCCCCCTTCACCTGCCTTAGATGAAAGATATTACAAACACTTGTTGGATCTGAGAAAAGGAAGTCTTTTGATCTGCTTTCCTTTCCTTGGCATCTGTGGCTCAGGACTTTTGAGCTACTCCCAAGACTTCTCTCTGACAAGAAAACATTAAAAATTTTTCAAATTTCATCACCTTTGGAAGAAATGAAACATTCCAGTAAGTTCAAAACGTTTAAAATTCAAAACTACTAGTGATATTATCCATGGGTTTTGTATATTGTCTTAAATGTGGAAGATGCACTGCAGAAAAGATGTCAATGAAGTTCCTACACCAAATGTAGTTGGAAAAAGGACTGTAGGATAGGACAAAAATTGTTGCAGAGGGATTGTGAAACTTTTGGCAGTTATGAGACTGTTGACTGACAAGTTAATATAAATATATTAAACTGTAACATATTCTTTTTTTTATTCATTTAGTATGTTGCTGCTTATACATGCACTTTTTTGGGTGTATATATAAAGTAGGTCACAAGTTTCTGTTAAAACTGTACAAAGATCCTGAGCCTCGAGAAGCTGGGATAATAATGAAAGCTAAGAAAATACAGTAATGAGATGAAGTGATGGAAAGGGACTTTTAGTCTTAAAAAGAAAAAGCAAAGTGGAGATAAAAATGGAAATACAGAAATAGTTTTAAGAAGAACAGTGATAAGTTGTCCTTCTACCAGGCATGGGGAAATTAGTTTAAAACACAGAAAGGAAAACAGAAGTCTGATAAGGAAAAAGATTTTCTGATTGTACAGGCTTTGAAATGCTGGAATATTGAAAGAGGTGAGCAACTTCCCTAAGCAATGCTCGACAGACACCTGCCAGGATGGGATAGGTCTGTTCTGGGAATCTCTTCTGCATCCCATCTCTTTTCTTATACTAATTCGACTTGTATTGCTACAGTATGGGCAAGATTTTCCCCACTTTTGCTCTCACAGAAAGCTGACTTTTAATATTGTTAATGTTCAAGTAATAACAACAGTATAAACCTTCTGGTTTTCTAATTTTTTTTTATTATTATTTTTTTCTAATTTTTTTGAATGCTTAGCTTAGAGACAAATCACACCTTCCCTCATTCAGTTCAGTTTTGTTATGATTTTTGCACTATAGTAGATTTTTTTTGCAAGCTCCAGCTCCTTGGCAACTATGATCAGGTGAAATGCTGTTTCTGATCTTTCTAAACTAGTAAAAAAAAGTCTTCATCATGGGAGTGTTTCAATAACAGCAAATATTCAAAAAAACATCAAAGGTAAACAAACTACTTTTCAAGGACATTACTGTTGGAAGNTCAGTTTTGTTATGATTTTTGCACTATAGTAGATTTTTTTTGCAAGCTCCAGCTCCTTGGCAACTATGATCAGGTGAAATGCTGTTTCTGATCTTTCTAAACTAGTAAAAAAAAAGTCTTCATCATGGGAGTGTTTCAATAACAGCAAATATTCAAAAAAACATCAAAGGTAAACAAACTACTTTTCAAAGACATTACTGTTGGAAGACAAACTCATGCTTTTGGGTATACCTGGACCACAATTTTTGGCGTAGACAGTGCTGAGCCTGTCTAGACTGTGCTAAGTTGTTTTGATGCATTTCCCCAGTGTTTCAGATGGGAGAACTGACTGGCACTTACATGACTTCTTGCTTCAGTTCTTACATAGCAAACAGGAAATGTCTCTACTTTGTGCAAATGGCAAAAGTGCCAACTTTCGGTGAAGTAAGAAAAAAAGGTTGTCAGGACAAAGATTTTGTACATGGAGAGAACTTTATACTGATGTAAGTTGCTTTCATTGAAATCTCTGAGTAACAGTGAGCTTGCTGGGAGCAGCTCTGTACTTGATTTACATAATTTGGCTTTTTAATTTGTATATTTTTTGTATGTATTGCAAATTATTATGAAATATTTCTGCCCTGCATATGAGCAAAACCCAAGCCTGATACATTTGGCTCTTTCCAATGAATGTGAGTATGTGATAGCCACATTTAATTTTTTTGTTTAATTCTATGTGTACATATTTTAGGTTGATGTGGAAAGTGTTTCTCCCCTTTGTTTATCTTGCACTCAGGACAATATTTTTCTGATTTATTTACTGATGGCTTTAGAAACATGTATTTTCTTGTTTGCAGGAAGCTCTGAATCCTAGACTTCTTTTGGTGTCTCAGCCAAGAAACAATGCAAGAGGTAGTTAGTCAATAATTATTATATACTTAATGTGTTCAGGAATTGGGGATAAAATTCTCCCTTACCAAAGTCAGTTGCCTTTAAGGGGACTAGATTCTGAAGCTGGGTTATTTCCTTTCCTGGGATTGAACAGAAAGTAGGGTTTCCTTACGAGCTTTATTTACCTAAGGCTGAAATATTATAATGCTTGCATAACTTGTTAAAGTTCTTTTGAAGTACGCAGAAGTAGAATGAATAAGATCTCCAGTCTGGCCCAGTGTTTCTCCAGAAGATATCTCTGAGTAACCGCTGAGATCATACACCATTTAGGTTTGCCTTCTTTCAAACTCTGGCAGCCTCAGAGCAAAATCAGCCAAGACTAAGAAATTGTTCTTCTCTTCCCAGTGTCTCTCAAATTTTAATGTTTCAGTTCTGTAAAGGGCTTAGGAGTCCGGCCTTGATCCAGGCAACTGTTTGGACTTTGGGAGTTGACATCCATATAAAGTGACACACTCAGGTACTGTTAGGCATTTCCCTGTTCAAACCCTGCAGGATTAGGATCTTAGATCGTGGTAATTTCCACCACCTCAGAAGAAAGGTGCCCAAGCTGCACACTTCTGGAAATGGGGAGACTTTAGTGGAGAAGCCACGCTGCACACTTTCTTTCCTGTCACATTCTCCCTGAATTATTGGTTACTAACTGTGACTCTGAGAAATGAGACACTGAGACCAGATCTGTGATCTGACGCTGTCCCACTGGTGTTAACAAGTTTCTGGCTGTAATGTCACTCCCTCAGACAGGGAGTGTCTCCTAATCTTTAAATTCTAGAAATGAGCATTGCTTTACTTTGCCAAACAAATAATATCTGAAAATTATGAGACTGACAAATATGCCTTTAGTCCCGGTGCTGCAAACTTCTGGTTTGCCAGGGCACAGAAGGTGAAATCCTAGTGGCACTGATGGCAGAGGACCCCTTAGCTATTCCTGTATTATTTTCATGGGACCAAGTGTTTTAGATGGTAAGTTCAGAGTGTTACTGCCCTGCTTATCTCTTTAATTCTTCTATTCCAAATAAAAAGTGAGAATCAATATTTTAATAAACCATATATTTACCAGGAGGTGTAAAATACTGAGAGAACTGCTCTTATTGTTATGAAGAAAACTCTCACTGCTTTGAACTACTTGTGAGTTGTACTTAATGTCAGTCCCATGTGTCTGGTAAGATTGGAAAACATCTTGATATCTTAAGAGAAGTTGATATTTTATGCACAGTTAATATTCTTAGGCTATGTGTTTTTCCAGACCTCATTTTTGGAGTGATCATTCTAATTATTGTTAAATACAGTCAGGAACTGGCAATAAATAAAACGGGAAGGAAAGATTGTTTCAAGAACTCTCACAGAAACTTCTTGGTTCATTCAACTAACAGATGAGCAGGTTGGCTAGCAATAAATCACACCTTCTCAGTGACAGTTGAATATCTTTTAGTTGGAGTGATACTCAGGCAAGAGTAAAAGATGTCAGAGAACATTACATTTAATTGATACATCAAATGATTAATAATGGGTGAAATTTGGAGGTCCTTCCTGGATTTTGGATTCAGTGCTCTACTTTTATGGAACTTTGCTGAATAAACATTAAGGAACAACTGATTCTGAACCTCAAAATGTGACCCAGTAATACTTACCACTTATGTTGTGCTCTAAAGTTTCAGAGCTCTTCTGTGGGTCAGATCTTGAACACAAAGGGGCTATTGAAGTGAGCATGATTTGGGCAATTAACCTGTTAAATCTTTGCATGCAAGGCAGTCAGAGCCCCACAGTGGTTTTGGAGAGGGGTTACTCAGATCCATTGATTTACAATATGTCGAGAATCCCATAGAGGTTGTATCCAAGTAGGGGCCTTGTCAGACCCCTGCTCCCCATGGAATAATAAATCCATAGAACTTTTTCAATTGGAAAAATATATTAACATGTCTGCTACTCCATCTGGAGAGAATAAAATCATAACGTTTAATGATAAATTGTGTATGTTTCTTGTATACATACCATTTGAGAGATATTTTTTCCCCCGAATTTGACACCACAATGACCCGTAGAAACTGGTTTTTGTAATGCACCATCCATGGAGACTGGAGGAATATTAAGGATTAATTAAAAGCATAAGTCACCAGAGATGATTAGAATGCAAACTAGGTCTAATTTCCTACAGGATCCATTAAAGGCAGCCAAGGTTGTAGCAGAGAGACAAAAAGGCTGAAGAGCTGCTATATTTAGATGAAAAAATACACTAGAGCCAAGGATCCCACGGATTGGAGTTGAAGGGTCAAAATGACAAAGGCAAATAGGAAGCACAAACCCAAACTGGGGAATACTGATGCTGGATTTCAGTCACACTGAAGGCTTCTCTGAGATGACTTACCAGAGCAAGTTAAGCAAGATTTGGTCAGTCTTTCTCAATGTCAGCTCAAACCTGCTTTCATGGAGGCAGAAGTGCCTGATTGCTTTTTGCACAGACAGTCCATTTAGTTCTCTCACACCCCATTCTAGTAGGCAAGAGAGAGACAAGGAGCTAGCAGTAGCCCAGGCAAAATCAGTTTTGTGTGACACTGATATTCTTACTGGCAACTTGGGAAGGCCAATTCCATGTATTTTGAATTGTCCACCATGCAGATTGTTCTCCTGGCTCTCCGCACCCCCCAAACATGGCCTGTGAGTGTAGCTGGCTAGGAAAAGCACCAAGGTTTTCTGCCCGTACCAGGTGAAGAGGTGTATGGATACACATTTTGTTTAAATTGTGAGATTATGAGCAGCAGGTATAAATATTTTGCCTTCAAAAATTACCATGACATGATTGGGTGTGTTTTTAATAAAAATTTAAAATATAAAACTTCTTGTCATTCCTGTGTTGTGGTTATTAGCAATTACCATGCCGCTTTCCCCTTCCTCTAAAGCTTTCTACATCCTAATAGCAGCTTCACATATTAATTTTTAGCACCATCCCTGCAGCCAGCTCTGTCATCACAATTGCTCATCCATTCGACTCACTGTGGTTATTGGTTTGATGGATTACAATCAGGATTTTGATCCCAGAGCAGCTTTGCAATAGTAATCAATGCTGAACATAACAAATTATATCTTTCTGAACACGTATTTGGCTAACTGCCACCATCTCATCTCACTTGACCACTGTGTAGCTTTGTGTCTCTTTAATCACAACACTTTGGTAAGGGGAATGTAGCAAATTGTTGGTATCCCTGGAACAAGTAACAGAACTGCATTTAGCTGTACCTTTAAGTCCCACATTAGATTTTATTGTATGTCTGGTGTTTTCTTGCTCTGAAGAGCCATTTTAGAAGAATATGTATAGGCTTGTCTTTATTGCTTTTTGTTGTTTGGGGCTTTGCTCTTCGAAATGCAGGTGTTCCTTTACATAATTTAGTTAAAATTAAAAACTGCTTCCTAGCCGGTTTCATTACAGCTCAGTACTTCTGGGGCTTAAGGTTTGATACTGCACATAGTCAAGTTTGCAATACTTAATTAATAAATCCTCTCCTTCAGCTTTCTGTTTTTAACAAAAGGGTTTTTGTGTGGATTTGATTGGGAAAATTGGTAAACTTCTTCAGGTAAGTGCAAACTTAGTCTCCATTTAGGAAGTTATTTGCACTTCTGCTTGATATTTATAGTCTAATTTAATGAGGTGTAGGAGAGAGGAGAGTGCTTTGAAACCCAGCTCAGCAGTTTCAGCGTTTATTTGTTCACATGGGATATTTTGTTTCATGGCCCTTGAAGATCTTTTCAGTTAGTGACGTTCTCAAAGATGGCCCATAATTCTTTTTCTGTGTTTAACTCAGACTTTTCAATTGTGGAGCTATACCATTCAGCTCGTGGTTTGTAGAGATGAAGGTAAAGTTTTTGAACTGTGCCGGCAAAACAATGTCAGCTGTTACTGTAACTCAACACTACTACAGCCAATAGGTGTTGGATGTGGCATGGGGGCTGTGGGAACGGTGGAGGTCTGCACATAAATTTTCCACTATTTTTTTCCACACTGAACATCCAGTTTAGAGTTCAAGTGGTGTAATTTTTGCGACCATAAACAATGATGCATACTGAAAAGCAGCTTTTTTTAACATAAAAAACCTGTTCTACTTCAAAGGGTTTATTTAAAGCTGGGAATCAAATGGCATAACTGTTGCAGCCTGCAGCTTCACTCGATCTCCTTTCTCCATTTCTTTTTGTCTACCTCTGTTCCTGTGGGGAAATTAACTCTTACTTTGCTGTAGACAAAACACAGCTTACATAATGTTTGTGACATAATGGGGGAAACAGCTAAGTACTTGGTTATTTTGTGGTCAGCTCAGCGGGGTAAACTTGGATTACATGACAGGTTTTACAAGAGGGAACAGGTTGTTCAGGTAACTGTCTTCCAAGGCCTACATAATAAGCAAACTACGCTGTTGGGTGGAGAAGACCAGATGGATCTTTCACGATGTCCGTACACACACACGCACTGAGCCTCTTGTGCAGGAGAATAAGACTTGTTGCCTTCTTCTCCCCCTGCATCATCTCCGTCTTTTCCACCTTCATTTCGAGTTGTTTTTCAGCCTGTTTGTGCTAGTATTCTGTTTCACTAAGCCTTGCTCTCCTGACTTCTCTATCTCCTCCTCATTGCTTCTACCCAGGAATGATGGGAGAACTCATACCAGTAGTTTTATTAATGCAGCTTTGGTGAATGGGATTGCTGGAGGATTTTTTAATGTGAGAGTCACTGCTTGATTATATGACCTGCATAGCACCAGATAAAGAGCCAGCTCAGAAGTGGTCATACTCCTTAGGTTATCTGTCTGTGGCATTCCCTCCCTCTGTTTTTTATTCTTTAGACATGGTCTGAAGTGTCAGAGTAAATCAGAAAATGCCATTCTGATGCCCCAGCAGCCTCCTCCTACACCAGTTGTCCTATTAATATTGATAACCTATTGGATATGCAGATGTGAGGTATAATGATGGCTGGCATGTTACATGATGTTGACTACTCCTTTGGTGCTCTCCACTTACAGTTCTACACACTTTCCTGGTGAACCCACTGTCATTTCACTGTACCATGTGCCTTCTTGTCAGTCATATGTGTCCTGTAGGCAACAGCAGCGTGCTGATCCCTGTGCTTTTCTGTGAGCAATAAAAGAAGATCCACATCAGGGGTTTTTGGCACATTTACCCGAGCAAAATATTTGTTCTGAGTTTTGTTTGATTTCTGTGTATGTGTGAATGTTGTACTGCAAACAGCATAATCAGCCTCTTAATGTTCAGTTAGTCTTACAAAAGGACAGCCTTTTGTTCCACCTTTTCATTAAACTTCATATCAGATTGAGCTTTTAGAACACAATGCAAAATCTGGCCTCAAACATTAATTTCTGTTAAGATTCTGAATTTGGAACTCAGCCGTCAGTTCTGCTGAGGAAAGAATGGGGCAGAACAAAATGGTCTTTGCCTTGCTGTCATGGTAATGGCAGTGAAGTGCTGATAAGTAACAACATGCATCTGTGTGTGAGTTAACTCCTTATGGATCCTTCAGGGAGAAGTACTCTGGCAAACCATCTTTCTCATAAAAATTTGAAGCCAGACTAAGGATTTTAATTAATAAGGTATTGTATTCTTGTATAATAAATTGGGTCACAAATGGGTTCTAGAAGACTTGGGAAGTATGACTACAGAAGTATTGTCTGACTTTCTTTACATGCAGTAGGGCACTTGTACAAAGGATGACCCCAAAGTTGGGGCATTTTTTATACAGTGTATATACATACATACATGTCTCTTTTTCAGTTTTGTCTTCTTTTTTTTCAAATGTCACTTCTGTCTCTTCTTAGTCCATGAGCTGTCCTTTCTGGTCTTTGAAAGTAGCAGGCTGTGTTTGTGCATTAAGTCAAGTAACTGCATTTAGATGGATTTTTTTCTTGTTTTAGCCAGTGTTGTTTTAAGCAGATTTAATTTTAGGATAACTTCCAACAGCTACTATAAGGTAGGCTCCTGGTGGAGGGCTGTGTTCAGTCCTCACACATCCTACCTGTGCAGCCATGGGTGAGGCACTTTCTGAGCTGGGACACTCTCCTTGCTGAATGCAGGTGCTGCTTCCCTGGTGCAGAGCCATGGGGACACTTTCCTTTTGCTTTTGAGGATTTTGGATTCTACAATGTTGAGCTTCCCTTCAGTCTTTTCAGAGACAACCCAAAATCTATGCTTGGCATCATTCCGCATTAAACCTTAAGTTACCTTGGTAATTTCTGATTCACTGCTGCCCTATTTTCTGCTATGATCATTGTACTTCTAAAGCACACTGCTGATTGATCAAACCTTTTTCACCCTTGTTTTTTTGATACCTTTAGTTTCTTCTGTAATTATTATCTGTGTTTTAGTCCTTTAATTCCATGTGTGCTGTCTAATAACACTAAGGATGTAATACTTACATTTGTTGGGTTTTTCCAGCTTGATTATATGCTTCTGCCTGTTGGCCAACCCTTTTTTCAGACACTGTCAGACGTCACTGTTTCAACAACAATCTCAACTTCCGAACTCCTGAGTTCAGTAGGTAAATCATAATTTACATGTGCCACTTTTGTTATTTACATTACTTCTCAGATAAGTTTCATGTTGATCTTGAAACCACACTTCAAAGGACTGAATATTTTTGCTCTTCTGTTTTTCCTTCTGGCTAGGATTATTTTGTGCAGATGACTTTTTGATGTGAAGGAGACCAGAGTAATGTCCATATGCAAAGCCAGTCCTTGAGCGTGGTCCCTACTTTGCATCGCTCTCTGTTACATACATTTGTTCCTTACACCAAATGTAGGTGTCAGTTAAACTCCCATACATCTCCAAATGGCAGGGGAATACTTTGTTATCAGATTGAGTATTTAGGGGAAGTTGTCTTGATCTATGTGATTAATAAATGATACAGTGGTTTTTACCTCATGATTTTGGGGTTTTGTTTAAATTGAGCCTGGTGTATTAACAGCAGAAAGGAAACTGTCACCTACAAACTAGCCCAGCCCCTATCAAAAAATTTCCAGTTGTTGTAAATTATTCCTGTTAGCAGAAGGGAGAGGAGGGCAAGGGCTGAAGTAGCTTTTTTTTTTTTTTTTTCTGTCCACTGATGGGGGAGAAAGGATTATAAATAGTTTCTACTATAGGTCATTTTGTACTGTAGAACTTGGAAGCAGATCCACATCTTTTAGATGTCAATTTTTTTCATCTGCATCTGTCCTTTAGCTCCCCTGTGAGACTAATCAGACACTTAGGACTGAATCCACTTTAGAGAAGTGGGACAAGTTTTAGTAAGTAAATAAATTAATTAATTAAAAAGTTATGGTGCCAAATTAAAGATTCTCACAGAGTTGCAGCATTTCTACACCACATCTTCAAAGCTGGAGAAGTTTGCACACTGGACTATGACACAGTACTAAGTTTGCATGCTTTAGCGTTACAGTCATCCAAAAGAAAAGGGCTTTTTTGCTAAATTTTTTTCAGTCACTGTGTTTGCTTTACCATCAACACTCTAAGTTGGCTGTACATCTTTTAAAGTCAGAAGGGAAAAAGTGACCTCTGTGTCACAAGAGCCAGTTCTCACAGCACCTCCCTTACTTGTGCCTGAAAAGATGAGACCATTGGTTATGGAATGGAGACTGTAATGTCCAAAAGCTCTCATTTAGCTTATGAACCCTCAGGTTTTCTGCTCGCAGTATCAAGTCCAGCCAGAGGACAGCAAGGTACTAGTGCTACCCCCTGCTCTTTTGTTGCTGAGGTTTTTGGGATGGACCAAACGCTTTCAGAACATAAAGCAGTAAAACTGCTGGAGTCAGACAATGGCAGAGTTGCCTCTGGGTTACTGAGGGTTGTTTTACTTACAGGCAAGCGCTGCAGTAAAGTAACTCAAGTAACAGTGTCACCGTTAAGGTCATCCCTGCACTGGGGTTCTTCACAGTTTAATTTCAGGCACCCAGCTCTGGTGATTATGGGGCTGAAGGCTCTTGCAGAGTCAGAGGGGCACCGACATCTACAGCTTCCCTGACAGCCCAGGCATGGAGGCTGCTGCCTTAGGCACTCAAGTTGGATGCATGAAGCTAAAAAGTGAGACCAGCCTCTTTAGCCCAGGGTCTAGTCCAACCACAGAGCAGGAGTCTACCACTGCTGCTAACGGAGATACCTCTTTGGCTGTTTCTTTAGTGCTGAGTGCACACCAGCACCCTGAGTGCATGGTGGAAGTCCTCAAAAAGGTGAGCATTAACCCAGCTTTAACATCATGGGACTGCAAACCATTTCAAGAACTTTCCAGCCAACCACAGCCTTTTTTTTTTTTCCTTTTTTTGAGTTTGGCTGATGTCACAGAAAGCTGTCTCTGTATCTTTCCCCTCTTTTCGAATGCTCCCTCAGGAGCAAGAAGGCTGTGGTCTCAAACAGTTCCGTATATAAGCATAGAATATTTTTTCTTCCTGTGCCTTTCCACCCACTAATGAGTTAAGAGCTTGTGCAAAAAGAAACAGAGCGAGGACCAAAGATATCAAGCCTCATCTTGCTCACACACTCTGTTACAGCCCAGAATCTGCTGCTATGCAGAGTGCCCTTCTCTGGAGTCCTGGGAACCACAGTGAGGAAGAGGATGCGGTTGTTCACCCTGTGTGTTGCTCAGGCAAGAATGGCTGCCAAAGTCAGAGTCAGAATCCCAGGACCTGATATATCATGCTGCATTGTTAGCTGTGTTTGTTTTGGGGGGCTTTCGGTAATTTTTCTTCTAGGTTTTTGTCTCTCTATTTAATTATCCTTTTCATTACTGATTTCCTGACTTAATCTGAATGTGCATAAATCTGCACCATAGATTTATCATCTCTATAGAAAGCGCTTTCAGAGTGGTTGTGCAGCTTCCCAGAAAAGGGACACTGTTGGAAAATGAAGCTTTCAGATTCAACAATAAGCCTACTATTATGCTGATTTTTGCCAAGCTTTCCCTCACTTCTTTCCCATTTGCTACAAGAGTGAGCTCAAGGCTTCTTTTTGTTTGTTTTCGAACTTCAGTCATTCTTGAGTGTTTACCACCCTGCTCAAGTCCACTCACTCTGAAACATTAGACACTACAAGATACGGCTGCACTGCTTCTGGAATCAGATAACGCTCGGGTTTCTTTTTTTCAGCTGCATGTTTCTGTGAAGGTTTTAACCAGCCTCTTTGCCAATCTTAAAAAACAAACAAACAAACAAAAAAGTAAAACCAAAAATATTTCTTAGAATATTGCACTTTGACTGTCACAGTCATTTGAGGACTTCACATTTTTAACTAAATATGAGATCTCTGAGAAGCAGTTGAACTTATCTTTAATATAAATAATCTCATTGCAAAACGGATTTTTATATATTATATAGTCTGCATGCTCATAACTATTTAATCAAATTCAGGTCTTGTCTGAGCAAACATAATGGCCATTGACTTATGTGTGGGTTGTGAATTATCCTTTCTGAATTTGACCTGCTTTGAAAGCAAAAAAGCTGCCTTCCTTAATTTTTTTTTTTTTTTGCCTTGCAAATGGAGAGGCTTTTCTATTTCTAAAATTTTTCTGAGTGTTGAATACAACTTTGTACTGATAACATGTAGAAACCCAGCCTCTCTAGGGTTTTGGTCCATTGTGACTGTCAGAACTTTTTATAGTTATCATGAATTTTCTTTTTCTTCTTTCCTTGTTGATACTCTATATAATGCTCTTTAGGACTCCACACAGGGCCCTTGAAAGGACCTTCTGTTTTTTCTTTGCTTGGCTGCTTTCTCCTAAGCCGAGCATGTAAACATCTATCTCCTGAAGACATATCCCTGTTAATCACTTCTGGTGCCTCTCTTTGAACTTCTTTCCGTTAACGTTGCAGTTTTTAACTGCTGTTAACAAAAGCCAGGATAAAATGTTATTATCAGCCCTTCTCCTGGCTTAAAAGCCCCTTGTTACATTTATGCCCTAGATTAGCAATGCTGTAGAACATAAGCTACGTAATTTGCTGTTTTCTGTATCTTCACTCTCAGATCTCTTGCCAGACCACTGTGACTGTACCAGTTTATTTCCAAATTTTTGCGTTGAATCAATTTTCCCTTGTTGCGAGCCAGAAACAGTTTTCTGCCGGGGGAATTTCAACTGATTTAATTTGTTGCCAGTTAACAAACTTTTAATCACTGATCCTGGTATTGAAACCAACACACAAATACGTTTTTGGAGAGACACACCTCGGCTCCCTTCCAGACAACTCTCCAGTCCTTTTGCTGCACATGGAACACAGTCCCTTTGGAGAGGCAATAGACCTTACTGAATAGCAGATGAATCTTTTTAGTTAGTTCCTTGGGCAGGACTTGGAAGGCCCATGTCGCAGCTGAAGAAGTAGGAAGTTGTCTGCACCATTTATTTCTATGCTTCGTCTCTTATCTATAAGCCAGGAAAAATGGCAGTGACCTGCTTCAGGTAGTACTTGGAAACTGATTGCCAAGAAGCAGTCCAAAAAGATGTGGTATTACAGATGCAACTGGAGTGTTGGAGTCTGTCAATCTTGTGGGAGCAGTAGGTGTTTGAAGAAGTGAAGAAATAGAACTATTTCATAGGGATATATTTTTTTACCTTTGCGTTCAGTTGGCTCCTGTTCCATCCCTAGCCCCAACAGTAGTCAAGTGGGACAAGATACAAACCAATATCATGTGTGAGGGGTGTTCTTCCCCTTCAGAAACAATCAATTTACAAACGTTGTGTTCTGGCATCCCTCTGTATTACTACAGCTCGTTATCTGGTGTTCAAGTGTGACATGTCAGTTTTCAAGGTCCTTATCATGACAGGTTGCCAGCTGCTGGAGCTTCAGTATCAACTGGATCTCAGTACAAAAATCTTTAAAAAAAAAGGAGAGAGTGGCGTGGTCTGTTTAGCCCAGGTTATTTCAGTGGGTCTAGTCCATGGGTAAGTTTCATAAACTGAATGGGATAACAGATTACAGTGCCAGAATGGAGTCAGGGAGGTTGCAGGAGAGCAGGAAATCACAAAGGCATCTTTACTGCCAAAGTTGCTACATTGTACAGCTACACCTGGAGTGTCTCATAATTGTCATGTACACTGAGGTCTGGAAATTCCTTTCTTCTTTTGCAGATGGAAAACTGAGACCCATAGAAATTAAACGAGTTGTCTGGGGTCACATCAGAAATATGACCATGGTTGTGTAGGAAAATATGAGCTGAGGATTTAATGCAAAATCCAAAGCTGGTGCTCTGACCAGGCCATCTCACTTCTAATATAGCCCAAGTGTTCTAGCTGGGATGCTTAATTGTTTTTGATTATCATTTTACCTTTATCAATTACTGTCCTCTACAGAGAAACTGAACCACTGCAATGTGTGTTGACCGTAAGGTTCATACTGCTACTTGGCATAAATGGAAGATGAGAACTAAACTCTGGGCAGCTGGTGTCCTCTTTTTGAAACTGTAAGCTCAGCATCCATACTGCAAGTCAATGCAGATTTGCACATTTGCTACAAAAATTAAAAATCTGGTGGAGTAATGCTAAAACTCCTTCACAGTGCTGCTGTAGAATCTGTGTCACCTTGTCTGAAGATCAGCTTCTAGATATTGGCCCTTTATTCCCTAGAAAAAAAGTTGGCAGGTGTTGCATCAGTCTCTGTATGAAGGGCTCCTGTTCCCTGAAGATTTGTTTGAAGCAGCTATTCATGACACTCGCTGCAGAATATACGTGTTCCCTTCTATGTTCCCATTCCAGCCTCTACTTTCAGTTGCTGCAGATGGCAATTCCTTGTGCCAGTTTTTGCATGTACCTGAAGGCTTCCCAAAGCTATTATTCCTTCTCTGTTTACAACTCAGTCTCCTACTTAGTGGTTTTCTCACTTGTGTTTAGTACCCAGAAAACTCCCCCCTCAAAACTGTACAAATATACCATTTCTCCCAACAGTGGTAGATGAAAAAAAAAACAAAACAAAACCAACCTTGGGGATTAATTTCAGTGTAGACAGAGTATAAAAACTTTATTGAAAAATACATGAAGACCACTTAATTTTTGTTTAACTTTTCTAAATAGATTTACAGTTCATCATAAATAATTAACTTAAAAATCACTACTTTTTCAAAAGCCAAAAGTAAAAATCTGGAATGAAGTTTCAGTTCAGGTTTGTCTTCCTGCTATACTGTCACACAAAAACCTAAGCTATTTCTGGCTGTTCTTATTTTTAGATTGTTCTTCATATACCATTTACTGTCATTGAAATTAATGAGAAAATAAAAGGAGTGACCTTTGGCTGAGCACATACAGTTTATGCATGAGCTAAACAGCAGGATCCTTTTTCATTCTTCTTTTTCCCACATTCTCTTTCTCCCTGCTCTCCCCCATCCAAATATAATTTGTAAAGCCTTTAGAGCCTTTCATCCTATGTGTTTCCACTGTGTTCCTTTAGATGAGTCTCAGGTCCATGATTCACATCTATTCTGTTGTGCGGAAAGGTCAGTGGCACCCTTGTTTTATGAATATAATCCACCGTTCTCTTGAACTTCAGAATCGTTTCCAAAACTCCCAGGCAAAATTCATACAGCTCAGGGTGCAGATAAATGTCAGCACTATTATAAAGAGCACTCTCACAACACAAATACAAGCCTGGACATCCAAAGTTATGTTGTTTAAAATAAACCAGTATGTACTGAAGATCTGAATAGTTTTGAAGACACAATTCCAAGTGAAATGGTAGTTCTGAACCTGTGGCCCCACCGCAATGTTGAATATGTAGTTCATGCCCAGCTTTCTGCAGCCAGTGGATGAGTCCATTCAATGAAACCACTGTAATTGATAAGAGTAGAAACTGCCCAGTGAGGTGTCCTTGGGCATCACTGTCACACCGAGATGGTTCTCTGCCAGCCCACCTTCCTGCCATGAGGGAACACTGCCAGCCCTGCAGGTGGGTTGGATACATTCTTATTATAAATTGCACATTGAATGATTTTCAATGCTGCAGTTTGTGAATCCTTGGTTGAAAATTATAAGGCTCAAGTGTTTGAAGGTGAAAGAAGTTAGTTTCCTGGCTGAGAGTAGGAATTTAAGTAGAGGTGTGCTACGACCAAGAAAGTCTCTTCTGTGCTAGCTGGAAAAGAGGTCTGCAACCATTTTGAGAGGGAACACTATGATTTTCTAGTACTTGTGGCACAGATTGCTAACAAAAATGAGAACTGGTATGTGTTTGGGTTAAGGGAAATGCTGATGACAGTGTAAGGCACCAATACTGATAGTAAATCCAGATTACAGTTGTTTATGGAAAATTTGCCTTTTTTTGGTTGTTGTTGTTCTCAGTGCGTGGTTGTACCTCTGCATTCTTGTGTTTAAATTTATGTGGGTAGTTATTTATTGCTCCTTTATAGCTTTGTCTTAGCAACCCTGTCTGTGTACTTTATTTGAAGCTTTTAGGTAGTATTTTAAAACACTGATTACTGAAAAACTTGTGTTAAGTTTTTATAGTCTTGTTTGCTACGATTATTCACAAAGATTACAGAATGGGTCAGGTTGGAAGGGACCACAGTGGGTCATCTGGTCCAACCTCCCTGCTGCAGCAGGGCCATCTCAGAGCATATGGCACACACAGGATTGCATCCAGATGGTTCTGGAATATCTCCAGTGGTGGCAGCTTGGCAACCTCTCTGGGCAACCCGTTTCAGTGTGTGGCTGTTGCACACTAAAGTTCTTCCTCATGTTCAGGTGAAACTTCTTGTGCATCAGTTTCTGCCAGTTGGCTCTTATCCTATTACTCGCCAGCACCTAGAAGAGAAGGGATCCATCCTCTTGGCACCCTGCCTTTAGCTATACACGTTAATGAGGTCGCCTCTCGGACATCTCTTCTCGAGGCTGAAATTCCTCCCCTGCCAATTACTGACGTCGCCCGTCTCCTTTTTCTTAGCGAGAAGTTCGTGGACAGTTCTTTAGACGAAGCCGAGCGGTGTCACTGCTCGTCGCGGGTCTTTATTCGTGCGTGGCAAGCCGGGCACACGTAACTGATGTGCCCGGGGCGCGGGGGGCGGCTCCGTCCCACGGCCCGGCCCGGCAGGACGGAGGGGATCCCGGCAGGACGGAGGGGATCCCGGCAGGACGGAGGGGATCCCGGCACCCGCGCTCCCAGCGGCCGCTCCCGGCGGGTCCCGGCGCTCCCGCCCCGCGCGCCCCCGGCCCCGC
>VXAY01002117.1:0-85634 GCA_013399855.1 Oxyruncus cristatus | reverse complement strand
CGGCGTGCGCCCGGACCGGCTCCGCCAGCGCCCGGGAGCCGCCCGCCCTCGGCCGCCGCTTCGCCGGAGCCGGGCTGGGCTGTCCGGGGCTGTTCGTAGCAGCCTTGGCCATAAATGATTAACTGCGCGCCCGGGGAGCCGGGTGTCGCCGAGCGCAGCCGCCCGTGCCCGGCCGCCTTCGCGGCCAGACGCGCTGAGCCAGCGGCGCGGTCGTTCCTGAAAAGCCGCCCTGGGCTCTCGCACGGGCTGTGGGATCGCTGCTGCGAGAGCCGGCACTCCGCGAGGTGGGGACCGGGACTGCTGTGCCCCGGCTGCTCTTTCTGCGCGAATCCACCCATTTGAGTGTTCTGGGGGTTTTTTTGGGTTTTTTTGTCTGCACTGAGGTAAAAGACCGACAAGGTGATAGGGGGTTTGTTGTTGCTTTTGTGTTTGGTTTTGTTTAGGGGTTTTTTCATCTCCGTTGTCTTTTTTACTGTGCATAAAATATTAATCATTAGGTATGGAATTCGTTGATAAGCAGTGGCAGCTGGCAGTATTTTATTCTCTATCAGAATGCAATGCCTCCTTTGTTGAGCTGTAAATTAATAGTGTAACCTTCTTCCCCACCCTCAGCTTCATCATTCTGAGATGTGAATCACTTGTACTACCAGATTTGTTTTCCTTAGGAGAGCTAAGAGGCACCACAGAAAATCCATCTGTTTCATTCCAGGTCATATTCCACTGGATTGATTTGGTTGATTTCAGCTTGAAAATGTGCTTCAAGACAACTAATGATATTCTGTGGCAATTCTTTTCTGTTAACTTTTAAATTTGAATTACCAATGTATGTGTAAAACATCTTTCTTCAGCTTCTGTGAGTTCCTAATGTAATCATGAAGTATTTTCTAGAACATGATGATTCAGGAAGGAAAACCAAAAACTTTCTACACAGAAGGTGGAAAAGACTGCTGCGTGCAAAACCTCAGGTTAACTAGGAATGTATTTTCACTGGCCATGAAAGAAGCCCTGGATGGTAACCTGTTGAGTGCTACTGGCTAGAGTCCTCAAGCTGCCGTGAGCAGGACACTGTGCCCTTGCCACAATTGTTTCTGTGAATGCAGTCAAACCGTGCAAGTGTAGAATGATTTCCAGGTCAGAACAGGTTGATGAATTTCATGAGGCGCCATCACAAACTGCTGGAGCTGAACGCTGCTGCTAGGCTGTGAGTGTTCTCCCACTAATTGTGTTACGGGACTGGAAGGAGTTTGGCCCTTTATGAGAACAGCAGGATCTGTTAAATGTAATGAGACACTAATCAAGATAAGGCTTGTACTCTGTCAGGTGCTGTATAACTATGCAAGGAGGTAAGGTCACAACTCTGGAAAATTTACTGTGTAAGAAAGTGTTATGATTAAGATGAATTAAATTAAGTACCCTTCAAAATGTTCTCAGGGTTATCCTTAAAGTGAAAGGTCGTTTTCCACAGTCCTTATGCCTGAGAAGAAACCTGTGCTTGAGAATTATTGTTTTGTGTGACATGTAGCAATGAGCCTAGAAATTGAACACAAGCATCTTTCTGTGTTGAGAGAGGTTTGGTTCTGAATTTAGATCACTTATCTAGTCCTTCTTGCTCAAAAAAACGGAAATGAGGCTATGTCAGGACACCTTCCTGCTCTTGCCCAAATTTCAAGGAAATACATGTCTGGAACTCTATTTTTAAGAGAAATCACAAAAATACTCAAATAGTCTACAATGCATTTTATATTTTCTTCAAGTTTTTCTCTATCAATTGTGGAAGTAACAAAGCTATGCCTGTTAGCAGTTGTAGGCAACCTGTATTTGGTATTAAATCGCCCAAACTGGTATATTTGTGTTCCTTTTCACCTACACATGTGGCCTCTCTTGTCATTCTAGAGACTGTGTTTCCTGGCACGTTTTCAGAGGCCAAATCTTAGAGGTCTGTAGACACTGTTATAACCAATGTTAGTCATGCAGAATACAAAAAACCCCACCTCAGTCATTTTCTCGAAACAGTCTGGTGTGGCACTTTACAAATCTATAGGAGAGGTCAAACTCCACTTTGCACTGTGCACTGGAGGATAAAAGTAAAGCTGTGTAATGACTCGGAGAAGACGACCCAAGGGCGGTGAGACTTTGCACATAGATCTAGGGAAGAAAAATAATTTACAGTTAACTGCTAATTGTAGTTGACTTGTAGCTAATATTAAGGATTTTATTGTCTGTGTTACTCCAGGGAAATACAACTCCATGCTTATGGCTGATGCTGCTGTCTTCTCCATGTTTTTCTACGCTGTTCCAATCCTTCAGTTTCTCTTTTCTTCCTCCCACCTTCCCTCCTCAGGTGCTTTACTAGCTTTCTCACAGATTTCTTGAAAACAAACAGTAGTGAAATAGTTAACTTCCATAGCAAAGTACCTTTATTTTAGACTGGGCACCTTCCCCTGTTAATAGTTGTTTGAAAGCAATGCTCCATATCACTATCATATCAAAGACTTTGGCCCTGAACTTCACTGAGACCAGCAGGGGGCTTTGTACTTCACACCTCTATGCCTTGGGGGTTTCTGAGCACCTTGAGCTTCCAGAAGGTGGCGAAGCATTATTTTGCCTCTACTTAGCATTTACAAGATTCTCTTTTACAGCTCTGAGAACTGTAAGCTCTTGTTTTGGAGACCATGAGATGATGGGGTGTGTAGTTACCTTGCGGGTGTATTTGTCGTGGCAGGACTTCTACTTCCGATGTATATCTGGAAGTGGCATCATGGGTGCTTCCTGCAGTAGAGATTTTGGCACCGGTACTGCAGTCTGGTAACGTGCCAAGGACCAGCTCCTTGCCTGATGTAATTTGATAGGGTGGTCAGAAGAGCTAAATCCAACTGGCACCTTGACCAACAGGGTGTGCAGATTTTTGGTTTCGGGTGCCATTAGTGGGAGCGCAAGGAATATAAAATTCAAAATGTGGCAAGAAGCTGGGGAGTGAAAACTGACATTTTTTGATTGTTTAGTTTCACAGTACATGGGTGGAACATACGGGTGAAGAGGGCAAGTCTGACAGCTGTGACTCTTGTTTCTTAATGGAAGTACAGTAATTCCCTAGTTCTGGGTATGGGGTAGAAGAAATCTGGTTTAGTTTATTAGCTTCTACTGTCATTCCTGCTGAAAGTTTGTCCATGTGAAGCTTGTTTAGAAATGCTGTAATGAAATCATGTGTGTAAATCCCATTTTGAGTATGTGTGCATCTTTGCATGTAAAATCTGGGAACTAAAGTGTGATTGGGGTGGGTGGAGAAGTAAAACATTTCTTACTTCTGGGAAGTTTTGAGCAGTAATTGATCTTTTTTTGTGAGGGACATCAGAAACAGACTTCAAAATTAGAGTCTAATGCTTTTTTCTCAATATAAAAAAAAAAGTCTTTTTCTTCAATAGGCCATCTTATACTTTATGAGTGATGCCAAATTTGCTCAATTACTAAAGTGATTATTAAGCAACACTGACAGTGCTTTCACTTATTATCCCAGTACAATTATACTTCTAGTAGATGTTGTACCAAAAAAAGCTCCTGATGATTTTCTGTTTACACAAGGCAAATAGTGCTGCAGACCCTAATTAGGGTTTGGGAATAAAGTCAAAACTCTGCATGTGTTTTAAACTTCGCTTGTAAAACAACAGTAATACAGAATGTCTGCCCATCTTTTTGTAATACAAAAGAGACTAATCTAAAAATATGCTCTGCATGTACATAGTAGGAAAGGATTGTGGCATAACATTTTCGAAGCTTGTTCTTTTCTTGGTCCGCTTTTAACTGAAGTTATGCAGTTTCTTCAAAACGCAAGAATTACAAATGAATCCGCAATACTTTGTGACTCCTTGTCCTTTCCTTCAGACAAAAGACCCTTTCAATCCATTGTGGAACAGTCACTGGTTTTCATGTGGTCATTCAAGAAAAGGATAGCGATTGGCATTCATAATAGACCTTTCAGTACTCTCTCTAGTGGTTTGCTGACTGAAAAAGAGTGCCTATGGCTGTGTACTGTGTCCAGTGTTTAAATTACTGACCAATCTATCTCCCAAGTGTTGGAAAGGTAAGAGTTCGAATGGCAGAGAAGCCTCACCTGTTTGTGAATACCAGTGTGCTGCTGCTCAGGGCCGGGGACAGATTTTGGCCTGTATGAACTGGTACAGTTTTATTTGATGTTCTTGGAAGGTCTGTTCTATTTCTTTTTTTTTTTTAAGTGGTAACTTAAGCCTGGTGTTTCCATGAACTGTGCTTCTGAGAGGGCTGGTGTTGTTTAATGTCCTGAGTGGCGCTGAGCAATGTTACTGTTCATGCTGTGCACAGCCAAGTGAATGGTGAGTATGATTTCTTTGGAGGTGACTATCCTCGAAAGTTGTGGGTGTGTTTTGAGCTGGCATTGAAGGAGCAGCTACCACTGGTGTATTGACAGCGCAGCCTCATGGAGTTATCTTTCTGTGCTGGTAAGGCCAACCTGCCTGGCAGCATTTCAAAATAAACACCTTGTGTTCAGGGGAGGTGGACTGGTGTTTGTTGTCCCAGCTTTATATAAAATCTGAGCAAGAATTTGTGCTGTTTGACTGACTCTTACCTGGAACAGCACCAAAAGATATTATTTGTGCTGTGAGACGTTTCTGAGTGGTGGTAGCTCTTCAGGATCCTGGCTGATTTTGTTCAAACCCTGTGCAGTACTTGCCCTGGAGGTTCAGCACTGAAGTGTCTGCTTGAGTGCTGTCTGTGGCACCTGGCTTTCCTCACTGCTAAAACTAAGTGCATGGTGGCAGATCAGGGCTTGAGGCTGTCTGATTGGGTTAGGGACAACTGCCAGGAAAGAGTGTTTGGACTCTGGGTGAGTCTAAGCTCAAGCATGTACTCAAATGGTCGTTTCAAACTAAATTACTTAGTAATATATAAAACCAGCTTTCAGTATGTATTGTCCCATGCACATCCAGTTTATGGCTTCTCCTTCTGTACTACACTTAAGGTATCCACTTTTAGTATTTAAATTACAGTGCCGTGTATGGTTCTCTTTGTAAAATTAAATGCAATAAAAGCACTGCACATGCAGCTTGGGTGTGGTGGTACTTCTCAGTGGGAATGTATTCAGAGCTGTGGTTTATGCTAGTAGTGAAAAAAACTACAAGTCCCAAAATGTCATCACTATGGGACTTCTCCTTTATGTGTTGATGGAGGCAATAACTGTCTTGTGCAGTAACATTAGCCTGTGTAGAATTTGATTTAGTGGTCTTTTGGACTTGGTCTGAATGAAATGTTGCCTTTTCTGTGTTTCTGTTTTCCAGTAATAATTTAGTTCTGGCTAGAAATTTTGAGTTGGCTGGTTTGTTAAGGTGCTGGCATGAAGTTATGCATTGGTGTTAGAATTGGAGCTTGTGCTCCGTGTGCTGGATATGTTGGAATGAAGGGTGGTCTGGAGATACACTGCTTGCACAGCGCTCAGGTGGAGATAAGCTTTGCCATCTGTTCCCACGGCTACTGAGGTTTCCCGTCTAGCGCACCCACTTTGTTATTAGGGTGAAAGAGAGAAACCTACTTCTCATTAAAATCCTTGAGAGTTTCTTCCTCCACAGTAACCAAATTACATTGTATACAAACGCAGTGGAAGCCAGAAAGGACTACATAAGTCATCTGGCCAGGCGAGAGGCAGCCAGGTCTGAAGTGGCAGGAAAGAACAGGAAAAAGGAGTAAAAAGATCAGGTCTGCTATCAGGTGCGGAGTTCTAGCACAGGTAGGAAAAGAGGTGCCTGGGAAAAGTCTGCAGTATGAGGGAAATACAGGTGAACTAAAGCAATTGCTGTGTAAGAATAGTGCTTGGACGCTTGTAGTAGTGAAGAGAGCAGAACATGGTGGTTGGAAGGAGCCCTCGTGGGGAGGAAAATTGTGGAAGATCCCAGGGCCCGGAAGGAGGTCTGGCAGTCAGAACCAGTCTGATTATATCTGTTTAGTCACTCAAGTGGGAATGGAAGCTCATGAGGTGAGGGCAAAAGGGTAGAATTACAGAGAATATCTTTTTTGTGCCTAGGTAATACAAGATCAGGGTTTACGTATCTCTGATGAAGTTTCCCTCAGGTTTGGCCTTTTGGTTAAGAATCTGTTGGAAATTGTGTGCTTGCAGCATTTATATGTTACTAATTTAGAGGCGCATTCTCTTAGGGATTATACTCGCTGGAATCCGCAAATACAGAGTTTGACCCATTATCATTGCGTCCTTGTCACTCAATAAAAATGGTTTTCGCTTTGTTATCTGTTGCTAAAACCATATACCTGTCTTAAATATTTGTGCTCTTGGGCCTTGTTAGTCTACATATGCTGATTATCTACCAAATTGCTGGTGGATTAGAAGTTTTTTGCAGAAGGCAAGAGAACAGGGTTGGCATAGAGTTGATTACGATAATGTAATTTTTTTAATGTAGTAATTATTATTTTATCCTAAGAAACTAAAATAAATATCCAAACAGTGATGTATTGGAGAAGCCTTGAGCAGAGCAGGCAACCATCTTTACGTCAGAACTGTGATTCTTTAGTGTTTATCTTTGTGTGAAAGGAGACTATGGCAAATGTCATCATTTTTCTGGCACACACTGAAGACAGGAAGTCTTCAACACTGGTGGAGCTGCACTTTTGTGATACTAGTGTAAAATCAATATCTTTCCTTATGATCTTTTAAATATTTATATTAAGTTCTCCTTTTTTGTTAGTTTTAAAATTTAATTTGTTGGGCTGTTTTGATACAAGATGGTTCTAATTGTGCGCTATTGTGTCTGCATCACAGCATGGCCTGTAGCCGCAGATGTTTTTCCTGTCATGAAGGACACAAGCCCTTCACATGTCTGAAATATGTGCAGTCTGGGTGCTCTGCAGCTTAGTTTCTAGGGAAGGGATATTTCATACTAAAGTCCTGTCAGCTCTACATGTATTGGCAGTTTTTCAGCACTTTGATGTGAGTCAGAGTTTGGTTCTATGTCCTTAGCCAAGATTATGGCGTGAGAGACAGCTGTGGAGCAGGCTGCAGCAGTGTGCTGCCTTCCACTCCATGTAGTGCTCAGACCTGAAATGTCTGGCTGTCCTGGGAGAGGGTTCAGAGTTCACAGGGTGTTTTGGGATGAGGGAAACTCTGTAATGTGGTGTATTTCATTTTGTAGTGAAGAGGGTAAGCCTGTGAAACCAAGGAAGTTCCAAACAAGGATGTTTGGATGTGGATACCCTGCCCCTGGAGGCCAGTTTGGATAGGTCTCTGGGCAATCGGATCTAGTGATTGGCATTCCTGCCCACAGCTGGGGGTTTGGAACTAAGTGATCTTTAATATCCCTTCCAACCCAAACCATTCTATGATTCCATGATTTGGTGGTCTGAAAGTCACTCTGCTGTTGCATGATCTGGCAACAGATGGTCATGTGTGTAAATTCATGCAATTCACTGCCATGAGTACGATGAGGATTGCAGTGAAGAGATGACTGAGAGGGGACCTCATTAATGTGTGTAAATATCTAAAGGGGGAGTGCCAAGAGGGTGGTTCCAGGCTCTTCTCAGTGGTGCCGAGGACAAGAGGCAGTGGGCAGAAACTGATGCACAGGTAGTTCCACTTGAACATGAGGAAGAACTTCTTCATCATGCAGTGGCCGCACACTGGAACAGATTGCCCAGAGAAGGTGTGGAATCTCCCTCACAGGAGATATTCCAGAACCATGTGGACCTAATGTATGCAGTGTGCTCTGGGATCACTGCTTGAGCAGGGAGTTTGGACCTGATGACCCACTGTGGTCTCTTCCGACCTGACTCATTTTGTGGTTCTGTGGTCTCTTGGCAAAGAATGATGGGTTTTCTTTGTCTTTGCTACTAGGATGAGGTTCAGGTGTTGGCATATTAACACCTGATTCCCTTAAGTTACACTATATCCAACCCTGATTATTTTACACGTTACCCTGTAGATTGGGAGAGGTCGGAAATTTTTAATTGCTTTCCTGGTTTTGGAATTTGAGATGTTGAGTGCGGGATGTTTTAATTGGAATTGTGTACAGTCAGGTCCTCTGAAAATCAGCCCGTAGATGAATGATGCTTCCAAAGCATTGCAATGAGAATTGCCAAAGAGCAAAACCTGGGTTCTTAAGCTGTAACGAGGGACTTCTTAAAGGGAAGAAGGATCATCTTGTAGTTGCAAGGTCTGTTAAGCTGCAAAAAGGTTAGTCATTACCATTGTTGCATCATATTAAAAGAATGAAGCAATGTGAATTCAGTCATTAATTAAACCAAAAAGCACACTTTTAAACTGCTGTTTGCTATTTTACATAAATAATATCTTCTTCAGTTTGGAGAGCTGCTTAGCCTAGTACTAAAGATTCCTTTTCTGTGAATTAAAAAAGAAAAATCTCAGGTTTGCTGTTCTGATGGCAAACCCCAGACATTTTCTATCGTGGTATGTGCTCATATTGGGCTGAACTTGGCCTACCAGGCTCTGCATCCTCTTTGAGCTGCCTGTGAAGTCAGAGCCCAGCTCTTCAGAAGTGGTTTAAGAGAGGGAAGTGGTCAAACAGCGTGATAGCAAGGGCTGTTTTTCTGCAGTGCTGAAAAACCTGGGCAAGGGCAACATGTTTCAAAACGCTGGTCTGTAAGGCAGGAGTGTGGTGAGGGTGTTTCACCACCTGCGTGGGAGTGGGACTCTTCTGAGCTGCATTCCTGCTGCAGGCCTTATGGCTGGCGTGGGGAACCGCTGGAACTGGTGCCAGCTGGCCGCTGGGGTGGCTTGGGAGGGCTGCTGCTGAGTGTGCTGGTTTTGTTGGATTTTGTCTTTAAAGAAATCTGGTACCAGACTCCCTAAAAGGCTTTGTCTTTCGCTCGGTTAGGATTTTTTCTGGGGGAGACCTCAAGGACTCTTATGCAGTACATTTTTGGCCGTTTTCAGTTTGCAGTACTGACCACAGAAAGAGTTCTGGGAAGTAATCTGCTGTTAATTGAAATGGAAAATACAGCAGATGGACTCTTAAGAGAAAGGCCATAAATTATTAACTGTCTGTGTTAAAACAAATGTAGAAAAGGTGCCTATTCATGGATTAAAGTTTAACACCCCCACCCAAAAAAAACCCAGATAAAACCAACAATATGGCCACAGAAAGTTCCACCTGAATATGAGGAAGAACTGCTTTACTGTGCAGTGACCAAGCACTAGAACAGATTTCCCAGCAAGGTTGTGGAGTCTCTCTCACTGGAGATACTAAAAAACTGTCTAGATGCAACCCTGTGCCATGTGCTCTGGGATGACCCTGCTTGAGCAGAGAGGTTGGACCAGATGACCCACTGTGGTCCCTTCTAACTTTACCCATTCTGTCATTCCATGAAAAGATGTAATCATTTCAGTCTTATTTTGTAATTTGGTAATTCTGCTTTTAACAATCAGCTTTTACAATGTGTTGTAGTCCTGAACATACACCAGGAGTGGCTTCTCTGGCTTCTGAAGTTCATTGACTTCAATAATTCATTAGAAGAAAGGTGCTTATGTACCAAGGTGACTGAGAAAATTCTAATTTTTAGCGCATTTGTGATCAAGGTGAATATGAGGTGGTCTGACAGTGTGAGTGTTTGAAATCTGCAGGTATGGATGTTAAGATGTTTGCTTACATGTGAAAACTTCAGTTACTCATACTGAAGATAAAGTTATGGGTGATATGAGCAGAGCCTATGCCATCAGGTCCATCTGTGAAAGCCTTGGGAACAAGAAAGATGGGAAGTGGCAAACAATAGTTACAACCCTCTCCTACTTAAGCAGCAAATATCTTAGAAAATGAACAACATCAATGTACTGTGAGTTTGCAAAGCTAAAACAAACAGAAGGCTGATGGTTTGGAAAGCAAAGGTTGGACCAGAGATGGTAGCTTGGCCATGTTGCATGCATGTAATGTTTTCCATGCAACTTTCTGTCATTAAATAAATGTGATGTTACTTTTTTTAGTGTACCATAAAATATGCAGGCTCTGTCTTGTGGGTGAGTGGATATTACTGGAATAAACTTTACTCTTGGTATCTCAAAGGCACTTGGAGCAGAGATACCAAGTCATAAGTCAGCTGCTGAGGCTCAGTGGCAGCAGTAAATGCGTGTTTGTTCCTGGGGAAAGTAAATGCTGACGTGAATTCAGAATAAATGATCCATATAGAAGATGCTATGCCAATAAACTGAGGCAAACTGATTTCCTTTGACATGGGATGTATCTGAATTCACTGAAGGCATTCCAGATTTACACCATCCAGACTTACTAGCAGAATAAATAGAAAATGACACTGTATTTTTACTTTATTTTAGCTAGATTCCTTTGTAACTAAAAGACTGACACAAGCATTTCAGCTGAAGCCCCGGCAAAAATATTTTAAATCATCAGGGAAACAGTAAGTTCCAGCGTGATGAGTTTGCTTAAAAACTTTGGGTGTTATTTTGTTATTTGTATGTCATTCCCACAAAAAGGCTGCTTTGACATACAAATTACTGTTTCGTGGAACCTTTCTGTCTCAGGGCTGTGAGAGCTCTGTGCTTTCCTTTGTGATGTGAAATATCACATGGGAATGAGATCTCATTTACACTCGTGACAGACTGTGACCAAGATCCCCTGGGTAATTTTGCTCCTCCTTTCTATTAAAACTTCAAAAGAGGCTAGAATTATATTTACATTTGTAAATTGATTTCATTCTTCATTTTTGTTCATTATGATCCCATTCTTAGAATCTGAATGCACAAGAAAAGAGACTATTTCCCCATTCTAAATGGAGAGAAATAAGCTCTGGAGTTTTATATGAGAAGGAGTATGTCTAATCTCTGTGCTGTACAAACACGTTTTGTGGTTGCGTTCAGCTCTTGTAGGAGTTCCAGGGAGGAGAGAAGAGTGTGAAATTGCGTAGTTGATAGCTGGCTGGGAGTTCTCAGTCCTCTTTATGTCCACACATCAGGCCAACTGCGATGGAGTGAAGTGGAATCAGACCATATAACATACTGCTGCATACTGGACCCTGGGTGTAGTGGTTTCCTTCTGAGCAGGGTGCAGTGCAGTAGGACCTGCTCCAGTGGGTGATGCAGGGTGTACATCCCTCTGCTGGGCTAGTTTCCCAAAAGGATTCACAGGAGGTGCTCTCTTCTTTGAACTTCAGATCCACTTCTGTTGTTATAAAGGCAGACTTAACACTGTCGTTATAACATGGTGTAGTGTTGGCAAACAGCTCTACTTTTCACATTCATGGTGTGATGTTTTTTCACAAGCACGGCAAGGATGTCAGCAGACCGAGATCCCTGAAGCTCCCTTGTCTCTGTGTCCCAGTGTAACCTGGAGGGGACACCTGTACATGTGGTCTCTAGTTGGGGCTTTTTGGTGATTTTAATTCTTATTTATTGTAGCCTTTGATATCTGATAATGCACAGTAAAACCCAGTATCAGGTGGATATCAGTATGAGGAAAAGTTGGAAACCTGTTCTGCAGGATTGAGCTTTTTAATGCACCCTGTGGACTCTCAATACCTCAATACCTAATACAATTGTGTGTGTTAAGTGCAAATCTGCTATAGCTGGGTTGTGTTGCTTTTGGTACTGATCTCCCTGCCCTACCTGTGAGACGAAGGTGCTGTTAATTGCAGTGTGAACTCAGTATCCACAGCCTTGATGCACTATCCACCACACGTTGACTGTGCTCAGTAGACACCCTTTGTTTCCTAAAATAAGCCCTCATCAGTTAAAAGCCTATGCATTCAGACATATTTTCTCTGCCTCTGCTTATTTAGATAAGCAAACAATTTTAACTTTTAAAAAGGCATCATTTGCATACTTCTCTTTCTTAGACTATGATTGTCTCTTGAAATGTATATACAAAAATATATACAGTGGCTTTTCTATTAAGAAAATATCTGTTTTGGAGCAGTTAAATTGCTTTATAAATTGCTGAATAAAAACTATTTGACAGAGTGAGGGCACAACTGATTTTGCTTAAGTGTGCAAAATATGAAGTACTGCTTCCTTCAGAAACTTCTGTCCTGCTGTTGGGAGGCTGAAGACAGATTACCTGGAGGATGTGCCAGTTGGAAGATAGTGCTGATTGCAGTTGCATTGAAAATAAGATGTTTTGGCTGTCGCTGGTTGTAGAATGCTTAATTGTTCTGATGTGCTAGAGGAGAAATGGAGGGTTGGTTTCTGACCAGAAAATAACATACTGGATATTTTTTTTTCTGCTTCGTTACACTTTTTATCACCAACTTTTAGCATTAATTATAAGGTATGTTCTGTGTAGATGAACATACTCAAATTTACATGGGTCCACAGTGAATATTCTAATGAATCTGTGGAGGTTATTTTTAATTTGTTAACACTTATGCCGTCTGAGACACAGTGTTTTTGAGTTCCTAAGCCAGAGGAAGCTCTCCTGACAGATTGACCTTTCAGTGTGCAAAAGTGAAAAGTAAAATTTACAGTGGCTTCAAGTGGTAGCAGAACTCAATTCAGAGGGAGGGTGTTTTCACACAGAAGCATGAAGAGTCCACAGATCGTACAGAACCTTTTCCTCATTCTTTTTAGGATCTTGTAGCCCCTGAAGTTAAAAAAATGGAGATCCTTTAGCTCTTCTAGGCACTGAACACATCCTGGCTGATCAGGGTATCAGCAATTGTCTTAACCAGGGCTTTCCAGCTTTGTGGCGTTGCTTGGTTACCATCATTCCCACAACTCTCAAATAAAGAAAGCAAAGTAAATGTAAAAAAAAACCCCTGGTTTCTATTTATGGGCCAGGCTACTGTGCAGATCCAAACAAAACAAAATTGTAAATCCTCTGCAGCTTCTTTAATGATAATTTTTTTCCTCAAGTATTCCACTTGGCTACTCCCAAAGGCTTTCCGTATTAAATATGTTTTTTCAGTATATTGGACTATTTCTAGGATTCTGTACAAACTCATTAAGTTCAGAAGTTGGAATCTTGACAAATAATAGCTTGTGTTTTTGGGCAGTCTTGCTAACTCCAGATGGGATACTGCCTTTTCAGCCATACTTTATGTGCATCCTCAGTTCAGGGCAGGGAAGAGGGTGCAAAGATTAACTTGGAATGTGCTGGGGAGTATTTTCTTTGGTAATAATAGTGAAGAACTGTCATAACCATTTGGCTGAGGATGTCACGTCATTTTTTGAATATTTCCAAATGTGGCTTCAGAAGTCCTCTCCTGCCCTTAAGGAAATAATTTTGGCATGTGGGCTCATGTGTTTCAGGGAAAATTCCCTTCTTAATTCCAATTAGCTGATCCTGACAAAGTATACAGGCACTCTGAGAACCAAGTAAAGCATATGTGCCTGGGCAACTATTCTGTTGTTCTCCTTGCTCCACTGAAGAGTTCTGCAAAATGAAAAGTATCAATTTTTTTCACTTTCAGACTGAAATAGATAACTAAGACAGTCATATGTTAAAAGTGAGTATAAGTCTCTTTTCATGAAGTTTCTTCCCAAAACAAGGCTTTTCTGGGAACTTGTGGATGGGTTTCTTGGTGCAGAGAGCTTTCCGTAAATGTACTACGGTCATAAATAGTCTGCCTGGAGTTGGTTACAGAAACCCTCTTAGTGTTTCTGATAGTGGAGAAAACTAAAATAAGTGGAGATATCAGTGAGTCAGACAGAGATTGAGGTAAAATAAACATATCCAAGTAAAACATTCCCAGCTGTGGAAAAAAACTATCCCCATCTCTCAGAAGTATGGTACGTATGGGAGGCAGACAGCAATTCTTGTAGGAAGTAGAACTTCTAAGTGTTGCCCTATGCTCATTGCCTGAGAGCTGGTGCTTTAGTGAGGCCACAATTACATCCTCTAATCATTTTGGGCTTCCAGTGGTTCCAGTTCCTCTGACAATGGACTTCTAAGAGTGATTTCTCATCTAGTGAGATGCTAGGTGTTGTACTGTGTGGTGTGGAATTTCCAGTGTCATCTGGCTCACGTATGTCTGTGTTATGGATCTATTCCAGCTCCAGTTCTGTCAGGAAGAATTGGGTTAGGCCATTAATACTTTGGGAGTAAATTGTTGACTGATGTTACGTTAGGAGGAGTAACAAACTGAAATGACAGATCACTGTTAGGAGAATAAAGGTGCTTACAGGCTCTGCATGTGGACTTGTTTTAAAAAATGTACCTATAAAGATTCTGAGCCTATCTTGATGCTCTAGCTCACATCAGAGTTTCCATACAACAAGGAAGAGCTTCAAAGACTAGAAGAACTGGATATTTAAGTCCTTGAAGATGTATAGATCATAGTAAACACCAGAGTTGGTTTGGTTTTTGGATTCTGCTAGTTCATGCTGGCTGAAACTGAAAGAATGCCAGTTCTAGTCTGGTTCCATGCTATGAAGTGCCTTCAAGAGCAATTTTTCGCCTTGACAGGACAACACAGCATTTACAGGTTTCCTTGCTTTCTGGACCAGTGCTGAACATGAATCCTCTCCTTTGCCCTACTGTGGTGTTGTTATCTGACATGTGTCACTGGACAGAAATCTGACATGGGATGAGAGCTGGTCCAATCCCGAAGCTTTTATTTGGTTAATTCCCAATCCTAAAGTCAACAGATTCTTTTGCTATACAATCTCTGGCAAATATCAGATGAGGATGGTTTTAGTCAGAGAGCTTAAGCTGCTTTACAGGCATATGCATCTTTTGTTGTAATAAGAAATGCACATTGTGAATGTCGATAGGAATTGTCCTCTAAGGGCTGGATCCTGCTGTGTGTACTTAACACACATTCCCTGGCCAGAGGTGGACGGTGCAGTGCACAAGGAGTGTCGTGGGTTAGTTGTAAAGGCAGGCAGAGTTGTTGTTAATTGACTGGATACTGTGACGCAAAACAGGATCTTGTAACTGTGTTGAAGTGTAGCAGTGACAGACAAGGAGCCTTATTTGCAAAGACTGTATCAGAGCTTACAGTCTGTGTTGGGTGTAAGGTTGAGACTAAATATTTTAAGGCTTGACTGTCAAAAGCAGAGAGGTTTGCTTTCCATGTGCTAAATAACTGGATTGGCCATTAGGGAAATGTGACTCACTAGCTGGGCCAAAATCAAAACACAAAAAAGGGCCAAAAAACCCGAGTGCCAAAACTGTCAACAAAATCTCACTTTTTGTGAGTGCGTACCAGCAAATGCCAAATAGCCTTTGCACTTGGTCATATCAACATTCAGTCGAAGATTCCCTGTCTTCTGTTGACCTGCTCTCACCTAAATGTTCCATCAGTGGCCTCACCAGAGAAGTACCCTGGAAAGAAAGTTAGCCATAGTCCATTGTATGCTTGTGTTACCAGTATTCGTCCCAGCTCAGCATGCCTGATTCCACCTGGAAACCTAGGTTTCAATTTTCTGAAAAAAACAATAAACCAATACAAAACAAAGCCAAACAAACTATTCTGAGCAGACTGGGACAAATTACTTTCAGTTGATTTCAGTGCTAATCTTTGTCACCAGGCTATACTTAGCACTGTATTTTGCACTGTGTATAGGATATGTACACGGGAATTGAAGATTATGTTTGCTGTTAGGATCTGTGAGATTCATAGGTCTATAGTGGAATTAACAGAGTGCAGTGTTTTAGGTTTATGAGCTCTTCTGTGTGACAAGTGTATTGTGAAATCTTAGGTTAAGGTTGGGGTCAGATTTGCGCATCAGAAGAAAAGTTGTTTTACTCTTCTGAAAAATCAAGAAAATTCTTATAGGATAAGGACCCCTGCCCAGAGTGTTATATAGCTCGTGGTATGCTTTGATTCTCCTCTGTAGATTCATTAAGACCTTTGTCACAATGAAGAGCCGTTGTGGTCTAGATTTAAATTTAGTACCTGGTTCTGGTGCTTGTATGTGTCATATATCAGATTAATACTAGGATCAGGAAACTGTTGAATAGGTCAGAGTTCAAGATGGAAAGGGATTTAAGTACTTGGTTTATTTGCATCTGCTACTGGGCTCTAGAGCTGCAATGAGCACTGATTCCTGCTGGGTTGTTTGGCTTATGTTAGATTTGGTGTAGTTTTTTGTCACTGAACTCTGCTGGATGTGCAGTTTGGTGATGTGATATCTGAGGCTCTGTTTTTTTCTCTTCATACCCTGCAGTGAGGTGCAATGTGTTGAAGGTTCTGCAAGTGGGATTTCATGTTATCTCCATGCACGTGTCCTTCCTCGACCACGGCTCTGGTACAAAGGAGTATGGACCTCTGGTTTTTAGAGTCTTGTCTTCCATGGCCTGCGGAGTGAGAGCATGCTTTCCTGTTTTAGGGTTCCTTTTTGGCTTGAAAATAAAAATCCCTTTGAGAATTGACCTTTCATTATAATGGGAAATTACCTTAAACATATGCAGACGTTAAGTAACAGTATTTTCTGTGAAATAAGTTTCCTTTTATCTGTTGTGCCTTTACTCTTGATTTCCTTTCTCTTCTCTTGAGTCACTATTTCCTGCATAATGTTTGCTTTGATAACATGCTATGAAACATTGAGACAGGACAAAATGGTGAGTTAAGAAAGTGATCAAATTATGGAGAGATGTCCCCTAGAATTTTTTTTTTTTTCAAGGTATTAAATCTCACGATAAATGTGATATTGCTTGGAAAGAACAAACCTTCACAACACACAATAAAACTTGGCAGTTTTTATATATAACAGACAGTTGTCTTGGCTATCTGTTGCTTTATGGTGATGCAAAACAAGAACTTTAGATTCCAATTTTTTGCTCTTGTTCCTTTGTCTTTTAAAATAGTCTTTAATAATGGCACTCAAAGGACAACAATTAGAATTATAACTTGAATAATTTCATACCAGTGACCATATTTCTTGAACACATCAAGAAATGGGATTCTGACATTACCTGTCACTTTCTTCAATATCTTATGAAGTTTTAAAGGACAAATATTGTCAAAAGAAGTCCCTGAGCAGGAGGAAAGTAAATATATATTTTTTTTTAAGTTTTAAAACTCTTCCCATTTGATTTTTTTTTTCAGTATTCAATCTTCAAGTGAAGTTGGAGAGGATTCTCTCCCACAGCTTGGGTTGAAGAAGATCAAAACTGATGTTTAGCAGGCAATGTATTATGCAGGAAAGAAAAATGGAATCACTAGGGTGCCTCAGTAAAATAATGTGCATGATCTGATTTGCTGTGTTTAAATCCTAAAAATACCACCTGCAGACTATAGACAGTGCTAGAAGGAGTTAAATGTCCATATGTTGGTGTAAGAAATGTAGTAACTATTAGGAATGTTGCTGTCTTTCTCTGTTTTAATCCACATGCTCACTAGAGAAAAGGGATGAGTTCTCAGCCCTTCCTTGTGTCCCTCTAAGTCTTGCCTTTGCTTGCACCAAAGAACAAACTACTGGTAAGGCCATAGCATAGGCCTCTTCCCAAGTGCTTGGTGTGGGTGTTCTGCTCAAACGTGAGGAGCTGGGTATGCTTTCCTCACCAGGTTTCCAATCCCTCTATTCATCTCATGGATCTGTGCCTGTTGTGTAGATTCCAACACCCAGAAGTGCTCTTTAACACTGACATGTGTGAGTACTTGTATTTCTTCATCGAAGCGTCGCATTTTAAATTGCTCTATTCATTCCTTTGATTTTGAACATAGCTGTGACTCAGCAAGCCATGCAGAAATGTGTGTTTGGATTGCAGTGGACTTTGGGGACCTGAGCTGTGAGAGTCTTTGTTGTGAGAGCCTTTGCCAGGTGAAGTGCTTCAGGGAACATCTGGCTGTTTCGGATGCAGAAGCAATTAAGAGCTTTCTGCCATGCTTTAAAATAAAACCTGTGATGCTGACAGGACTGTTGCAGTCTAAAATTCACTTTGGCTTTGGCAAAACGTGTAGGTTTTTTTGAGGATAAAATGGATTAAATAGGACAACAGTCACACACTTCTAGTCTGCTACAGAGAGTGAGAATTTTGTAATACAGAAGGAAAAATTAGCAAAGACAATCCAGTCATAGTGCTTAGTAGAGGCTGATTTCAGCAGTCAGGATGTTCAGAAATGTCACAATACACTGTTAGGGGTTAGCTGGGGGGCAGCTGAACAAATCTTATTCCAAAGCAAACAAGGACCAGTCTGCAACTCAATAGCAACCAGAGAGGAATAATTTCTGCCTGACGTGCAGGGTAAGCCATAGACCAGGTCATGATTGCCTTCTCCTTGCAACTGCTGAAGAGAATACAAAACTTAACTACTTCCTCCCTGCTAATGAAATTGAGAAATCAGTTTCCATTTGTCTGCATACAAACCTAAACAGGCTCTCAGCTTTCCATGTGGTTGTGTGTCCTTAGCTTTAGGGACTGTTCCCCTGAAATTTATATGCAAATCGGCAAAGGCCCTGTACTGTGAACAAAGTGCTGGTGTCGCTCTTTGGGTTTTCCTTTGTTTCATCTGAGTTAGTATTCCTGAGATGAGAATGTTGTTTTCTGGAGAATGACCACAGTGAAACTGCACTAGTGCTGCTCAGAGGGTTTCATTGGTAACTGGCCAGTTACTGTAAGTTGCACTTAGGACCCTCTTGCACTAATGGATAGAACAGTTTGCGTTGCTTTGGTTTATCTCTCTGTACATCTCAACGTGCTGGCTAGTTTGAACTTAAAATATGTATTTTAAAAATGGGTTTAAGTGGGACACTTTGTATGTGTGGTCAAGAGTAGGGCTAACAGCAAGGCTTAGGTAATTGCCTAAGCTTTCATGGCAGGGAAGATAAGCCCTTTAAAAAAAGATAAGCCCTGTAAAAACATGTAAGGGCACCCCCATGTGTTGACCAGAGCAGTAAAGGAATGAGAAGTGTTTTTTTTACAGAAGTCTACTGTAAGGAAAGAGCAGTAAAGTAAATCAAGAGGAAATTAACTAATTACCTTTTTTGTTTGTTTTTCTTTTTACTTCCAGCTATTTTTGCAGGAGACAGTCTATTGGAGAAGATAGAAAAATAGGAACAGAAACTGGAGTCATTCACAGTGGTAAGATACCTTTTATATCTCTCTTTGCTAATCATTCAGATAGGAATGTTATTTACTTAGAATCCAGGAACAAGAAACCAGGATCTTTGAGAGCTTCTTTTACCAGGGGAGTGCAGCCTATTTGAACATCTTGGAAGCTGAATCATATAGAAATCATAGAGGGTCTTGGGTTGGAAGGGACCTTAAAGATCATGTAGTTCCAACCCCACTGCCATGGGCAGGGGCACCTTTCATTAGACCAGGTTACTGAGAGCCCCATCCAGCCTGGCCCTGAACATTCCCAGGGATGAGGCAATTTCATCTGCACTCCAGATAAATTTCTCCTTTATCATCTTTCTCTGTGTCACTAACCTGGCCAGCTTATATTATATTGTCCTACTGCTTTTCCTCATTTCCTCCCCTCTTTTGTAATTGCTTGAACTACTGTAAAGGTGTAGCATGGTTTGCAGCTGAAAGTTCTGCCTAACTGGTGTTCTGCAGGCTTATCATACATAGTCTAAGGTGACATTCACAGGGTAGTGGGAAAGAATAATAATAAAAGAAAATTCATTAGATAAACACAGACTACAAAACTGATAAATGCAATTATCTGCAATTGTCTCATTTTAGAGCTGGTCTAAACCCCATGGTTTTTGCCACTTACTTCAAAGAAAATATTTGTTTAAACCTATCAAGTAATTCTTTTGCTGTTTTGTCTGAAAGTAGGCGATTTCTCCCTGTCCAGCGTGTTACAAAAACCTAAGGTCAGTCTGTTCCAAGCCTGACTCTAACAAGTGGGCTAATGACCTCATCGTTCTGTGAACTTCTAATGGAGATGACCATTTGTTTCAAATGTCTTTTAAGGTTCTCCAGTTTACTTGCAACTTAGGACATCTGGATTGTGGTCCCTATGAATAGCTTCCTGAGAAATCTTCAATGAATCACTTTATGCCTCAATTTTAAATCTGTAAAATGAGATAACAATACCCCTGCACTTAAATGTGGGTGTCAGGATGCTAAATAGATGATGTATTGAGGTTTATGAAGTGCTTAGTCATTATAACTAATAGGCTGAAGGAGAACTCCTCTCTTTTGCACATGTTACTCACTGCATGCACCCTCTTTCTTTGGTGGAGGGCAGTTATGCTGTTTCCTAAGGATTTCCTTTTTGCTTCAAACTTCTTTCACACAGAATTGCTACATGGCAAACTTTCAAAGCTTTTGACAGTGGAAAGCTCACAGGGAGTGGCTGAATAGAATCAATCTGGTAGTTAATAATTCAGAGTGCTAAACTCAGTAGTGGTTAGCTGTGTGACTTCCTCAAAGGAAAGAATTAAAAATATACGTGACTGAAGTGGTTCTTGCACATCTGCTGATTGCAAGTGTGGCTGAGTACATGATGAAATATTACTTATCTGGCTATGAGCTTTATGTAGCACAATCAAAGTGAATCATGGGGTCAGTTGCTGACCAGAACTTGAGCTGTCAGAAACAGATGGCCTGCCTAGAGAGCAAGATACCTTGGAAGCATCTCCACCCTTGTCAGCAATATTACACAGCACAAGGATTTCTCAGAAGCAGTGCTGTGATTTCAGTGAAAATGTGGTAGTTTTTCAGCTGCACTTATCTTCCACATCAGAAAAACGTCTTGTGGCTCTGAGAATAAGGAAACTTGCTGTCTTGTTAGTGAAGGTCCATATTTGTGAATCAGATCCTGTATTTGGAGGGACTGTAGTAGGGAGGTCAGTAAAGTCCTCAGACTTGCAAAGGGGCTCATTTTTCAGCTCTGAGAAGCCTTCAGGTTGCTATGAAAAGATGGCTGGTGTGTGTAAATGTTCCTTCTGGTCATGAGGCCAAAGTTCTTAATTAACTCAGAAAATCTTTTCCTGTACTCTTTCTCCACCTCTTTACCCCTTGGTAGAACGATAATCTTCAGACTGTAGTTGGGCTGAGGATTATACTCAGCTCAGATATTTGGATGTCAAGTGTCCTAAAACATCTAGAGAAATAATAAAGTTTTGTCGACACTGAATACTGGGGCAAGTTATAGGTGTGAATCTGAGAAGAGAACAGTACACCAGTCTGGAATGGGTTTTCAGTTTGGCTTGCTGTGGTGGGTTTACCCTGGCCAGCGGCCAAACACCTCTTCACTCACTCCCCACAGCAGCTTTTCACAGTGGGATGGGGGAGAAAATAGGGAGAACAAAATCAAGACAACTCTAGAGATAAGAGGTTAGGTTTAGTAGGTGAAGAAGAAAAGCTTGGTGCAGGAGGTGAAAAACAAGCAGAGCAAAGGAAATGGCACATCAGGTGATGGCAGACTGATGCCCAGCCAGTCTCCAAACAGCAGCCAACTTGAAAACGAAAAAAAACATATTTTTCTTCCTCTATCCCATTTTTTATTCCTGAACTGAAAGATACATTGTATGAAATATCCCTTTGGCCACTCTGGGTCAGCTGTCCCAGCCCTGTCCCCTCCCAGCCTCTTGCCCACCCTCAGCCTGGCTGTGGAGGGGGGGGAACAGAGGTGGCCTTGACACTGTGCAAGCACAGCTCAGCACTAGTCAAAACACTGGTGTGTTGTCAGCATTGTTGTAGCCACAGATCCAAAGCACAGCACCACATGGGCTGCTATGAGGAAAGTCAACTCCGTCCCAGTCAGATCCAACCCAACCCCAAATCGTAGTGCTTTTTATTTTTACTTACTTTTTAATGTAATACTAAATAAAGAATTATAAGAAGAACAAAATCCTATCGTAAGACATTAAGAACAGAGTATTCCTGATTAAAAATGTTTTCTTGTATGTGCAGATGTAAAATTTTCATTAGAATCATGCACACTTCTGAAAGAGTTCAAAAATACTCTTAAGAATGTGCTGAAGTTTGTTTTTCTCTGAAAAATGTCTCAGAAAATCTGTTTCATGGAATTCAGTAGCACTTAAGTACTTGTCTGAGTAGGACCTCCGTATTCAAGCTGACTCTGTCCTGCAGGAGCAATTCTGGAGAAAGGTCTGATGTTCACACTGGGCAAATTATCTCAGAAATGCGTAGTTCGTTAATTGCCTGTAGATGCATCTCATTACTGTCTGTATAAATATGTAATTTTGTGCCTTAAATAATCAACTCTACAAGTCTTATTTATCATGAGACCGGACAGATAAAATGCTTTCAAAATTGAAACATAAAAAATTGGAATTATGGGATTGTCCTAGGAAATGGAAAAACTAAAAAAAAAAAACCTGAAATAGGAATGTTCACTTCTTAAAAAAAAAAAAATCAGTGACATTACTGTCAATGTCCCTGTTCTTCCCTGCAACACCTCATTTTTGATCATGCTTGCTGCTGTCAATGAAAAATAAATGGCAGCTGTGTGATGCAAAGAGCTCAGATAATTCAGATTAGAGTTCACTGATTCCTTTGATCAATATCAAAATCTGAAACTGAAAGCGGGTTGAGCTTTCACATGATTTTTAGAGGGAATAATTGAGATTAAAGGAGACTTTTGAGTTCTTGAATTGATTCTTTATTTTTAGGATATTTGGTCTTCTCTGTTATTGCTGGCCCTTCTTTATTCTGCCTGTTAAGACATAAGCATTTGTTCATGGTGGTGGAAAGCATCACAAAGCCTTTGAGTGTTAGAGTTCAAGGTGGCACTTTCAGATCTCTTACTGGGTTCATCAGCTAATGCTGTCATTCCAGGACAGAGATGGCATTATGGGATTTGGTCGGTCATGCAGTAAGCGCAGTGAAACTGAGACTTCAGCGCCTTCATATGAGGTGTTATGCAATTTCTCATGACTTTTTAACACTGCAGGACTGATTTGAATGAAACTTTCCTTTAATGATGGGGAAGAGTGAACATATTCATGAAAAGGCAGCCAGCCAGTGAAGGCAGAACAAAACTGCTCCCTTCCAGTATGTTCTGAAATGGTTCAGGCTGTAAAGGTTCGTGATTAGAGCAAGTAGTCTTTCTTTGCCAGCGATAACTTCCATTTTTTTGTTCTCTTTATGGAGCATGCACTCAGAGTAGTTTGGAAGAATTGTGGATATCTTTGTCCTGAGAAGCAAAGGAACAAATGCCTTCTCTGAGGGCAGTAGGATGGAGTGTATATTCTGCTAGAATGGAGGATCGAAGCAGTAATTTGTGCCCTGTCCAAAAGCAGATTATATGTGGGGAGAAAGTGATGAAAAAGTTCTTGTATTTTTTTTCTCCAAGTGCACAGTTCAGGCAGTTTAAAAACAGCTAAAGAATTCCCTGTTTGCTGTGCTCTGATTGTGAGCAAGGTGGCTAGACTGTCTGATCTCAGTTAATGAGCAGAACCCCTGGAAAAGTAATGATTCAGGTCTTGGAACAACTCTACTTCTGTCAATATTATTGGGAACTCTGCATATTTAAGGAAGGCGGCCTGTGGACCTTAATCTCATTCTGTGTAAGTGGCTTCTCATACATGGGTCTCTTTTTCTTTTTTCTTTTTTCATTGTTGGAGAGTCCAAATACTGAGCAAATATAAGGCTTTTCAGCCAAAATCTTTGGTTCTCTGGGTGCCAGTGAAAGAGCTCCGTTAGCGACAAAATCCAGTCACAGCTCACATCTGCTGCCTGCAGAGCCAGCCCTGCTTGTTTTGGTGTATGGCTAAATTGGAGATGTGAATTTGTGGCAGCTCTGACTGTGCTTTTGTCTAGAGTAAGAAATCTGTACAAGTGACTGCCGGAACTGCTCGTTATGAATGAAGATAACTTCATGCATGCCTTCATGAAAATACAGTCAGATACTTAGGAAAAAACGCTGGGTGTTCAGGAGTCACCTTTGCCTTTACTTGGGAAGGCTCTAGAAGAGTGAAGGAAAGACGTGACTGATATAGGGCTTTACTGGATAAATGCTGAGGTCAGCACTTCTGTGTTTGCACAAGCCACAGTAACTTCCTGCTTTGTTAAGCTGAACTTCGCTCATCACAAGTTTTGCTGTGATTTGGGCTCTCTGGAAAAAGATAACTAGCTAACAGGGTATTCAGTTGGCTTTTTGGGAAAGCCTTGTTCAGCAGATGTTTGAGACATATTTCAGTTGTGCTGAGGTGGAGTCACCCACCCCAACAAACCTCCTGTTTGACTGGAAAATTCCTAGCCAGCTCAGTTTCTTGTCTGCCAGTTCCTGCTGCTTACAGAATAGTTAGAACAAGCTGAGGTACTGGAAGTTTGGCGTGCTGAGAATTTGACTTGCTCAGAATGGTAACTGTTAACCAGCACCGTTTCTTTGATAGTGCCTACGTGCGATATATGAGAGCTTGCAAGTGCTGTTGTGGTGTTCCTAATTAACAGCAATGAGAAGAGAGATTTAGCAGTTAGGGCAGTTTTGAAGTTCACGTACAAAATATGCTTTTCTATGTGCTTATGGTGGATTGACCCTGGCTGGGTGCCTAGTGCCCACCTAAGCTGCTCTATCCCTCCCCTCCTCAGCTGGAGAGGGGGAGAGAAGACATAACAAAAGGCTCAGGGACAGATCACTGCCATTACCATCACAGGAAAAACAGATTAGACTTGGAGAACTTAGCTTAATTTATGACCAGTCAATAAGAGTAAGAAAATGAGAAATAAAACCTAAATTTTAAAACACCTTACCCCCAGCCCTCCTTTCTTCCCAGGCTTAACTTTGCTCCCAAGTTCTCTAACTCCTCCCAGAACGGTACTGGGGCATGGAGAATGAGGGTCATGGTCAGTCCATCACACGTTGTCTCTGCTATTCCTTCCTCCTTGGGGGAAGAACTCCACACACTCTTCCCCTGCTTCGTGTGGGGTCCTTGCCATGGGACACAGCCCTCTGTGAAATTCTCCAACATGGGGCCTTCAGTATTTCTTCAGCAAGGGTCCCTTTCTACAGGGTGCAGTCCTTCAGGAACAGGCTGCTCTGGTGTGAGGGAACCACAAGTCCTACCAGGAACTGCTCCAGCTTGGGCTCTTCTCTCCGTGTGTTAGCAGGTCCCTGCCAGGAGCTTGGTCCAGCTTGGGCTTCCCACAGGGACACAACCTTCTTTGGGACCCACCTGCTCCTCTGTGGGGTCCACCACAGGCCCACCACATGTTGAAGCCAATTGGGTTTGACTCTGCCAGACAGGAGGGAAGCTTCTGGCAGCTTCTCTCAGAAACCACCCCTGTGGCCACCGCTGCACTACCAAAACATTGCCACACAAGCCCTGTACAGCATCTGAAATGTTTGCCCAAGAAAAATGGATTTGGCATCCTTTAGCACAGTGAGAGTTTCAGCTGGTAGGGCCTTGTGGTAACTGCAAATGAGAGCTTAATTTGATGCTTTTGAACACTAGATTTTGTGGAGCAAATAGTACGTTACATTATCCTCCAAAACTGTGTTAAATATTCATCTGCAGAAATTCTGGACAGATGCAGAGTAATAGCCTGTCTAACATGCTACGGATTTTATCAATTCATGGACTCGGGCATGCCAAAGATCACTTCCAGGGAGTGGGCACAAATGAGCTGAAAAATGCTCTAGAGTGTTTATCTATGCTGTACAGTGTAAGTGAGCTTAGCTGTCTTTGAGAAAAGTACCTTCAAAATAACACATACTTTTATTTTCTTTAAAATGTTCCTCAACCAAAAAAACAAAATATCTTCTTTTTATTCTCTTGATAAAATTACTCCATTCGCTGGTTCACATGTCCTAGCTAGTCAAACAGCTTTATCAGGATTGCCCTTGCCAGGTTAAGAAATCTGTAATTTTTTTTAATAAAAAAACCCTTATACACCTGGCTGGACAGGAACCTTGGTTCATGCATGCCAGGCAGCACTTCATATGCTGTTGACATTCGGAAGCAGAAAAGTTTTCTGGCATTGTCTCCTGACTATTGGGGTGGATTTGGGAGGAACAACTAGTTAAGGTTCCTTTGCATATTTTTGGCGGTACACAGTATGCATTGATTGACTGTACTTTTACAATTTGGATATTTGAAAAGAATAATTTGTTTCTTTTGTGTTTTTTTTTTCTTAAAAAACTACAGTTCAAAGTCCAGCAAATGGTATAAGAGCCACTTATTTAATGTGTAATAGTAATTAGGTTGAAGGACTGTATGAACAATAAGTCATTATAGTTTAACTTATTTGTATGCTTTTGTTGTTGTTTCCAGGAATATCCTTTGATAACATAGAAAATTGATGTTTTCCTTGGCAGTAGGAAGGTGGGGGAGGAGAGGAAGACTAGCATTTGTTGTAAGTCTGGGAACACCAAAATGTCAGTGGTAGTGTTTCTAATGTAGTGTCTGACTCTACAGATACTGTTAACGTGGGAATACTGCTCGGCCTGTGTGTTGATTGTGGGTATACATCAGGCCATTTTACTAAAGGAACTTGTAAAGATTTTTGAAGGTTTTTATGCACATACATTTTGTGTGTGTACATATATATAAATGTAATAATTTAAAATGCTGTTCAAGGAAAAATTTGCATCTTCTTCAAAGGACCCATATGGGTGACTCGGTTTTAGAAAATGAAAGGCTGCATTTAATTTCAGTGTTTGGCTTTGGAAGGTTCAGGGTGCTGTGGCACATTTAAATCAGATATTTACTTTCAAGCATATGCACAGCCTCACAGACTCATCAAGTATGCTTACCTGTACTTTGAATATATGTTACTCACCTGAGGCCTCACCACATTGAGGCCTCTTCAGGTCTGTCTTGCCTCCAGTTGAGTACTTGGCTTTATCAGCTCTCATCAGAAGCCCTTTACTTCAGGGAGTTCTTTTAGAGCTCTGTTAAAGTTCTTCCTTTTCTCAAAGTCACCCTAAACTTGCCAGCTCGTGAGTGCTGTGCTTCCCTGCGTGCTTGGCCAGGCAGCTGTGATGACTGATCCTTCTCTGTCTGCAGTTAGGGGGGCTCTGCTGTCCTGTCCTGTGGGACCAGCAAGCAGCTGATTCAAGTCCATGTAGCTCCTTGAATTTAAAGCATTATATTTGCTGAGAATCAGCCTTGCACATCTAGCAATGGTGAACTGTTTCTTCGGAGATGTCTGAGCCAGAAGGAAAGGTGGTGTGGACTTTGAACACTTAATAGAAAGAAGGCTAAAATCAGAATAGCTCCAGAACTCTCTTTGAACTTGAAGTTTATTCCAAGATTATGAGAATTTACTATAACAATTATACTGCACCAGTCTGCTGGTAGAAGTTTTATTCCTTGTGATAATTTTATTTCTTACCATGCAAAACAAGTGTGAATTTGAACACTTCCTGACGTTCATTTTTGTTCTTCTGTTCTTACTGTTTAGAGAAACCCCTGTGATTGAGGTGAGGTGTGCTACCACTTGACATACTTTGCTGTTAGCGTTCCCATGCCATACTCTTCCAGCAATCCACATTTGGGCAACGGCAGAAGCCAATGAACCGACCCTGTCTCCTGGCATGCCGTTCTGAGCTGAAATAGGAGCCGGTGTAAATGACTTAATAGCTCAAGTCCCTGGCAAGAAGGACTTGGAAGATAATACCTCGTTTGTAAAAACTGAAAGTTAACCTTTTTTGTTTGTTTGTTTTGTGTTGCAGGAGGGTCATGCAAATGTAGAATTTGAGTAGATTTTTATTATTTCACTGTTCTTTATCAGTAGGCTTGGCAAGATTCCTTCAGGCACTTCAGGAAGAGCAAGACACTAATGTTTATTTTGGCAAGTCTTACTATGGAAAGTGAGTTTACTCAGTCTGAATTTTTTTTTCCAAATCCCCCATCCCTCCTTCCTGCCTATCAGAGAGGATCATTTTACTGACCATGTAGCTGAATCCATCTATTGTGAGTTGGGCTCTGCTCTACCAGTGTGATATACGTAGTGAAACTGGGAATTCAGTTTATGCTGAATCACAGTGATGCTCTGCAGATGCTCCTCCAGGATGCCAGCCAGCAGAACATAGGCTCTAGGCTCTCAGCAGGGATTCCCTTGCAGAGTGGGAAGGGTATAGAGCCCCTGGGTGCAGTTCTTTAAAGTGGAGAACATCAGGAGCCAAGCAAGTGGCTACTTTATCCTGAGCAGCCACTGACAGTTGTAGTAGTGATGGAATGGTGCTGGGTTTCTTGCCTTTGGACCTCTGGAGTGGGGAAATGCCTTTGTTGGCTCTTAACTGGTTCTAGGAAATGAACAGAAGTGTTTAAGGGGAATATGAAAACTATTTAGAGAAATTCCTCTTCTTTTAAGAATGGCCCAGGGGTAAAGTACACTTCTAATGTAGGAGAAGACAGGTTTGGAACAGGCACTAGAGCTTCAGTATCCGTAGGCTGGAGACATTCCCTTGTCACTGGGCTGCTGGGATGATATTTTTTGGTCTCTTCCATTTGAGCTGTTTCCTTTTGTTTAAATAAAGGACTCTTCAATCTTTCAGAAGTTCTGATTTAAATGAATTGATAATTTCCCACTCTGAAATTAAAAATTGTTTGGAGATTTTGTGCCTTATCCTATTTCAGCTTTTTAGTATTTTTGTAGTTCAGCATGGCTTCTTAATGTGGCGTGGAGTCAGTGCCATTGAGTGTTCCCTTCATAGATAAAAGGGTGGTATAAATTGCATGGGTCAAAAAGAAGAGCACTGGGAAGTGCTGTCACCTCAGTTTAGAGCTACTTATGCATTTGACCACTCATATCCTTTCAGCAATATATCTGGGAGTTGTTCAGGTGACAAAACCAAATGGATAGAGAGTTCAAGCACATGATGGTATGTACAACAGTTTAGGTGGGAAACTGCTGACTTTGGATTACTGGCACTCTGCTTCACAGGGCAAGTTGTGCAACTTTGGAAAAGATCTGGCTTGAAAATAAATGTTGGGCTACTAATCAATATGGTAAAGAGGATGGGAGGAATTTTCAGAGGTCGTGCTCAAGTCACTTGGATATTCACTAGGAAATAGCTCTTGTATCCCGTAAATAACCTTTTGTGGAAAAGCCTACTACTTTGCAACAAGACTCCCTTCCAGAAATTTGACATTTTTTTAAACCTGAATTCCTAGGTTTTGTTTAAGGGATGTACTGTCATGTGTGGTTTGGGGATGTTTTTTGGTGTTTAGAATGCTATGTAGTTTTAAAAAATAATGGTACTTATTTTATTTCTGTATTTATTTTACTTAAAATATGATTATTTCATAAAGCATTTTATTATATCCATTGTTTCCACCTACTGCTACTGGACTAGAACTGTTCTTAGAACACTTTTGTAACAAGGGTGTGTTGTTGTCTGTGGACCAGTTACAGGAAATACAACCAGAATCTTGTCTAATGTCTATCAAAAGATAGTTTTATTACTGAATACTTGTAAACTGTTTGGATTAAATATTAATGGAGTTTGAGGAAGATGCCAGTCAAGTATCTTTCTTCTGACCTTCTCTCAATCTCATCTTGAAGAGGGCTAGAACATTCCTCTGCAGGACTCTTACAGTGAAGGCTGCAACACCAAGTGCATGGAGGACCTGAGGATGTATCACACAACATATCTCTGTGAAAAGATGCCAGTGGAGCCCACATATGTAGTGGTCTGGCTTCTCAGGCACTGGGACTGGGAGAGGGAAGTGAGCCAGCTGACAGGAGAGCAGAAGGCACACGCTCTCCCTGGGTTACATTGGGGGTGGTCCTGTGCAGGGCTTGAGTTGGGCTTTAGTGATCCTTGTGCATCCCTTCCAACTCAGCATTTTCTGTGAGACACACACTTCTTTCTCAGATTGTAATGTCTGTCATTTCAGAAATCCTCAGGGAGGAGGTGATAAACAGTGGGAGAGCATATGCCTCTTTTCTGTAGGAATCCAGCCCTACATGTGGAATCAGGGAGACGTTTTATTTCCTGCATCCTGTTTCTGGCTCTGCAGCCAGTAGGTTTCAGGCAGAGTGTGGTGACCATTAGGGAATCTGGCTGCATTAGGTGAGCAGAAGGGAGAATGCAGAGGCAACAGCTGCATTCTGTGGTTGAGACAAGTGTGACCAGGGGCGGTAGTGGGACTGGGCCTTGCAAATGGGGAATATTCTGGAATGTGTGTGAACTCACGTACATATGTTTATGCAGGCATTTAAAGAAAAGGATTCTAAAGGCCTCAGATACCATGAAACTTACACTGGGGCACTTAACTAGCTTGAAAGGGCTGATCTCGAACTTCTGAAAAGCAGGAAATAGAAAATGATGGTGTGGATATAAAATATCTCCATACAATCTTTAGGAAGGCAGAAAACAATACTGGAAAAATACCAGTTACACTTGAAGTTGTTTTTACTAAATATGTTCACATCAAATGAGAAAGAAGGCTAAAAGGGCAACTGGGAGGACACTTGTTAATATGGCCTAGATGCTCCTGACCCTGGTTTTGTTTATGCATTTATTTTTTAATTATTATATTTATCCCTAGACACTAGACTACAGCAAATAGAAGACCATACCTGTTGCTAATCTCAATATAGTGAAGACAAGTGTCTAAATCTCGCTATGTCTGTAGTTTTGCAACCAACAACAGGGTTTTGTACACAACTAAGGACACTAATTACAGTAACTCACAATCATATGCATGCTAATGTTTGCCCTTTTGGCCTTTGAACTAATTTTTTCTTCTGCTATTTAAATAAAATCTGTGTGAAAACAAAAATAATTCCTTTCTGAAATTTTTGGAATCTTGCAGTTCTGTCAGTCTTTCTGAAACAGCAATATTAGCTTAAAATTGCATCCCAGTCTTCATGTGCAGTTCTCTTGTAGCATCTCTTTATAATGAAAGTCAAAGTGAAATGTGAGGTGGAGGCCATGTGTCTCTGATTCTGCTGGTTTTGCCTTTACCTGGAGCACAGGGAGGTCTGCAGGCAAGACAGTGTAATCTAATATATATGGATAGATAGGAATCCCATTTCAAAATGAGATGTAATTCTGTAGAGAAAGTAGAAGCGGAGAAGATGAAAGCATAGTGCAGGCTGCTACAATCTCATTAGATACTGTCATGGTTTAATCGTAGCCAGCAACTAAGCACCCCACAGCTGCTCATTCACTGCCTGGTGGGATGGGGGAGAGCTTTGTATGCTGAACATGGAATCATATGGTATGGAATATCCCTTTGGTCAGCTGTCCTGGCTCTGTCCCCTCCCAGTTCCTTGTGCCCCTCAGCCTCCTCACTGGTGGGGTGGGGTGAGAGGCAGCAAAGGCCTTGACTCAGTGTAAGCCCTGCTCAGCAGTAACTAAACATCCCTGTGCTATCGGCACTGTTTCCAGTGCAAATCCAAAACGCAGCCTCATCCTGGCTACTGTGAAGAAAATTAACTCAATCCCAGCCAAAACGAGCACAGGTGTTTAGTATTTACATCCGTTTTTTTGAAGGTGGCTCTAAAATTGTGGTTGCTTTGTTCCTCTCATACCTTGCATGCTAGCTTCTTGGAGCTGGAGGATTTTGACTGAACTATTTGGAAATGAATAAATGATCTTTAAAAATTAAATTAAAAAAAATGAAAATCCACATTCTAACATCGTTCTACTTCATAAACAAATTTGAGTGGCAAAGCTGTAAACTATAGTTGCTCTGTTAACAGAGAAAGCTTACTTGGTGGCTGGGGTTAGAAGAAGCATTGGCAAGGTTCGTTTCAGTTAGACATGAGATTCTGATTGTGCTGGGTTGGGGTTGCCTTAGCTGAAGTGGGCAGATGAGGAACTGTGTCGTTTTTTGTGGTGTAGGAAACTATTCATCCATAAACCCACAACTGGGAAATCTTTCCAACACCAGACGATTGTGTGCTGCTTCACGGGGAATTTTCTGTTCCCCGTTGCCAAAGCTGCATCTTCAGGTGTCAGAAATGGTGGAACAGGTGTCACACACAGTCTCCACTCTGATAGAGCTTACTTATTTCCACAAGTCACATCTTTCTGGCAATCTTTATGCTTTCATAAACTCCTTTCCCCCTCTGTATTTTCAAGGAGATTTTGTTTGTTTGTTAGTTAGAAGGGGAGCATGTTTCTTCTTTCTCTGATACAGTTTTGAAGTCTGAAATTTAAATGTGCCTGGTTTTGCAGCAGGGGTGGGACTCAGAGCTGTTCTTGTGATCCTTTGCTTCTTGAGATGCAGGCAATCCCACCCATGCAAAATGCTGTATAAAATGGGATGTTTGTCAGCTTTACCTGAAGGCCTGTCTAGCTGGAAGGTGTCTGCGGGCCAAACACCTCCAAAGGTGGTACTACTGGGAAGGTGGCAGGCGTTCTCTGGAAGTTGAGTACAGCAGCAGTGGGATTTTAGAGCTGCTTGGAGACAGAAAGGAAACTTCTGTAAAGGCTGGGCAGGCAGCCATATGCTGAAGGCTGTGGCAGGTTAGCTCTGGCATATTTTTCTGCAGTGGTTAAAGGCTGTTCCTGTCTGTCTGCCCTGCTGGATGTTGCTGCTTGCAGTTAAGGTCAGCAGGACAGAGCATGTGCCAGCACCTTGGATGCCCTGGTTCAGGTTTGTGTTAGCTTAAACCTACGTAGAGGAATAGGAATTGCTTCATTTGGTAGGGAGGAGAAGTAAAACTCTGCCAAAAGTAATCCAGTCTTCTCTGCAGCATTCCTGAATGCTACTGAAATGCTTCATTTTACAAGGCAAGTAAAATGTCTCATTTGGATGTGTGTAATAGGTATGGAAAAAACACCCTTTTGTCAGTATGTGAGGTCAGGACGTAACAAGAAACTTGAGAGTGATCTCCTGTTCCAGGTAGTGCATTTGGAAATTTGTATCAGAAATTAATGACCCATTTATATAAGGGCTTTTGTAGTTTGGTTGGGTTTTTGGTTTTTTTTGGGTTTTTTTTCATTCCTTTTTCTCTGAAGTCCTATTGGCATGATACGCAGTGACATTTCGGGAGCACAAATACAAGCAAGAAAGCTGACATTCAAGCTGAGAACCTCTCATATATACAGTATGGTTTGTGCATTTAAATTTAGTGCTGGTGTTAGCTTAATCTTGGCCACTGCAGAAAATATTCTGTCAAAGATCTTTCTCCAAACGTTCTTTTGTGTGCATGCTGTTGGTGACATGCAAAGTACTGTTGTCCCCTGCCTTTAGGGCTCGGTTGAGGGCTGAGTTTTGATGTTCCACAATTCAGACAGAAAGAAGCTTCTCTGAGGAGTTCAGGATGAGAATGCAGCAGCTCAAATTTAGATCCTAGCCTGGAGATAAAGCTTGTAAACTTTGGTGGGACTATTTGTTTATAAAATTATTGATGTGCTACAGTCTTTTTTCACAGGATTAGAAATGAAGTAATTGTTCGATACAGAGATTAAAATACCATCAGAGGGAAGATACTAGTTAAGTCAATAAATCAGTTTCTGCTACAATGAGAAAGTTTATTATCTATTAAGTGTAACCATAAAGGATGTTTTTAAAAATTAGTGCTGCATTGATATTTTCCTTTTGATGTATCATCTGTATTTTATGTAACAAGCAGTGCTGGACAGAGTTATATAAACGAGCAAGTGTTTTATGCATGTTATTTCAATTATCTGTCCTTGGAGAAGGTGAATGAAAAATAGCTCCAACTCAGTTTTAGCATCTTCATTTTGACAGCTGTAATATGCATATTAATGAAGAGTGTGAAGTTTAGAGGAATAAGTCTCTTTGTAAAAGCTGGTGTCCTCTTAGTTCTTTATCTTAAGGGAAAAAGAAAGAAGAGAGAAAGAAAGAAAGAAACCAAGGGTATGTTTTTTGTGGCATGCCAGGTTTTCTTGAAACAGCTTGAAGTTGCAAGCTAGCTGAATCAGCACCACATTTATTGGTGGAGGGCTATAATCACAGTAACACCTGCAGTGTACAGTAAAGAAATGGCAAGTCAAATCTGGCAAGGTGTTAAATGAAGTTTTTATGTCTGGTTTTAAACTGAGTCACAAAATGTCATTATTTTGATTAATTTGTTTCATGCAAGATGCAGTTTTAAAATGTACCGTTTTGGTACAAAATTGGTAAAATATATGCTGAAAAAGTAGGATCTGAGGATTTAAAGTGACAAAGATCTTTTCCTATTATTTGTTTTTTATAGATTAGTAGACTTCTAAGGCCAGAAGGTTTTTTATTAGCCATAACTCTTGTTGAACTTGTTTCTGTGTTGTGTGTTGGTTCTTCAAGAGCAGTTTTTACTGGTCTTTAAATGTTGTTGTAAGGTGCTGGATCAGATTCAGTGTATTTGAATGGGTATGGAAGAGTAGGCTTCCATCTCTAACATTACAAAATCTGCTCAATACTAGATACAAGGGCAAACTAACCAGATTTCTTAACTGTTCCTTAACATGCAGTTATCTGTGAAGCAGAGAATGGGACCAGTCCAGCATGGGTGGATGTCACTAGGTAGAAGGCATGCTTTTATGAACAGCAGTAAGGGAGATGAAGATTTACAGAGTAATTTTAGGGTCGACCTTTCCAGTCTGCATGGGAAACTTAATTAGCTGTATCTCATGTTCTTTGCCCGTTTGGCATGAGGAATAGCTGACAGCAAAAGACAAGAAGTGTGTTAAAAAAAAATGTTATATAGGGACTACAGACTACAGTCATTTCTTAGCAGTTTCATTTAATGTTGGAACACACTAAATATTGGCAATGGAATTGCCCCAAGCTTATATGCCTGTGATGTTCCTGCCTGCTCTGTCCAGACATTTTTAACTCTGCTTTTAGCCTTTGGGTGCATTTGACAAAGAAACTAATTTGTGCTCTTTCATTCTTGATGTAAAGAGGGGCAGGGAGGGGATCCTCCTGATCTGAGGTACCAGCAGACTGGAAGGCATTCGGAGTGGCCCAGTTGCCAGGAAGAAGTCTTATCAAATATAGTGAGACTCCAGCTCAGTGTCTTGACAAAGTATTTGGGCCCCTGACTGAAGACAGGTAAAAGTTATTTGAGTTGTAATACAGTATCTGTTCATGTTATAGCAAAATGGAGATGACAGGAGGAACCTTACTCATTTCAAGCATGTTTTTTTAGTAGCTGACAATGGAAGTAGTTACTTTTATTTTGGCACCTTATTTTTTCAGGGATTCTGTAGTTTAGTGTGTGCTGCTCATTAGACCAAAACCCAAATTAATTTGTTTTTCTTCTTCCTATTATCTCTTCCCCATTTATCACAAGAACAGTCAAGTTATTTTAGAAAATATGGTTCCTTGAATCTCATCTGTATAGTTAGAAAACGGATGCATACAGAAATAAGTTGCAAGATTTAAATGCTGCCAATGGATACTGTAAGAGAAGTGCTTAATTTCTGGAGTTTGAACTCCACTAAAGTTTTGTGTTTCAAAGAAGGAATTAAGGGAGGATTGTTTAAGTGCATTAAAAGAGATTTAGAAGAATTTTTGGAACGCATGTATCAGTCCCCATAGCAAATGCTCAAATGGGGAAAAGGAGGTGTTTCAACTTAAAAACTTGGAATGAACTAGGAGTTTGTTCTCATGTATGCACATCTATACCATTTTATCCGTGTACCATAAAGTCGGCGACCAAAACAAGCTTTTATTCCATTTGACTTAGTCTTTGCTGTAATTCTTTGTGTGACTTCTTTTTAAAATGTGAAGATTTGAAGCCTGTTCCTTACAGAAGTTTAAGGCACTTGGTTTTGATGGAAGCAGGGTTAGGCAACTGGACTTGTGTTATCTTTTCACCACGTGGAAGAGCGTCTCTCACTCACTCAACCACATCCCTGGAAATAGAAAGTCTATTGCAGCGTTTCTTAATCACATGCAAATTCCATTCATGTGCCCAAGTTTTCAGAGCAGACTTACGAGATTTAACTCTACAGACCCTGTTAGTTTCAGTAGAAGCTGTGTGACTAAATCCTCTGAATTAGTTTTGGAAAAAAAAACCCAGCCAACAAACAGCCATACAGCACTTGTCAGCCCAACCTCCTGGCACATTTAGCTGCTTTTTAAGACTGGATTGATTGACAAATTTTCTGGCAAAAATTGAGGATGCTGGTGAATGAAAAAACAGGAGCTGTTGAGTTCATCTAAGGTATTCCTCCTCTTTAAAGCCTCAGAGTTATCAAGTAATAATGAATTGGGTTCAAGAGACATGGCTGGGAGAAGCATGATATGCCTTCTACCCAGATTAAGAACTATGAGGCGTTTTTAAAATGTGTTTGCAAAACTAGTGTGGGGAGGTATGAAATTTGGATTAGCTTTGCTTTTTGGCAAGATTGAGCACTTCTGTGTTCTCATGTTTCTCTAGTGCTTGTAGGTAAGCAGGTGCAATTAGACTTTATAGGTGTAGCTCTGACAGGTTGGGACCAAAACCTCCAAATGAATCTCTGTGTTTTTCTCTCGTTTCACAGACAGTATTCTCACCTGAAGAGAGATGGCAGAAATCAATTCTCCTGTAAATATCAAGGAAAAGGTAGGTTCAAGTAACAGTACAATGCAAACCAAAGTGATATTTGCATACATATTTTATTTCTGCTCCTTCCAACTCTGTTCACATACTGAACTTTAATATGCATTGACTCTGTGCATGAAGTACACAGACAGGTATTGATGGGATTAGTATATGAATCTTACTTGAGGAGAAACATTTTTGCTTTTTTACAGACAGTGTTTTGTCAGCTAGAGTTCTTATTCCTTTGTGATTCCTGTGCATGCTGATGCTGTGGGGAATAGCAGTTTGTGATAATTGCTGCTGTACAAAATACAACCATTGTATTTTGAAACATGCCCTTTAGAAAATAATTTTTCTGACCAAAAATGTTATACCTGTACTACTTAGAGGCAATTCCTAAAATTACAGGGCCTGAAAAGAGTAGATTACTTTTTCCTGTGAAAGCATATCTGCTTTTAACTGCATTCTGTGTGCTTGAGTGAGTCTTCTCCCTATCCTTGGCTAGTGCTCATCACCCTTTCAGAAGCAGTAGAGGACCTAAAGCTAATTAGGATACTAATATGAGGTAGGTCAGAGATCTTTTGTGACTCCCAGCAGGCAGATTGTGAAGTGACAATCTAACCCATAGACACTCCCCACCAACATAAATAGGAAACCAGGGCATCTGACAAACAATAGGAAAAAAAGCAGAGAGGGAGAGAGAGGGAGAAGTGGTGAGATTGTAGGAGTATAACATGATAGAGTTGTATTTTAAAAGAAGATTTTGAGAATTCACCTGAATCGTCTTTTATAAAATCGGGTTTTGTTCTATTTCATGTTTGGGAAGAGGGAGGGACCTTTGCATTTAGAGAGTTCAGAAAAGGCTAATGAGTTCCTTCTTTACAGCTTTGTTAAGCCACATTTGGCTGTTGATACAGATTTTAAGGGAGTGTGACAAATGTTAGAGGCCAGAATCCAATTCTGTCAGGGAGCCCAAGTTTGTCCAGATAACAGTGAAAAGTTGATTAGGCCTGTTCAGTTCATGAGAGGTGCATAAGGAGAAAGGATCAAGGCAAATTAGATATCAAGGAAGTACTGAAGTGAGGGCAATGTTAAACTGAGAAATTTAGTCATCTTCCACTGTATCATGAGACCTGCCTGTGGCACGTTACATATCCTGCAGGGCAGCAGGTACATGACATATTCTCTTCTCTCTGAGGCTGTCAATGGAAAGGAAAAGAATAAAAAAATAGTGTATTATTCCTTGGATTAACTTGAGCTGACACAGAAAATTATTCAGCAAAAAAAATTTGCCTAACTTCAGTTTTGCAATTGGGTGAACTGAGAAGAAGGAAAAAAATCGTTTGGCCTGAGGAATGTGTGAAAGATACTGTAAGTGGGGCTTTCCAATTCAACAACGTCCCAAGAAGTGGTAGGGAATTAAGATGTAATATAACACACCACAGCATGACAGAGAAAAGGAATAACACTGAACTAGAGGTCAGTGGTCAAATTTTACTTACATTGCTGGTTTGCTTCTGAGTTCATGGATAATGAACTTTTCTCTCAGACAGCATATTTCTCAGAACTGATCATGACTGGTAGTTAATGGTTTAGACATTGCAATTGGTTTATACAGACTTGGTGAACCATGACAACTGTTGATTCTAAAGCTAGGTTTCCATTAGTTACAATTTGCTAATGCTTTTTCCTGGAAAAATAGTCACAGACTGTTACCTGACCACCAATACCTGCATGAAGCTGCTGAGGAAAAGGCATAACAAGTGATGATTTATACTAAGTAATTCAGGTGGGAATGAGTTCCTGTTCAGACTGTTGTGTTGATCTTTCACTGCTGACTCACTTTCTGTGTTTTTAAAAGGATGTAGAACTTCTTTTGCTTTATATCCCCTTGTGGGAAACAGTTTCTTACCTGTTGCACCACCCAGGTACCTGCTTTTTTGAGTGGTTTTACCTCATATTTGTTGTTAACATCTCAATTGCTCATTGTGCTTGAGGATTTGCGTGTCAACGTGAATCTATGTTTTGGTGATGAGTATCTTCCTTAGTCCTTAAAAACAGCACAGGGTTTAAATATTGAGAAGCATGATGGATTTTGCAGTAGAAAGTAATGTCATCAAATCCTGTCCTCTAGTGCCACAGTGATCAAAGGTGAACTTCAGTAAATCAGTTGAAGTTCTGCATATTTACCATGTAGCTTGTAATTTTTTATCTGTCAGTTTTACAAGTGCAGGATTTTACAAATCACGTGTTTGTCTTTTGCGAGTTTAAGAATGAGGAACTGCAACAGAACTTTTATCCACATTAAGTCTCTGCTGTTCCAAGTGTGATATCTGCTGGGAGTATCCAAAATGAAATGTTTATGAGCACATACATTTTTGAGGCAGGAAAATAATTGGATCAATACATTCTGTTATAAATTGTTTACTCTTTATTCCTGTATCTTCCATCAGTATTTAGTGCCACTAAATCCCTATGCCAAAGTGAAAACTTAGTTTAATAGCACTTAAAGTTTCATTGCAAAATCACTGGGTTTTATTCTGGAAAACATAGGCAAAAACCTAGTAAATAAAAGGTTATTGACTGAAGAGCATAAACCTCATGCACTCTACATACAGCAGCTGAGAAGCTGGTGTGCTCAGTGTGCCATTTCACCCGGACAAGTCTGTCTTGTTGTGAAATGGGATCACCACGGTGCAGAGCCCCCATTTGGTATCTCGTGCTTGGTTTGAAGTGTTGTGCCTCTTCCTGTCAGCAACAGACTGAGTACCTATAAAGTGACTGCAGCTTCAGAACGCTCTGAGTGATGCACTAGAAATACAAGGAAAGGGTTGAACAGAGAAGTCCTGCTGAGTTGGCTTTGGTTATATTTGCGCATAGACTGCTAAAATGTAAGGATTTAATTTGCGTGTTTGAAAAGAACATATAATTAGTTACAGTGTCCTTGTTAGAGAGTCAAAGTCATTTCCCTTTCTCACTTAAAAAACTTACAGGCCAAGACATGGTCATGCCACACAACACTGAAGCAGTGAGTTTAATGTTTACTTAATGTTTAACGTTACCACCTTTCTGGGGGCAATATTTCTAGGTAAGAAAACCAAGGTTTATAAATATAATACTTCTGCTGAGCTCCACAAATCCATTGCCATCAATGCAAATACAGAAGGAGAATAGAATACAGTTCCTTCTCGCTTCTCCCTTTCTTCTACCTCAGTGCTTGCAATTGTACGCAAGACTTTGATCTTGCTATGACTTGCATGGAGCAAAGGAACTGTACATCTGTTAACAAATACTTATTGTTGTAAGTTTCTGCAAAAGTAGCACAAAAGTTTCTCCTTAAATTGGACGTTCTTTGTGATGAAAACGTGGTGACAGATCCCATGCAGTTTTTAGCATAATGTTTGGTTTGTTGTTTTGTGGGGGTTCTGGGGGTTTGGTTTTTGTGGTTTTTTTTTTTTTCAGTGGTGACCTTTCCCTGTGTTCTGCCCATCATCAACTTCTAGTTATTCAAGAAAATAAAACCTCTGCCACTGTTCTAAGGGTGATCTGAGGCCGAGGCAGACATTTTGGGCATTATGTTCACACACAGATTCTGTAAAGCCCTACCCCTAAATTCAAGTCTCAAGAGAATGATACTGCAGATACTTGTATAATTCATTCTTGGCATTTCAGCTGAAATAGTTCATGAAGTCAATAGGTTAAACATTCTATTTTATATCTTCTTTTTTTTTCCCCTCGAGAGATTTATATAAATGTTGGCCTGTGATGTCAGGAAAGCTAATGGAAGTTTCCATAGTTGGCAGGGGCTCCCGCAGCTGTGATACATTGTGGGGGAGCCAGGGCTGTTTCAATTACCATATTTTTGTGCATATGACCCACATATTTTCTGGAATAACATAATTTATGCATTTCAGCAGCCACAAGGATCATTACATGCCTGCATAACTAGCATAAGGAGAAGTTTACCATCAGGATCTCTCTCAGAATAATTCCCTTTGCCCTGACCCTTGCTGTAGTCTTCCTTCACTATGCCACTCTCCCTCTTGCCGCTGATTATACTCATCTCTGTGCCTGAAAATACAGTGTAAGTAGGACTTATTTTTTGTATCAGGGTTTTTGGAGACTTGCGTGTTATACATAGTTCAGATCATACACACAAAAGTTCACTGGATTAAAGGATAAAATGAGCCAAACTCTTTGGCTTAAATCCAAAATCCATAAAATCAATGGAGGTATTCAAGCATTAACCTAGTACATCACCAGAAGAGGTGCTGAGATTCTGAATTACAAGGCTTCCAAAGAAGAAGCAATTGGAGTGAGTAATACAAGCGATGTATTGTCTCCTGCAACAATTAGACCCTCTTAGTTTAACAAGAGAAGAGTGAATATCAGGCACTCCCCAGGATAGCCATTCAGCTCTGGCATGTGACTTTGGTTTTGATCCAAAAGATATTGGGAATTGTTTAAACTTCAGGATTTGCTTTTGGGTCCATCTTTTTTTCTTTTTTTTTTTCTTTATTGTTAATGTCTAAACATGTTTGAACAAGTGAGATCTGCTGTCAGCTGGAATTAGCAAAATACTCATTCAGATGAGAATGGTCCTCTTGAGATTCTGTTAGGAGTGAAGTTTTGCTGTAGTTCTCCTGAAAGGCTTGCTTTTTCCTTTGTCGTTTCAAGTGTCAGAGATGGAGGAGCAGATGGATAGGACTGTAAGAAGGAAGTTTTATTCAGATGTGGTTTTGGAGGTTTCACAGTTTTGTTTACATTACACCCTGGCTGTGGTTTTTATAACCGATAGTCAGCATGCAAGGAAAGAGTAGGATTCAGGGGAAAGAATGGAAGTAGTATGTCAATTTAAAATCGTACATTACAAAAGCAGTAGTTTGCAATCTGTGATTCCACTATTTCTCCTTAAAGTTGACCTTTGCAGCTGTTCCTTGTCCATGTGTTGAAGTAGATGGGACTGTTCAAAGACCAGTAAAGTTGATCGAAATGCACTTTTTGTCACTTGATGAGCCATTTGACTTGGTTAAGGATATCACAGATTCATGTCCGTAAACCTTGCTGACATCGTTCAAGCAGAACCATTCTTACTAAACCTAACTTTTCAGAAAACCTGAAAGAACATATAAATGTCTGGCTTTCTGTTTGATTAGTTTACAAATTTGGAGACAGGGATAACATAATAAATCCGTGACAATTGCCTAAAGCAGTTTACTTCGGCAAGTAGAACTTTTTTTGTGCTTACTGGCAATAAATGATTGGAAGGTATCAGGGTAATAAACAGATCATGTAGTGGAAAGAGAGGCACAGGCCTGATCAAAGCTGTTAGTTTGCTCAAAGGGGATGTTAACAACATTTGTTCAGTGTGTCAGGATGAACTTAGTAAAGCTTTTTGACAAATGTCTCCGGTGTAAGAAATAGCCTCTTAATGCAACAAAATCGGATCGTATTCATGAAATATGTTTGTGTAGGAGTTCAAAACCTTTTAAAAAATGGTGCCATTAAGTGGTTTTAAAATACATTTTCCTGCTTAACATAGCCAGGACATCTGCTAATGCTAAATTCCTAGATTATAGAAACCAGCAGAGTTCTTCAGGCAGTTCTCCCTCCCCACTTCTCTTGCAGGATTTGGATCAACCTCAACTGCACGTGTAATGTAGTTGAATGGTGTGTACGTGTACATAAAGATTTGTTACTGACATGCAGTAAAAATAAAATAGGAAATGTGACGTGTTTGTTGATAACCATACTTCTAACCGAATTTAGTTCTGAACTTAGAGAAAAATCTATTAATCTCAGTGTTTAGTACAAAGGGAAGGTGGATCTGCATTAGTTTTCCTAAGCAGCCATACGTAAGAATATTTCTGTCTGAGTGACTGTAATAGTAACTTCAAGGGGATTAGAGCAGCTGTGTTCGGGAGTTTCAGAACAGCCGTGAGCTTTCAGCAAAGGATTTTAATTTGTCACTATGTCAGAAATACATAAACAAATTCTCTGAACCCCGGATATGTTACTTACTCACCAGAAACATCCTCTTTGAGATGATGCCAAGGGGGAACAGATGGAGCAGAGCAGCAAACAGGCAGTGATTGAGTCCACGTTGTTACAGTTGCCTGGGAACCGTCTGAAACTTGACAGAGACCCTAAAGGACTTAGAGGAATGCACAGCAATGTCAGCTTGCTTCTGTATGTGGAGTAGGTAATCTGGTGTCACAACTTTCAGGCAGGCTCTATTTCTTTCTGAACTTGACTTACCAGGGAAGACTTATGAGATGGATGTTTGTGAGGACTTCAGGTAAGATACCATGAGAGGATAGAATTCGGTGTCCTTTTTTGTGTGCTATGCTCCTCAGAGGTAACCTGTTACTGATTAGTATTTTTTTTGAGGCAAGTAAAAACTTTGCCCCAAGTGAGTTTAACAGTAATCATCAGAAAAATACTCAAGTATATCGGAGGGGATAATCCTTGGGGATTTTATTGTGGAGTAGAAGCAGCTGATCGGGACTTGAAATCTTCAATTTTTATATCACTTTTGGGCAGTCTTCAGCATTTTGTGTAGGAGACAGATAAAAACATCCTCATGACTGTGGAATTCTGGTCCTGATGAGACGCAGTCTGGCTCAAATTGCAACAAGCATTAACAGAGCTTGAGCCAGCTTTCAAGCTAAGTGTGTGCTTGAGATTCAGCTCAGAGAAGTGGTTGAATGTCTTCTAAAATTTGAACTAACTTTAGCCCTATCCAGAATGGTAGCTAGGTCCACAGGAATTAAGTGCATGCTTGCAAGGTATGTGTCTGGTTTGTGGGTTTAAATGGAGATGGACCTGGGTTCTGCCTTTCATGTTCTTGAGTGTACACAGTTGTTTTCAAGATCAGAGCCTTATATTTTAGATCTGTGATTGCTTTAAAGTAGCTTTTGTAAGCTGTAATTCTGGGAAAGTTTTCTTAGTAGTAAACAAAGTAATGTGCTTTCCTCTTAGGCTACAGGAGGGAAAGCCCAGGAATTTAACTATTGTCAGTGACATTCTCTGACATTAACAGCATTAATTATTTGTGGTTCTGAAGGTATGTTACTTCATTTTCTTAATGTCCCGGAATGCTGTCTAGCATCCAGATGATGACAGAAGTTCACTGGGAATCTACACTGGATAAAACCAGGATGATTCACAAAGTAGTTAAAATAGTTGACTTCCCTGTAGTCTGTCTGATAATGCTTTTTCTCCTATGATCAGGTTTCAGTAAGTAGGAGAAAACTGGTTTTTTCCATGTACATGGAAATAAATTGAATAAAGTAGACTGCTCTGAGTTTTGTTCTTGCAGACTGTTTGTTGTTAATGCAGTACCATTGCATGGTAAGAGATTCTTTGGCTCTTGTAATTTCTTTCATCCTTAGGATGCTAAATATTTTTTAAAAGGAGTTTGTTGATGGGAAGTCACACATTATCAGCTTATTCTAGTTCCATAATCTGTTGCTTACATCTTGAGAACTTTTGTTAAGTTTGAAGACTGTAACTTTAGAGGGATAAAGTTAGGAGTTACCTCCTGCCTGGAATCATCCTACCACACCTGCAATAAAAATGATTTCTATATAGTTTTCTGGATTGGGAATTGGTTGAATTCTCACAGCTGGAGGCTTGTAAGTTGCTGAGGTGTATCGCTGTACTAGCAAAAGGGCTGCTTTACCACCTGAGCTAGCAGGTGAACCAGAGAGAAACCAGCACACCTGGGCTACCTGGATCCAGCTCACATTCAGCCCTTTAATATAAGTCCACCTTGTCATCTTGTATTTGTCAAGCGTTCCTGGAGCTTTGATATGCCTCTGGCCATCACAATCTGTGGTGTGTCTGTTACGACTTACAGCATTTGTGTTTGGCATATGCTGTCAGGAAGGATTCCTACCTCTCCCTTTGGCTTTTTCTTTTGTATTTTTATGTCCCTTTCCAGAAATATATGGGACATGCTTTGCATGTGGGCACAGAGCTGAGCTTCAGACATAGAAATCTACACATATATTTGAAATCAAGGTAAAAGGACTAAGAGTTGGAATGCTGATGACCTTGACATTGGCATTTCTAGGCTAAGGCTGTCATATGACCTACTTTCCCTCAACATGCCTTGTCCTCCTCCCATATACACTGTCAGGTCACAATTTGAGACTTGTAGCTACATGTCTAGAGGTCCAAAAATTGCTGGCTTTTTCATTGCCTGTGTACAACAGTTCCAGTGTATTCTGGATTAAAACGTCAGTCAAACAGTGCATATGTTCTAGGCCTGATGTCTGGCGCACAGATCTTTGTCTTTGAAATTCCAGGAAAAGTATTATGCCATTTTATTCCTAAAACATTATGCCATTTTATTCCTAAGAATTCACAAGACAAAATACTTTGTTTCAGAACAAAACCTTTTGGCATTTCTGCTCTGTTGGAATTCTGCTTTTATATCAGCTTTTGTTGTTTCTGAACTGATATATATATTTTTTTCCCCTTAATATTGATGTGATTGTTGCATATTTTAGTTTTCATCTGTCTTACCCACATAAGTCACTGCACAAATCTGGAAAGGAGAAACACTAATAACTTGTAACTGTCCTGGGTATCATCGCATACATACAGGAGGGAAGCAAATTAAAAAAGTGTAAGCAACTCTTGATTTGGAATTTCCTAGGTCCTGGATGCTTTTCTGCAATCTGATGTTCTTTTCCTGAGGAATGTTTTCAGGAAGTGTCTCAAATTTTTTTATATTTTAAGTAGAAAGGTAAACAAATATATATTTCTTACAACAGTCAACAAAGAGTATTTTTAGGTTTCAGCAATAGAACTGTTGAGCTTGCAGTACGTTGATATTCCATAAATCAATTTTTTTTACAGTCCAACTAAAACAGGACTGTGTCCACAGTGTTGGTCATATACCTAATTTCTTTTCTCTGTACTGACGAGTATTCTCCCTAACATCATCATCTTGCTTTTTTGGGTTATCTCCATAACAAGAATGTTTCCATAACCTTTTTGTATTTAATTATAGTACTAGTTGGATGAAGCACAGTTTAGCTTTTAATTCTGGTTTTTCTATTAATGAAAAAAAATTTAACAAAGACCACACAGTGCAAACAGAAAGTCTCCAGTAGTAGATTCTGTAGTGTAAAACATAGTCTGCCTGGTCGAGTTCTTGTGTGTCAATGTTCTCCACCCCACAGATGTTCTTCTTAATGTCTTTGAGAAGTTTCCAAAGTGCACTGTGTGGCGAGTTGCCTGATGCATCCTGTGGTCTTAGCCTGTCTTGTTTGTTTCCAGATATTTCTTGGGGCTTCCAGACCTTTCATAGCAAAGAAGGACCTAGAAGCCATATGGGCATTTCATGCTTTTATTTAAAGTTGGTTAGAATACACTAGATATTTCCTTTTACTATTTTTCCTGTAAGCAGTCACCGCAAGGAGATTATGCAATTTTGAGTAGGCAGAGAGATGATCCACATGATTGTGAAAGAAGAGGGGAGTTTTTTGTGAGAATCTGAAGATATAATCCACATGGTGAAAACGTTTGGGAGGTACCAGCTTGAACTTAAAATGGACTGCAGCTTGTGGCCTGTTCTACCCTGGTGTCTTTGCCAGCTTCTATTATTATGGAGCCAGTGCAGTTCATACTTGTAGCAGCTTTATCAGTAAATAGTGTGCCTGTACCCACAATCACGAGGTTAATTAACTCCTTTTTCCAGGGCTTTCTCTGCACATCCTATTGATTTGGGCTAGTTTTCACTTGGATGCCCACAGTACATAGCAGAGAGCTGTACTCACTACTTCTCTCCCCATGCAAACACATCAACTGAAGAGAGAAACTTGAGCAGGCAGAGGATTTTCTCTACAGTTTCTGGCAGTGACAGTCTCTGCTTTGAGCAGTCCACTTGACAGCCTCGTGTGTCCAAACTTCAACATACTGAGCCTGTGTTGAGGAGATATTCCAAAGCAGCCAGCTGTTGTTTGGGGACCGGCTCCTGGGCAAGCCTTGCTCGGTTGTAGGGTGGCAACATAGACAGATAGGCCTTTGGAAAGGGTCCTTGGGAAGTAGACAAGTGCTTTAACTCCACTGCCCTCTAAGTTGTACGTTTGGCCTGGGCTGTCCAAGGCTGGACTTGCTGCTTGAAATGTGCTGTGGGCAAATGTGAAGCTGCAGAGGGAGGTATGACAGGATGATGGACAGGAGCAGAGTAAATAGTCTTAAGCAGACGTGCTAAAGTTGTGTGCTGAGCTGAGTATCAAACTTTTGTAGCACTGAAGTCCAGCAGGTATCACAGATCTGAGCCCTCAGTCACTGTGCGTTAACAGAACCTAAAATGATTCATGGTTTATATTAGAATACAGGACAGAAATATAGCGGTTGAGGAGTGGGGTGAACATACTACAGCAAAATGAGATTTTTTGGTCATAAATCTGATCACGTAAGTGTTTTTGATCACCTTCTGATGTCTGCATTGATGGAGGCTCCATAGAGATTGTCCTTCAGCATCTAACCAGGCAGCTAAGGCAAGGTGGTGAATGCTCTTGCCGTGTAAGCCAGCCTAGTTCCCTTAAACATCTCTATCTTCATCTATTATTTTTTCACAATTATTTTTCACAGTACAATAAAAAGACCACCACTGCTTCACAATTAGCATGATGACATTGTGATGCAGTAAATAAAGTGCACTTAAGTCAAGAATGTATTCCCGTAGAAAGATGACAAAAAAGGGTGTCAGATGAACATTTGCAGGGCAATAATAAATTATTCTGTAAATATGTGCTGGACATCTTGATACAGAAGCTTGAAAACCTAATTTGGAACAACTAGACTACTTTTGGCAGTGGTTATCTTTTTTTTTTTCCCCCTGAGTATTATCATAGGCTTTTGTTTTGCTATTTATGTTTAAATACTTTTATTTTGCTGTGACCTAGTAAAGCTTGTGTAGCATTAAAATAATATAGCAATTAAGTTTTATATAACTATTTACTTTCAGTTGTAGTACATAGGGATGAGAAAGTAAATTATCAATGTGACTCCACAAGGAATATTTTATTTAAAACATCGTGAGTTCTATTTCATTTGGTATCAATGGATACTACAGTACAGCAATAACAAGTGCTGGGAAATTTAGGCACAGTGTGCCGGAGTCACTGTGGGTCAGGTGGGTGTAACACCCCATCCATCAGCAGAGTTTCCTGAAGGAAGCATTTGGCTTCCTATGTCCTTTGTTCAGGATTTTGTTACATAAGCTTCCTGGTCACTTGTATATGGAACAGCAAACGGAACAGCCACTAGAGCTTTTGAAAATGATGCTGGTTTAGCCTGTGACTGTTTTCATGCATATGACTGTTTTTCAGATATCAAAAAAACACCCATCATAACTTTGATGTAGCAAGGCCATGCAATAGCCTTGTTGTAGTAATTGTGTACTGGCTAAGTTTGTGTAGGTGATGCATCAAGATCCATGACAGCAAATAGAACATCTAGGAGAGAAGCATAAGGCCAAATTCTGTCAGTTTAATTAAGCTAGTTCTCCCAGTGTTGCCGAGGGTAGGATTTGTTTACAGAATTACTGGCTACCAGTTCTATAATATGATTTGGTGTCCTGAAGAAATTGCTTCGTTATTTGCACGGGCCAGGTAAGGACAGGATGGGTCTTGCTTTGTACAGACGCACTGCTGTATGCTCGTGAGCACGTCACGTGTAACAGGCATTTGTATGGACATGCGTTGGCACAGAGGTACCTCGTTGTCTAAAGGAGTATGAAAAACCCATATTCTATTGTCTTCTTTTCCTTCCAGATCAATGCAATCCGATCAATTGTTCCGAACAAAAGCAATAATGAGATAGTCCTGGTGTTGCAGCAGTTTGATAACAACGTGGACAAGGCTGTTCAGGCTTTCATGGATGGTGAGTACAGTGCACCTTTTTCACTTAGGAGTGAGGGATTCAATTGCTTGCTAAAAGTATTTGCTGTCTCTAGTGGCTCAAAATAGTGTGCAATCACCAACCATAGGAAGTTCAACAAGGGAGAGTGATGGATTCTGCAGCTGGGATGAGGCCACCCTGGCTGTTCATACAAACTTGGGGAATGAGATGCTGGAAAGCAGTGCCAGGAAAGGGACCTGGGGGTCCTGGTCAATGGCAAGTTGAATATGAGTCAGCAGTGCCCTGGCAGCCAGGAGGGCCAACCGTGACCTGGGGGGCATCAGGAACAGCATCATCAGCCTGTCGAGGGAGGGGATTGTCCTGCTCTGCTCTGACCTGGGCCAGCCTCACCTTGGACATTGTGGCAGTTTTGGTTAGAGAGCATCCAAAGGAGGGCAATGAAGATGGGGAAGGGCCTTGAGGGGAAGCTGTATGAGGAGTGGCTGAGGGCACTTGATCTGCTCAGCCTGGAGAGGAGGAGACTGAGGGGAGACCTCACTGCAGTTACAACTTCCTTGTGAGGGGAAGAGGAGGGGCAGGCACTGATCTCTTGTCTGTGGTGACCAGTGACAGGACCTAAGGGAATGGTCTGAAGTTGTGTCAAAGGAGATTTAGGTTGGATATTAGAAAAAGATTCTTCACCCAGAGGGTGGTTGGGCACTGAACAGACTCCCCAGGGAATTGGTCACAGCACCAAGCCTGATAGAGTTCAAGAAGTATTTGGATGATACTCTCAGGCCCCTGGTGGGATTGTTGGGGGTGGTCCTGTGCAGAGCTAAGGATTGGACTCAATGATCCTTGTGCATCCCTTCCAACTCAGCATATTCTGCAAAAATATATTCTATATTTCTTCTGAAATCTGATGAGCGTGGCACTTAGTTAAATTATTTTAATGATTCATCCTTCTGTCTGCATCTTTGCTTCTTAACACTATGAGTTTGACATGGCTGTTGTACCTGACTTTGCCATATTTGATGCCATTTTTGTTGCAGAGCTCCTTCTTTATTCCCCATAAAAGTCAATCCTTTTTAAAGTAAATATGTCAGGAAATGATTCAGTATTGAAGATACAGTAACTAAGAAGAATTTGGGATAGTTCTGAAGCAGATAACCAGGCCTCTAAACCCCTGAACTTGATGCATACATTGACATTCAAACCTCAATCTGAATTTTGCAAATAGCCTTGACATTTATAATGGCTGAGACAAGACTCCATCGGAAGTTTGAGCCATTCTAAATCTGGATCATCTCTCATGAAAGGTCACTTGTATTTAAATAACACTTTTCTGATAAATATATAATGTCAAGTATTTTGAACTTTCACCAAAGTCTGTGAGAAACCCTTTGCAGAAATAATGGCATACCGTGAGCAAATCTGCTCAAAACCTTTGTAGCTGGAGGCTGCATAAATGCTACTAGAAGTTCAGTGGTCTCAAAGGCTCTGTATATCTTAAAAATTCCTCATTTTTGCTATCTCAGCAAGTTGCTTATTTCATATTTTATTTCAGAATAGTCTGGGGTTTGGTTTGGATTAACTTACTAGAATGTGTCACCCAAAAAGCATCATGATACACTAGGAATTAACAGTATGCAAAAAGCAGGTGCAAGCAAACTGGACTATTTATAAAGGCATCAGAATTCTTCCATCAGATCTATATGGTTCTTTTTAATTCAGGCAGCTGCATAGACATTCTAACAGATTTATGGAATTGAGTTTGTCTGTGCACACATATAGGAAAAGGAAACTGTGAGGCATCTAACAATTTTATTTGCCTGTAATGTATGTCCTGGGGAAATCAGTGGAGGATTGTTCCATGACTATTCAGTAAGTTACTTTCAATTTACTTCGTCTGAAGTTGCTGTTGCTTGCTTGTGGCCTATGAATTGTTTCCAATGAGCACTCAAAAGGGGAGGTGTTTTCACGGTCATATGTTGTCATCTGCTGAATGGAAGAAACGAGGCAAATGCAAGCCTTGCAAGAGTGCAACAAAGTCATGAAGAAAAGCAAGCTGTTGTACCTGAGTTCAGATGTTCTTTCCTTGAACTTCACCAGTTCATGATTACTGTGCCTTGCGTTCAGAAGTCTGTGAGCGAGCATTTGAAAACTGCCAATATTTGTTACCGTCTGGAAACAGTAGCAAGCCTGGGAAAAGATATGTATCCATGCAGCTGCCACTGTGGATAGAATGAATCTAGCACTTGGAGTATTTTTTCACGTGGATGACAAACACTGCTGAGATTGAAATAACGCTCGCAGAGAGATCATTGCCACAGGCAATGGGGGTGGCCATGCTGAATGAAAAGGCTCAGCACCTCCATTCAGTGCTTCTCTCTGAGGTGCTGCATGCTGAATCAAAAAACGTTCAAATTTAGTTTCCTGAGATCATTTCCTATCTTGCTTTGTATCTGGAGTGGCATTTAGGTGATGTCTCTATGATGAATTTACTTCTTTGTGTGAAATTTGGTTTAAATGAAAGAGGGTTCAAATGTTTTATTTGCTATGCTACCTAATTAAGCATAATCAGAAGGTCTGATCAGCTGATTTGTAGATGTGTTCAAGAAATTATACTGATGGGTTCAAATGAGGGCTTTGGGACTTGGACAGTTAGTGCATTTCCTAAGAGGAAGAAATGGAGGTTAGCTGGTGGAATCCTTAAAATAACTCTCACCATGCACAGTATTCACAGGGAAGCTGAGGGAAGCAAAGCAAAGACACCACCAGCCAACACAAGAAGGGTGTTGGTTTATACTGCGAAAACAGTTAACGAAGCTGTCATGTGAAATCACGTACTTTCATCAGCACAGAGTAAAATGGGTGGCAAATGTTCGGATTTATTTCTTCATAATGAAACAGCCTGTCAAAAGATAGCAAATCTTTAGGAGAGGGGATTGTACTCACACGTACGTAAGTACGTATGTGTGTCACTAAATATAGGTACGTATATAGTTATACACAAAATAGAAGTTTTCTTAGCCTTGTATCTGCATTCCTGTGTCATGTAGGAAACAAAACACGGCTTTGATGGATTCCATACACGTTCTTTAACAAATTAGACGTAGCACTACTAGCAATATACATGATCTTTACTAATGTGTGTGGTAGGCTTACCGGATAATCTTGGACCTGGTTTATTGTGATAGAAAAATCGTTTTGGTACATCTGAAAACTTCACACGTCTTTGGCTGAATACAGATTGATGACTCATGGTGGTCTGAAAACAGCAATTCCTCTTAATGCTAATATCAAGTGTTCAGTGAAAGGAGTGAGAAGAATGTCTGGGTTTGAAATCCATTTGAAAAGGATAATAAATGAATATTTACTAAATTTGTACAGTGATTAAAACTCAAGCAGAAGACCTTTGATCTGATTGTGATTAAAAAGATAGTGCCTTAGTAATCTGGATGACAATTCAGACTGCCGGCTTACCATGAGCATCTATTTTTCAGCATTATGGTCCAGGAGAAAAAAATAATTATGTTAACCAGAAGGAGAACAGTTCTTCTAACATGGCAGCTGGCACTGGTCTAACAAAGGCTCTGCTTGCTTTGTTCCATAAATTTATCTAATCAACTCATTACGGCTGGCAGACAGAATTTCAAATATACAAAAGTGTAGATATTTTTCAACATAAATTTTGACTTCTTTTTCTACTGGACTTAAGTTTACTGCATTTGTGCAATGCAGAATTTATGCAGGAGTCCACAAAATAACTCTTTTGGCTGTGAATTAGGTCTTTATTTTTTTTGATCGTATGTCTTCTGAATTCAACAGGTAACACGTAGAAAATATCTGATAAAAATGCCAAGAGCTTTTTGAATTTTTAGATGCTCTGGAGTCAGGATGGACTGTCTGGTTTGTACTCAGTGTTTACACTAGGCTGCTGAGACACTTGTCTTTTGAGGCAAGAGATTTGAGTGTTGATTTTTCTGAGGCTTATGCTAATGCTTTAAGTTACACACACACTTCATCATTTGTGAAATGAAGCCCATAAAAAACCAGTAGTGCCAAGCGGACCATCCAGTGTATGTAGTGTAATCAAAACAGGTAACTAAGGAGGAGAAAGGCATCAGTACCCATTTTGTTCTCTCCATATAACAGAATTCACAACAAATGGAAATGCTTCTCAGCTAGGAGACTAGAAACTCTTCCTAAACACACTTCTTTTTCATAGCTGAACTTTTGTTCAATTGTTTTATCTTTCCTTTCTCTAGGCAGTGCAACTCAGGTTCTAAAGGAATGGAATATGACAGGGAAAAAGAAGGTAAGAACTTGCTCTGTTTGTACTTGCATGTAGTGCTTTTCTTTTGGCCAGTATTTTTCCTTTTTTGGCATAGGTGACTTCACTCACACGTGTAAACAGAGTACTTGAAAGCAAATATGTGTATTATTGTTAATCCTATTCATCTGTCACTGTCTCGCTAAGCCCAAGTGTTCTGAGAGGGTTTCTGAGACAGCACATGTGGGTATGTGTGTGTGGGAGCCAGACCCTGGACAAGTACAGAACAAATCCCAAAACAGCCCAGGTGCAGAAACACTTTAAATGAGCAACTGTATCCTGGGTAGTCACAGCCACTTATATTGCTCGAGTTTTTGCTGCCAGGTGTAAAAATAACTTGTGCATAGAAGTCTTCTTTTAGGAGTCATGCATTAGGGACACTATCGAGTCAGATACAGAAGCATGAAGATCATATCCCAGATATGATACTTGAAGTATCTCCAAGCTGTAAGTGTAGCAGAAGGCTGCCCTGTGAGTCACTGTCTTGGAGGCTCTTCTTTATGGTTGGAAGAGCTACAGTAGCAGTGACCAACCTATGTCCATGACCACTGTCTACCTGATCAAAGCGATGCTTTAAGGATTTGTCTGTATTACTGTGTGGATGTTCCCTGAATGCTTAGGAACTGCTTGTTCTAAGTGCAAAACATTTTGAGCAGCATCTTAACAGAGGCTCTGTTACCATTTTACAATTCAAGTGTGGAAGGGCTGGGAAAATGAAGTTGGGGGCTTCAGGTTTTGTTTGAAACAGTTTATATATTCAGCTGAACCAGTACAATGTATTATATAGCGCATCATGGCCTCTAAATTGCATTGCACTGGTGTCACTTTTATGGCATTTTAGGATTGTGGACAATTTACTGATTGTATTTTGGATTTGTATGATTTGCATTGAATGATGTCTCTGTTGTTGCGATATTTCTCCATTTAGAACAATAGGAGAAAAAGAAGCAAATCCAAACAGCATCAAGGCAATAAAGATCCTAAAAATAAGAATGGACCTGAGAAGGCATCTCAAGAGCCCCAGCGAATACATGACTGTCATATGAATGGATGCTCTAAGGACAACTCTTGCCGTGGTTCTGCCAATCAGATACTGGAAACCACTTCTCTGGAGAACAAAGGCTCAGGATGTGCGGGATCAGCACTGGACTGTCCAGAAATCAGAGGTTAGTTCATCTGACAGAGGGCACCTTTTTAACTGGCAATAACCAAGCCTCCATTTACATAAAGATCATGGTATTTTTATTGCCATGAAGTAGAATAATATGTTGGAGAGATGTGTTTATGCAGAACAATGTTCATAGCTATTAAAGTCAGGCAAATAGATCTATATCTGGGCACTATTCACCTTGCAAAATGTCTTTTTTTTACTTAGCGACAGAAGAATCAAACTGTAATTAGGGGCCCAGCTGATGCAGAATATTACAGGTTGAAGTACGTAAGAATGCAGGGTTAGAAAATGGCTTGAGTGTCAAATGGTTAACAGAAGGATTAAGTCTCTCGTGGGGAGCAAAGATACCTGAGCATTATGAGCTCATGGCATATTACTGAATTTCTTTCAGTCCAAGCTAGTCCATTTTTATTTTTCCTCATCTTCCCTGAAGAGTCATAGTAGATCTCCACTGGCTTTCCCCAACAGGGAAGGGAGGGCCTCTTATGGAAACAGCAGTACATGCATGTTTCTGCTGGGGTCTAGGAACCTCTTCTGAAACTGGGGGGGCACAATAATGCAGTTCTTTCCCCCTGGGTCACGGTAGCTGCAGAGTTATGATTATAGCAACATCACTGAAAAAAACGTTGCTCCTCTGGGGGAGAAGCTCTTTGAAAGCTTTTGCCTACGAATTCATAAAACTCGTATTTAATTGCTGTCAGTACTGGTAGTGGTTTTTCAGGTCTTCACATTTCAGACACCTGACAGCCCTGGATTATTGCTGCTGTTAGTATTTTCTTCCTGTGTCTTAAGCAGTATTTGAGACTATTTAAAGAACTTTCCTTGAAATCACTTTTTCCATGGTTGCAAATACAGCTCTCAAATCTTATTATAAAGAAACATGCCAAATGTATAATTGTCATGAAATGAATTCTCTGCTGCTTTGGTGGTCTCAACTTCTGGTCAATTAAATGAAGACTCTGCAATGTATAGCAAGCAAACAAAACTACTTACCAAGAAACTTTGTCCTAAAAATTTGATGTCTCACTTTAAAGGATCAGAGATACACTTCCTGCCCTTGCTAAATACTCCCACTTACTTCGGATAAAATATTTCATAAGCCTGAAAATTCTGCATTTCCATAATACTAAAAGCATTCTTGCCACTTATTCTGCAAGAAGGAAACATTTGTGGTATAAATCAGACTTCTTAGAGTGGCATTTCTTTAAATGATACATGGATGAATAAAGTACATAAACTGAATTGTCCCATAAAAGACCTGAATGCAAGAAGAGTACCCATGCTGTTAGTGATCTTTTTCTGTGTCACTGGGTTTGAGTCTTGGTTTTTTTCTTCTTTGACATGATACAGTGAAGAGGTAGCTGTACATACAAAGGGCAAAAAGTATTTCGAAATTTTTCTTTGCTTTTACAAGTGACAAATGAGATATGACCATAGCTTTATAATTTTTTTCAACTTTTACTTACATCAAATGTCTCAAAAACAAGGAGGAGAGGGGGATTTAAAAAAAAAAAGGCAGAGAAGAAAGGAAATAGAGAGAAAGGAAAACCTGAAACTTTAATATTCAGGTTTTCCGTGCATAGTAAAATAAGTTCCTGGCAAAGTGTTTAATAGAGAGAAGGAAAGAATTTTTTCTTTACTCTCAGTGGTACTAGAATCTTCTTCTTCACAGCCAGTGTAATAGCTACTTCCTTGAGATCAAAAGCCACCTATGTACATATTGTTACATTTGTGCTGAAATATATGGAACTAAATTGAATAGAAAGGTGATCAGGATCATTCAGGGGCCAGCAACTGTGCCCTTGTGGTTTCTGAGCAAGTCATACAGATTCTTCTAAAGCATTTTGAAATCTGAAGTGAGTCCCAAGTGCACCAGTTTCATATTGCTCCCTGTTGTGTTGAAATCAACTTTGTATTGTCCTTGTCTGGCTTGTTTGTTTTGGCTCCTTCCATGTCAAATGAATGTTACTTTAGTCATTTCACCATCAACTTCAGACAGTTCACAGATTAGAAGGATCACAGTCAGGTGTCTGTTGGCAGTCCCTTAATACTTTCCTCCCAATGAGGAACACGAGGTTGAAGCTTTGCCTGTACCAACTCTCAGTTTGTAAGATCAGGTCTTTCAGAGCCATAAAATCTTGGCTGCCTGGAACGAACTTCAGGAACCAGAAGGGAGGGTGCAGCATAGTGAGTGTTTCTCCATCATGTGTCCCTTGCTAGAAAATGATAGAGGAGAATATGTGGCTACTGCCTTTAGTGTAGGTCTGCTTGTTTATTGCCGTTATTCCATCTTTCTTAGAAGTATTTTGTTGTTATTACCCTTTCTGTGCATTCCCTTGTAAAGAAGATGTGTGAACGCCCTGGAAGGATGTTTAATGCTGCCTTGCCACGCTATTGCTTTTGTGGGGACCTGAGTAAAACCAGAGACACATCAGACACTGATCTCTTTCCTACTTTTTGAAATGATTTTTTCACGTAGGAAGAATTTTAGTGAATCTTTCTAACTTCCTGTTTCTATCTCAGGAGTTGTGGTTTTTTTTCTTCCTTCAGCCAAAGAATCTGTGAGGTTCACTTGATTTGAAAGGTATTGAATTGCAAGCTGTTATAGAAGGATAAACCACTCATTTTGAAGGTGGCAGCTCAGCAGATTTCAAAGCAAGTTTATTTGGGCTGCTGCCATTGCTGGCAGGTGTGGTAATACTTGACTGTTAATACAGCGGATGTCACACGTTAGACTAGTGCTGAAGTTCCAAAGCACCGTGTACTGAACCGTGCAACAGTTGACATGCAGCTACTATTAGTCAAACCTTTGACTTCTCTTTCAAGTATTTGAAAGAGACTTTGTCCCGAGATTTTCTTACACATGTTTCTCAGCTGGCCCAAGTCTTCGGAGATTTGATGCAGACTTTCTTAATGTATTTTTAATTCTGCTGATTGCCTTCAGTCAAATTTGGAAGTCTAGTTGCAGCATATGAAATCGTTGCTTGTTAGTCCATGTTGGTCATCTGGGTTTTAAAGTTGCTCACGTGTCATTTTGCAAGAAACAGTGTCAAAGTATATTGCAAAAGATGACTGAAAAGTTTTTAGGGTATCATTGTTCTAAATGAGTTTCTTTAGTCAAAAAGCTGTCAAATTTGTTTTGACAAGTGTACCAAAGCTGCTAATTAAATGCAGTAAAAACAATTCTGCACTTAAACAACAAATTTCAGAAGATCTAATCTTGGGGATAGAACCCGAAAGCCTTGGCCTTTCTCTGTACGTTAGCTCATAGTCTGCTTCTTTCTAACTATCTGTTAGAGCTGTTTAGCAAGGTCAGCCTTAACTGACAGTAGAAAGAACATTTTTTTATAGACCAAAGCTATCTGCATTAGTGTGAGATGCAGCCAGGGTTGGACAGGGTTAACGGCAATTACCTCGGAAGAGATTTCCTCACTATGTGTGAGACTGGTATCTGTCTTGAACCTTTGGCATGCTCAGAGTGCTGCATTACTGGTGCTTCTTGCTTGCACAGATTCACGGGTTTCTTTAACTTCTTTCACTCTCTTCTTACTGTTTTATGTAAGATACCTTTTCTGTTTTCAGACTCGCCTTTTAAAGCCCTTAAACAAAAACTGGTTTAAAATGTGAGCACTGACGTTCCTCCTTGTTCCTCTGGTGTTATGTGATTGCCATGAAAACTAAGATATACTTTACACCTGTCCTAATGCCCAGCCAGGACAGAGAAGTCACTGGTTGATATGCTGCAGCTATCCATGTGGTAACCCTCAGTGTAAATCTCACTCCATGGGCTGTAATCCAGCTGTTAATCTGACAAACCCCTGTTCTCCAGACACCACACATCATCAGCTGAGTAAAGTGATGCATAAAGAGCAACTTCAGAACAAACTATCATTCTTTCATCAAAGTGAGTGCAAAGATTAGAAAGAAGAATTAACACTACAAATCATTTTCGGTGCTTCTTTCTTTGAGTGAAGTTCACAGTGGCAGTAATAGCTGGCTTCACCTTTCAGTTTTCATAGTCATTCTTTGGCTGCTTGTCCCTCTGTCATGATGCTGATATCTTGAATCCCTTTGGAGTCTTGGAAAGAGGAAACCAGGTCATCTTGTGGCAGCCAAACAGGCTCAGGCATTGTTACCATATCCCTCTGAAGCTGTTGAACCCAGGAATCTAATCTTTGACATAGTTTCATTTCCTACTCAGTTCCTCTTAGCAGTTGCTTTTGATAGAAATCTTTAATCAGGCAAGGTAAGTATTTCAGGTAGGAATGTTTAGTCAGTGTTTTTAAAATGCTGATAAAATGAGGAACGTTTTTTTGGTGTGTGAGATATAGAGATATATAAATATATATATATCAACATTAAAGTCCCAGCTTTCCATAGCAGACTTCCTCCCTAGTTCTGCTCTCAAATATTGGGGCAAAGATTATTACTGGTAATTTACTTTTTATGTTAAGAGGTATTTTTTCCTATCAGCATGAAAGAGCTGATTTTTTTAATGAGTTTTTCTTTTTTAGAATGTTGAAACACAGAAGGCTTCCAATTAGTGTTTAATAACCAAAACAATTTCATTTGTTGTGATGGCTATCTGAGGTCCTGTAGAATGTGTGCCAGTGAAAACACCTTTGATTTGTCCAGTATTTAGGCATAAAGTCATTCTGCCCTAATAATAAGGCTTCATATCTTTCCTAGTCTTATAACTTCCTGTTTTCATCCTTAATGTTTTCTTGCAGACAGAGAACGAGAATGCCAGAGATTATCTGTGGAATTAAGCCCAAAGACTATGAATGGAGTAGAACAGCATGAGCCTCTTCAGTCATCAGTTCAACTCCAGTGTAACCTAGGCAGGCCAAAGTCAAAATCTTCCTCAGTTAAATCATCCAATGCTACAACCCAGCTTGAAACAAAGACAGATGATTCAGTTAAAAAAAGAGGTAAATTGGATCTCTGGTTGCTGTGTTCTGAGGTGGTAAGAGAGCTGAGGCCTCTAGGAAAAAAAAGTGGGAATTCACTTATGTGAAGAAGATGTGTTGGAAAGTGAGAGCAGAATCATGTTCAGCGTAACAAAAATGAGTAGAACAATTTACGGGCTATTTAACATTATATTAAATGAAATTTAAAATAAACAATTCTAACTAATGGTACCTTTATAACATTTATTTGATTTTGGGGGATGAATTTGAGCCAACTTTTAGAAACTGAGGAGCAGCAGGGAAGGACTATGGAATATGGGTTTATGGATTTCAGGAGGATAACCACTTCATCCTAATCTGGGCAAATACCACTTTGAACTACTCCTGCCCCCTCATTCAGAAAAGCCCAAAACAGCTTTCTGACTTTTATGCAATTTTGGTTTTCTATTTTAGGGCCAAACATTGAAAAATCAGTAAAAGACTTGCAGCGTTGCACTGTTTCTCTAACCAGATACCGTGTGATGATCAAAGAGGAAGTGGATAATTCAGTGAAGAAGATCAAAGCTGCTTTTGCAGAATTGCACAGCTGGTAGGTAAATCAGCTTGAGAGAACCATCAGCACCACCTGAGAATGGGGCTAATTAGGGCACTGGTGTTAGTGGGGAGGGGTCACTTACACCCTCTTTGCTTGCAGCATTTGATTGCATCCAAAAAAATACATGGTGCTGTTAAGTGACACTCCTCACCAACCAGGAAGTAATATATGCATAAGTGTGTGGTTGCTTACATACATAAAGTTCTTAAAAAAAATCACTGGGTTTTTTTGCCCTAAATGATCCATCTTGACCTAATTCTTTTGTATCAAGTCCACTGGCAGCATATCTGAGCAAATGAAAGCAGTGCTAAATATCCTGTCTATAGGATTTTCTGAAGTCTCTTTTACCTTCTTTAAATCTCATCTTTCTATACTATTTCTTTGATCTTATCTTCCTTGGCAGACAGTCCTTTACTGTCTCTTCATGTCCCATCATCTTTACTTCTTATCCACCGTTGTTGTTTTTTCCTTTCCCGCATAGTTTTTTCTAACTTTCCCTTGCATCATTTCATTTCCAATTCTCATCTCTAGTTCATTCTTTTCCCTCATTCTTTTATGTCTTTAATCTATTTTTTCCATTGTAGTTTTGATTACTCATGATCTTCGACATGTATATCTATGCCCTTTGAAAATTTATAGCAGAAATAATTGCTGTAGTAGCAGGTTGCATATTTTGTATGTTCTTGTCATAGAAGAATATTTTCTGCTTTGAGTTTTACTTGACCTTGGTTAAGCATAGATGTCATATAAAACCTGTGTATTAGACAGTTGCAGTAAACACAAGAAATCATGTTAAAATGTACAATGCTTGGTTACAAATCACAGAAGAATATGAAAACCTTTCCCCTTTAATTCATCCACAATATTTGTCAGTATTTGTATGAGTGTATCTTATCATGATAAGTGCTGTAGTATTGGAAGAAGTTTAACTCTGGACTTTACTGGTGTATTCATTGTTTCCAGTGATGCATCAGAAGTGACTTCAGTGCCACTCGGGCTCCACTTCCATATGGGCAGAAAATCCAAGTGCTACTGAGCTAATTTAGGGGAAGATTCTGTTTCACTGAGCTGCCAGAGTACTTACTGTATAGCAAGGAGAGCTTTGTTTCTGTCCCTGTACTCCAGCGAACACGAACTGCGATCAACAGTGGAATTAAACTGCGTAATGTTGTCGGGGCTGCTCTGGAGCCAGTATAGTGATGTTTGCTTATCAACTTAAATGTAGTAATTACATTGCAGCAATATAAAAATTGAATTCATTGACCCCTTGCACCTTTTTTTTGGTAGTTCTCAGAGGGGACCCTTTCTCTGAGTAAACTCAGAGTTGGATCTCATTTGCTGTATAGTCCACACTCCTTTTTTTTTTTTGTAGGAGTATTAAAAATATATAGTGTCACATGTCCGACATTGGTTGCAGGCAGTTACAGTCAATTCAGTCCTTAAGCAATTGTTCTGGTCATGGAACAGGCTTAGAGCTCTGACATGACCTAAAAATGCAGGGGGTAGTAAATTCAGTACTAAAATTCTTCATTTTTCATGTTTTAGCTTGAAAAACACTGAAGTATATTGCCTCATGCTAAAATGTGTTACTTAATAGAGGAAAAGACAAAGTTACCCCAAAAGAGTATGTAAATGCAAGTACTTAACGATGAAAATAGCCTGGAAAACTTTTGAATAGGCTTCATTTAATTTTGCCTCCTACCAGCTTTAGTGCCTAAATTATTGAAGCTCGAAGCTCTAGAATAGATCTGTAACAGATCTGTGCTCTGAATATTTGTGCCTTGCAAAGCAATTTCATGCTCGTAGCATAACATTGCAACAAGGACAGTATACTGTCAGCAAATGTTTATGGAAATCTCAGTGCTGGCTATATTGCTTTTGGCAGCTCATAAGCCTAATATTTAGGGTTTTCTTTGAATTAATGAAGGGGAATTTTGGTTTAAACAGTAAAATTTATGACTTTACACCTTCTTTGCTGAAATTAAGGAGCGTTTCGTGATATTTTATATGACCTTGTGGCCTAAATGCTGGGAAGGATGGGCATGGCTGTCTTTAGTGCCTTGTTTAGGAAAACTTGCTGCCAACTGCTGTAGATTTACTGGAATTGTGTAGAAATCTGCAGAACCATCAATACACACAGCTTGAGACCTCATACAGTCAACACATTGTATTCCTGGGCTGGATGGTTCAGTGTTTGTTATTTACATGGGAATTTCCTTGCTTCAGAGCTGATCAAAACATGACTAGTGGTAGCAGGAGGATGAGGTATTAAGTGAGCACACAGCCTCCTGCATATTTATCACCCTTCGTGGCCATGGGAATTCTCTGTGACACAGTCAACTTGCCTATCAAGGAAAATGAAGCAATTCAGCTAACCTGTTGCTCCCAGAGGACTGTGGAGTGGCCAAAAGCAAGGGCATGGTATCACGTCTGCATGACGATAGTGATTCCAAAGCCTTTTCCAAGTTCTTCTCCAGCTGCTGCTGGAGTGCAGGCTGGTTGAGATGTACAGCAGATAAACACAGAACAGCCATTAAATGCTGTCCATGTTCAGAACTGCCAGGAATATTTGAACGGGCTCAATACCATAATGTAGATGGGAACTTAACCAGTTCCTGTTACACACCACTGTCACTACCTGAGGAGTTTTAATGGAGCTGAGTGAAGTCAGAAACTTTAATCTTGCATTGCATCTGAATGGTGAAACACATACTACTTTGTTGTCTCTTTTGGGTTTATTTTTCTTCCTTTGGTAATAGGATAAAAGACCATTTTTGTGTCCTTTCTTGCATTTACTATCAAGGTCAGAATCAAAACTGAATTGCAAGAGTCAGTAATATTTTTGACTTTTTGATAATCTGTTTTGGTGTTTTAAAATCTTTTCATGATTTTACTGATCACAGAAAGAATGAAAAATGCAAAGATAGTATCATATATCTTCCTCCTACATCCAGACAGTATGTGAAACCATTATTAGGAAGATAAATGAATAGCATTTGTGTCCTGAAAGCTTCAGCAGAAAGATACACAAAGACTTTAGCTTTTAGCAGCAGAAACTGTTGAGTGATAGTTGTCAGTGGAAATCCATGTCCCTCTCTGGCTCAGTATTTCACAGCTTGACCTAACCAATGAAGACAAGTTACTCCTGAACATGTTCAGTCACTCCTATGCTGCTATTTAAAAAGTCACCTCTTTGGCAAAACAATGCATACCCTCCCACAATCTAAAAAAGCAGTGCTAGGGAGCAAGTGTGCTGTGAGCACCTGTAAAAGCTTGGGGGAAAAAATGCAATGCTTGCTTCCGTTTTAACTTTTTAACAAAATGGAGCAAATAACATAAAAGTCCCAGAAAGATGCTTATTTAAAAACACTGCAGTGGGATCACTTTTCTCTTAAAGAGCCTCCCAGAAGTTCCTGCCAACTGGAGTAGTTCTCCATGTGCTCAGAATAAGTGATAACAACTTGGTTAATATATAGGTGCTTTTCACTACAGAGCTTTTCATACCAGAAGACACCAGAGCATTTTACAGTCCATGGGCTGGTCCAGGCAAGGGCACTTTGCCTCACAAGAAGTGTTTCACAGTCTCATGTGCATCGTGCTTCTGCTGCGATCTGGCATTCTCGTCACCCCTGTTCTTGCTGGCCTTTCTGTGACATGGCTTTCCCAAGGTTATGAGAGCACTGAGCAAAGCAAGCTGAAGGGCAGTGTGTCTAAAGCCCACACGTGCCTGAAAGTTATGAGGAAGATTGTCCTGACAGTACTCCTTGAACCAGCATTTCTGCTCATTGCATTCAGCTTTGCTGTATGGTTTTCAGGAATACCTTTGTGTGAGTGAGAACATAAGCTGCTCCCCTCACTACTTGGATGAAAAAAATGTCAGAGCATAGCCATGTCTCACAATACTGTAGAGCACACAAAAGAAGATTACCAAATAGTTCTTAAGTTGCAGGGAAAGGTCAGCAAAGCTAATTGAACTCCCCTCTCACTAGAGTGCACTTGAGACATTTGTTGCCAAGCTTAAAACCTGCATGCTATAATTGTGTTCTCACTTTTCTATGAAGAGTCTGAATAACCATCTTGGGGATGAAAGGAGAGCCCCAGGAAATCTGAGTGAAATGTGTAGAGCATAAAAGGAGCCAGAGTTCCCCATGACACCCCTTGCCAGAAAATAATTTTCACATATTGGGCATTCACACAGTCATATGGAAAACTAAAAGGAAACATCTGCTACTTGCCCACACGGTCTGCCATGAACAGAAAATAGTCTGTAGAAATAGTAAGAACCAGGTTTCCTTACACTGCATGCAGAACTGAACCACGTAAATTCAAGTTTCTCTACTCTTTGCATCTCAAACACGTTGTTAAGTCCAATGCTTTTTAAAGAGCATGAAAACCAACACAGTTGATTTTTTGGAGTGAAGAAAAGCACTTGAATGCTCCACCATAGGCTGGATAAAAAACTCATTCTAACATAATGCTGGGAAATGGAGTTTGGCCGTACCGACAATTAAAAAATATATTAACATAGATTCAGGGAACAACTAGAAAGCATGTGCTGTATGTTTGGGTAAAATTAAGCAGTTTTGGTATTATTTTCTAAGTCAAATCAGAGGAGTAGGAGAAGAGGAATAGGGGAAGAAGTAATTAAAAAGAACGTAACTGTGTCTGTACTAACTTGGTGCAGGGTGGTGAGCAGGGGTCACCGTTGCAGAGCAGTGAGTGAACACAGTCACCCCATTTCGGGGACCTCTACTTGACAAATTGTAAAGATGATGGTTTTCTGTTGCCCATAGCCCAGAATCAGTGGCACCAGATGAGAGCTGCCCGTTTGTGTTAGCGGTGTGGTAGTTTGGAGCATGGGCAGGTGCCTGGAAAGGCCAGGACTGGTATTGCTTTACACTGAACAGAGTTCCTGTGCTGTTTCTCTCTGCATTTTCCGAATCCTTCCTTATGAGCTTTCTGTCTATGTGAGTGCTGGCCTTTGGTAGTCCTTATGCCTCTAGAGTAGCCTGTTGCTCATACTTGATGGCCTTGTGTCTCCCCTCTACCCTCCCAGTCGTTCATGGGTGTGTTTGTCATCCTCGGTACAATACAAGAACACATGTTTATTGGGACCATGCAGGTAGACTGTTGTTTTGTGCATGTCATTGTGGATGAAAAGTGAATATCTCCTTTCTGATCTCATTGTTGTCAGACATAAACTAAGCACAAAAAGGAAATAATTACCTTGAAAAATTTCAATGGGCATTAGACCAAAGAACGAGATTCTTCTTCTCTCTTTGTGGCCTCTTTCCAAAGTGCTTTTGGGAAAGTTACCTCTTCTCTGGAGCAAAGCTCAACAACCATTTTCTGCCTTGCCAGAGTGTGCTTAGGATAAAATATATAAAACCAGTAATGTATTCAGCTACCTCAGTAGTCAGATCAGAACTGAGACTCAAATAGGAAAGAAGTACTTTGCAAATGTAGGTAAAAATTTACAGGTTGCTAACAAGCCTTGGTGCAGCTCATACTCACACTCACAGTTATTAAAACACTGCCAAATCTCAAGGTGATGCCTTCAATTCTAAATAAATAAAATTTAGAAATGTTCTTTCTGGAAAAGTTTTTCCATGTCAGTTTTCAGCTTAAATGTTTCAGTTTTTCTGATCAGGCAGTAAATTTCTAGTTGTTTGTAAAGAGACCTCAAAAGAAAATTGCAAACAGACCTTTAATGATGGTGTGTTTACCCGACCCCACTGTGCTAGCTGGCTGCTAAAGAGAACAATGTTAGTGAAGGTAGATAACACAAATAAATAAACTTGAATAACTAAAAGCCTTTTGGGCATTTTCAGTTCTGCTAGATGGTACACTGCAGAGGGAAGGATTTCAGTGGAATTGATTTATCATGTCTTTTGTTTATCTTCTTACTGTCAGACTATATTAGTGATCAGAATGATCAGTGTTTGCTGTGTAAACGTTGTGCATATGCTACTGTGGTGATCAATTAATAACTCTCAAGCATTGTGAACATTTAAATAATATTGAGCTAATACTGGAAGAATACAGTTTACTGAAACATTGCAAGATATATAATGTAACAGCTTTTCCTACAGGTTTGTTAATATAAAGAAAACTTGAAGTATAATTTCTCCAGTTACGGAATAGCATGACTACTCAGTAATCCTGCAAAGCTTGTAATCATTCATTACAGGTGATTAGGCTTTATATTTACAGTCTCATCACATCATTCTAGTTCCTTGTGCTGAAAGTTTGACAGGGACAGTTCAGGTTTTTGGACTGAGGTGCAGGATTCTTTTGTGAAATACACAGTTGGCTTAGAGGTTCTTATCAGTTGTCTTTGCATCCTGATTGTGGGTCAAATATGTTCATGCTAGAACGGAAATCTGTGCAGGAAATAAGGCATAATACTTAAAGACCAATGCAGAGCTTATCAGGACTGTCCCATGAATTTGCCTGTAATCTCAGCTCAAATACAGCAGAGACAGTAACAGTACTAACATCCCTCAGACTTGCTTGAGGTTGTCAGAAGCTTGTCATTCTGCACAACTTTAAGGAGCTATTGGGTCTTTTTTGAAGTGTTGACAGAGCAATGTCACTAGAGACGGGTGTGTTGTATTATTTTTGAAGCCTAAGCTGTCAAACTCCAACAGTGTCCCACAGCTAATCCCTTCCTCCTGAAAAAAGGGCTCCAGTTGTACCTCAGTGTTCCAGCAGCTCTCCTGCTGAACCAGACCCCAGAGGATTCCCATGAAAAAATAGCTCTTTTCCCTTTCCAGATGAAGAGCTCTGCTGGAGTTGTTCAGAATGCCACAGCTGACACTGTCCTGCTCAGTCTCCAAAACAACAGTTGTTCAACTGTGCACAAAGCTGGTTCAAGGGAGAGTGAAGCTTATTGAACACCTCAAGGAAAAAAATGGCATTTGGGGTCTTTAATGGGGTTTTAAAAGGACTCATTTGGATTACACTTAACAGTAAGCTCTGTACTATGCAGTTGGGGCTTACCTTTGTGAGCTGTGTCAGCATGTTTGCCTCTGTGTCAGCTTGGTCTTTTTATTTCCCCATCTCTTCAGGCACAATAGGTTTATAATAATGCCTGGGAGAGGCAGAAGGAAGGAGAAGATTCTGGTCATCTGGAACCCTTGTGATTCTCATCAGTAAAGCTATAAATCAACCAGCCTGGCAATCTGATGCAGCTTTTCTGAAGAGGCACTAATAACTTTAATCATTTTAGTGGGATTTTGAGGTATTGCAGCTGACTGAAAATATCTTTTCTTTTTCACTGTGCAAACACTAAATTTCATGCAGTAAACTAGAGGAAGATTAATTTGTTTCCACTAATGTCAGAACAAATTCAGAATTTATTCTGAGTATGAAATTGTGAAATGAGGCAGCTGGCAGCATAATTTACCCCATCATTGCTGTGCCAGCAACTCACTGTAGTTTGGCATTTGCAGCTCTTTTGCCATTGTATATTAGTGTGAATTCTGCCTGCCTGTGTAAGGCCAAGGCATGAATACTGTCCATTTGACCAGGAATATGTTCTTGCCTTCGGAATCACTTCAGCAAAATGATTCCTGGAGAGCTGCTGTTTCTCCTGCTGCATCTCATATCCCTACAGCATGAGCACCGGCTGTGTCTCATTCGCATGTCCTCTGCGTTAAGCCCCTGCCTTGCTGTGTCCCTTCAAGAAAATTGTTTCCCTTCCCCACCTCAAAAATTGCTAAATCCTGTACTCCAAACTGCAGATCCTGACCTGCAGTGAACAGTGCTATGATGCTGGCAGCTAGAGTTTGGTACCCAGGTCCTGATCCTGCAAAAATGAGGGGGTAAGAAAAGGACAGAAGATATACTTTCAGGAGAGAGGTGGAGAGAGGTGCAGTGAAGGGAGACAGAAAAGAAAGAGGTAGTAGGGTTACTCTGTTTTGGCTCCAGCATCAGTCATGGAGTGTCTTGAGTCTGGTCAATGGGAGAGGGGATTTGAGTCCCAGTATTTGGTCTACTACAGCAGGGGAACCTATGGACTCATGATTAGGGCATGGATTTAGGTACGTTCAGAGAGAGAAGTGGTGCTGAGTTGTGTGTTTGTCACAGGAGTCTCAAATGGTATATGGGAATATATTCAGTGCTGATATTCAAGTTAAGGAGAAGGCATGGTGAAGCCTAATAGATTTTTAGTGCTTGGAATACTCAGAAAAAATTGACAAGATTACAAAACTCCAGCTACAGTAGTCTGTTTGGGATTTAAAACCTTGTCCCTAACATCTATAGAAGACCCAAGAGAAACAGCATAACTAGAGAGGAAGGAATGAGCAGAATGTTTTCCCTGAGGTGTCTTTAGGTCAGAAATGCATTCTTATCCTTACTCTGCTAGAGCTCAGATCTGGTCATACCTGAGTGTGCAGAAAGTTCCTATAGCACCCAGCATCCAGTTCTCCACAGCACAACAATGGCTGCAGGCTGTACACTGGAGTGTACCAGCTTGAGGCAACATTTAGGTGTCAAATGGACGCTAAGAAGCGTTGAAAGAAAATGCATTCCCAGGAGGTATTGATGAGCTGAGCTTTGAGGAGCTCTCAAAAACACTAGTGCTGTGGTCTGATCGTGATCACCATATTGAGTCCCATTAAGGGGCTGTCTGAGCTTCGTGCAAAAATGGTAGGATCCTAGCAGGAGTGAGAGATAAGATTTGATCAGTTGAGTTTTCCACAGTGTTTTTGTCCTTTCTGCTCCTATATCTCTTAGCATTTCATTTTCTCTTTGTATTTGTTTTGTGGGTTTTTTTCCTAGGCCAGTTTTTCTGTGGTTTTCATTTGTTTAGAACTTTGCCAAGTTCTTGCTGGATGACACGTTGCTCAATTTTGCATTGAAGTGCTTTATGTGACTAGGAAGGACTCAGGTTGATTCGTGCACCATTTCCTTAATAATTGACCCTTATGCAAACTAGGAAAAAAAAATAGCATTTCCTAGTACTGATTGGCCTAGGAATCCTTAAGGAAACATTAATGTTCCCCATATATGACATATGGCAATTTATGATTTCCAAGCTGAGAAATGTGGTTGTAGACTTCCAGATGAGAATTAGTATGGTCCTTGCCTTTAGCCAACAGAGAAAGATTGCATACCCTTGGCTGGTAGAAATTAGTACAGCTGCATTGTCTTCAGGGAAGGGAAACCTCATGAAAACCTGTCTGTTAAAGAAACTTAGTTTATTGCCTTAATTAGTCTCATGTTGACAAAGGTGCCAGACATTTTTTTCTGTTTAGTAACAGAAGAGATATGACTATAAAATAAGATAAACATAGGGCTGCCATTGCCTTGTTCCCATTCTGGTATTAGAAGTGGTTTTATTTGGCATCAAAATAAAATGCTATGGGCCAAGCAGTTCAGTAAGGATCTGCTGTTAAAGTGCAGAGAGGACAGTCATGGAATGAACTGCGCTAAAACACACTTCTGATGAGCTCTGCTGTTGTGACCTTGTTGCTTGACTGTTTTTTCCAGACAAAAGTTTGTTTATATAACCTGTGTAGCACACTAGGAAGGCACTTTTGTAACAGAGACAGAAAAAGCAAAAATGTGCAGACTTTTAATTAAAGGGAAAATACTAAAGATCATTAAATTCTCTTTGTGGAGGGTAGAAATAGGTAAGACCTTACAAGTCTCATTTCAGCCACCTGCTGTGAAAGCAAAGGAAGTTTATTATACCATGTAGTTACACAGGCTAATTGAAAATAGATTAATACTGAAAAGCTTTCACTATTTAGATGAGCAAGCTGGAATCATCACCTGCTTATTTGGAGTTCAAGTTTAATGCTCATGCCTGGAGAATATTGAGTGCCAACTGGAACAAGTGTGTCCTTTCATTCTAAGATTTGCTCTACCGTAAAAAAACCCTGCTGTTTTATTTCCTCTGATGTGTAGGTCACACTAAATTGATCTGGCAGGCCAAAACAATATTTTTAGTCTTGTTTGTATGTGTGAAACAAAAATGTGTTACGCTGCAATTTTATTGTCTTGCTGCATTCTTGACCTTCAGCCAAAACCTGCTTCTGTCCCTCTTGTTGGCTGTTGAGAGGCAGTGTAAAGGCCTCCTCCTCTAAAGGTGACATGGTAGGTTGGTAAAACCCAGGGGTGGGACTCTGCAGAGCTGCAAAGCTCCTGTATGAGCTTGGTTAATTTGTGGGAATATTTCTAGGAAGCGTGCCATGGCACTTGAACACATTCTAGCTCGTAAATTTTTGGTTGTCAGCTGTGTGTTTGCCCTGTGTTCCCCACGCTGCCTGCTCACCAATCTTTCCCTGTTTTAGTTAAGGACCTGCCAGTGCTTGTCTACTCTTTCAGACTGCTGTCTTTGTTTACTGCCCACCAAACTCCATAGGATCTTGCCTTTCTTGCTAAGGACGTTCTAGAAAAATGTTTTGGGTTTGAATTTTCCATAATGTCTTTTTTCAGTAGAAGCTGGTTCGTGTGTAACTCAGTGTCTTCACTGGGTACAAAAGCTTTTGTTTAAGGATGATTTTACTAAAAGGGTTGAGAACCCCACTCTTCCCTTGAGTTCGTGCGTAGATGTACTCCTGGTATTTGACCTACTTTTTGCAATTTCTCCCCCCCCACCCTAAACTGCTTGCATTTACTCATGCAAACATGAACATTAATATTGGTGGTGTTTATTAAATGTGAACTTAACTTTAAGAATAATGTAGTGAGGGGAAAGTGGGATGGTACACCAGAGCACTGTCCACTGGAGAGCATTCTGCAGTGGTGTTATTTTACTGAACAGTGTCTCTGGGTTCATGGTGTTTATTTACCAGATGTGTCTGCTCTCAGCAGACCCACCTGATCAGTTTGCACTTTGACAGCTTAAAAGCACTGTCAGGGATTTCACACCAGAGGTTTGTGAAAGGAGAAGCACACAATGCCTTTAGGAAAGCCAGGTAAAAGTTGAACCACTCTTTCCCCGTCCTGGAGAGAAAAGGGGTCAAGGAAGTTAACCTCTGCTATGGAGGTACTTTGATGCTTATTTACATCACAAACCACTTCCTTGTTTACCCTGACATATTTTGCGAAAATATCTCTATTTAAGGAAAAGAAAAACCACTTTCCACACATCTTTAATTTTGTTTTATTCTTATTATCGTGATGTATTAACCTGGGTAGCAGCAATGGTACATATGGCTTAATTAGGAAACAGACTGTTTAGTCATATGAGGGTTTCTGTGCTGAGACAGTGCTGAAGAGGTAAATCAGAATCTTCCACATCTGTGCAGACACGTGGGCAAGCCAGTGAGATGTTTGTGTAAATCAACATACACTGATCATCACTAATTTTTTTGTAGTCAGCTACCTAGATGTTTCTTCAGTTTCAATTTTTTAAGTCTTACTCATTTCGAAACTGCCCATAATTAAGGTCTGAAGTGTATGTGTAGTTACAGCTTTTGATTTTGATGGAGTTCTCGCGTGGATTAAATTATGGTTTTTTTCTTCTTTTTTTTTTCCTTTTTTAGCATCGTAGACAAAGAAGTGTCATTAATGGCAGAAATTGATAAAGTTAAAGAAGAAGCCAGTAAGTAAAAAAAAATACACAGGGAACTTTTGGAATATCCGTGGGAACAGGTGTTTTGTTTGGCAGAAAATTACACAGTACATAAATTTGGTTTGCAGTATTTCATCATCTTTCATTGTGTACGTATACAGTCAAATAAGGCTTTGGTGTTCCAGGGTAGTTCCTATCTATAAGGATGGTGCATCAAGGTTTCAATATTACAAAATTAAGGTAAACTAAAAGCTCATATGAAGTCAGATTTAAATTATTTATTCCTTCTGATTACCTATCAGAGCTTCCAGAGCTTTTTGACCACTCCATTTTCTTTTTTTTTTTTTCATTTCTATGGTTTGTTGATTACTTCATTTCCATTTTTAAATCCCTGTTTGCTTGCTTATATTACGTTTATGAATTAGAATACTGGAAGTTACATGGGGCATATGCTATTGTGTGGCCTTGCATAGCTTGAAGGGATAGTAATCAAGCTTATGAATTAGATCAATTTAAAAAATAAAAAACACAGATGTTTACTGCAATCTGTTTTCTTAATAATCTGTGGGAGTTGATCTGATTCCAGGCTTTCATGTTGTCTCTGGTTTTTGCATAGATTTTCATGTATATATATATTCTGATTTGGAAAAAAAAAAAGGCAAGATGAGCCATGTATACAACATGATACCACAATATCTTTCTTATATTCCATCTGGTATATGGTATTTGTATTTACCTGCAGTAATCCAGAGTTTCAGTAGGGATTGCTAAACAAGACACCGAAGAGTAACCAAAGGATTGTTAGAATGAGACTTTGCCTGGCAGATGAAAATGTCACTGCTATGTATGCATACAATCCTTTTGTTGATTTGTGAATTTAAAGTCCTTCCAAGGAGGTTCACAAATACATGTGACATTCTTGAATGCTTCATTTACATTTAGAACTCTCACTTAGTTTGCAAATATTTACTAGTTAAATTTTTATTTTAAAAAATACTCTAAATCCTCTGTTACCTACCTAAGTCTCTTGCAGCTGTGTATGTGTGGAAACTGAAAGGTAAGAGTTGTTACAGCAAAGATTAGCATTACTTTGTGTCTTGAATTTCATATGCTAATTTTTCTAGGAATAAGATGAAATAGATGTGAATTTGAAGTGCATTGTTATTCTGGGGAGGAGTTGTGGATGGATACATATCAGCAACTTTTTGGTTACCTGCAGAGACCAGATAGCCATAATCAGCTACAGGGCATGCATTCACTCCCAGGAAAACCAATGGGAGAATTTCCATTGATCAGCAGGCAAGGATCTAACCCCTAAAAACCAGACAGTGGATTTCCAAAACCACATTTTGGAAATCCACTGTCCAGGGCTGATGGTATTTTAGGGCCCTTTCATTAATCTTGGCCAGGTTTAATAGTAATTTTTGTACAAAGTAAACCTAGTTCTTATCTACAGACATGCAGAGTGCTGCATTTGCACATGGCATGTTCTATTTCCCTGTTTTCAGGCCAGCTCCACGCTTGAGAGTGGATGGCCTCTGTACCTGTCTCTAACAGTGCAGTTTCTGCTGTCTCTCAAGGCTGTTGAAGACTGTAAAGTGCCTTCAAATACTTAGGCAGAAAGTTGTTGTAGGACTGTAACACGTGAACCAAGATTTACATAATATTATTTATTTTCGTATCTCTTTGCCACACTGGAGGACTGGTTTACAGTGGGTAATCTTCCTGTCAGCGCTAGGAAAAATTCCAAATGTGATAATTTCAGGTTTTTTAAAAAATGGGTATTTTGCTGGCACCTCATATGGTGATGAGTGCCACTATATGATGAGATCATATGGTTTGGGCAGTCACTTCAGCAAAGAGGATGCTGATCTTGGAGAGGCACAGTATTAGTATTACCTGGAATAAGCAGTAAAGCAGAGCTCTTGGACAGAGGAAACCAGATAGTAAACTGGTTCATTTAATCTGATAAAAGTTTCTCACTCTTGTAGACCGTATTGCACAAAAACAAAATTAGAAGATCATCTAGAGAGATAGGTGCACACCTGCTTCTAGCATAAGTAATAATGTAGGCACAGATTGGCCAGCAGGGCTAAAGGAGCTGTAGCCACTCGCTGCCTTCCCTGTCCTGTGTGACACACAATCCCCCATCATACAGTCTGTTGTACAGGTGCAGCTGAGTCTCCCTGTGCCTGCTGGACCATGTTGTTCTCAGTGAAACACTGGAACAGGTTTCCCAGAGGGGTGGGAGATGCTTCATCCCTGGAAACGTTCAAGGTCAGGCTCTGAGCAACCCAGTCTGTTGAAGATGTCCACGCTCATTGCAGGGGGGCTGGACTAGAGATGTTTAAAGGTCCCTTCCAACCCAAACTATTTAAGATTCTATGATACTTTCAAAAGAAGGTGCCATCTGATTAAATAAATGATAATGGGTTGAGAAACAAACTGTCTGTGAAATATCATTAATTCTCACCTTAAAAATGGCATTACAAAGTGTAAGCTGGTTACATGATTTGCCAAGTCTGCTGTGGAAATTTGTGGCAAAAGAAGGCAAAGTAGCCAAAATCCCACAGCTGTAATGGAGTCTGTGGCCTTGGGATAGTTTACAACTACTGCTCACCCTGACTGTATGTGTAAGGTCTAGACAAAAGACTATGATGGTTTTTATTTTATGTTTAAATGCTGTGTTTCCTCTCTGCCATAAGTACTGATCCCAAAAGCCAGTTAATCAATTGTTGCTTTTACAGTGAGTCACCATGTAGGTAGTAGAGTTTGCATGTATTTCATTTTCCACCAAAATTGTAATGTGGTATTATCTTATTATCTTGTATGTGAGTAGATCATTGCTTTGTGGTTCATGATTAATCTTTCCCTATAAGAATATAACTCGCCTCTTCCTTATATAAAATATACAAGACAAGCAGGAAAGAATATTTAGCACTTTTTCATGAAGACCGTTGACCTTCAGTACTGCTTTGCAGTTGAAATGCCAACTGTGTATATTCTGTATGCGAAAACAAAATTGCGATGCCAGTGATTTTAATGTAAACTACATATGAAAAGATTTTTTCCAGAGGAAGTGAAATAGCCCTGTGAAAATAAAATATAGCGTGTCTTCAGAAACAGGCTGGTGACTCAATGTAATGTTTCTTTCCATGTCTCCATTGAAGACTCTCTGATTTTGTGATTAAAAGTAAAGCACAGGAAAACTCAAAACAATATGTCTTTGGCCCTGTTTGCCTAAATGTTGAAGGATTGGTTTAACTTTGATTTTCTGACAGCCATCCCATTTTCAGATTTTTTTCCACATCAGGCAGTTCAGTTAAATATGCTGATTAACTTAATCTGTGCAAGCTGCATATTGGAAGTCCAGTTGAAGTCAAGGGTCGATGTATTTGTCTCACATGTGATGTACAATGTTAATGCCTAAAGGCTTATAAATTCCAGAGCAATTTACCTTCCTGGCATTAATGACTGACTATTGGTATTTGGCAGTGGAAATCCTGACTGCTCGGCAGAAGAAAGCTGAGGAGCTGAAGAGACTGACAGACCTCGCCAGTCAGATGGCTGAAGCACAACTGTCTGAACTCAGGGCTGAAATTAAGGTCAGGCATTCACTTCTGCTTGGGTATTTTAGTTGTTTGCAGAAGTGCCAAGAAAGAGCTGTCACATTAACATGCCCAGGCTGTTCAGTCCTGCTGTAGGCCAACGGGTAACTAGCATTCCATAGGGAAAGCATAGCTTCCTAAAGCATTATAGCACCTCTGAGCAGTGTACAGAGGATGTACAGGGAAATGTAAGCTGTCTCATCAGTGTAGCAGGGGGGAGTTCTGCTGTTTGTGTATCATTTATAAGACTGAGTTAACAAGTAAACCTGATAGCTTCAGGTTCAGTGACCAAACCCGTATTTTCTGATGAAATGACCCACTTCCCATGTGTGGGAGTGATCAGCTCCCACTGGGCTGTGAGACATGTAATTTGGGAAGGACGGGAAAATATTTGGTTCTGCATAGAAATCCCATGTACAGGGCAAGGTCAAGAGTTTGTTGAGCCTTACAGTGAACTTAAGATCAGTTGTTTCCTTTAGCATCCATATAGTCTTTTGCTCATAATGTAAATCACTGTTAACGTGTGTTATTTTGCAGCACTTTGTGAGTGAACGGAAATACGATGAAGAGCTGGGCAGGTCTGCCCGATTTTCCTGTGATACGGAACAGCTGAAGACCCAAATTCAGCTCTGTGGAGAAAGTAAGTGCTGGCGATTTCTCACATGGCATTTCTCGGAACACCGTGTTCCACTTACCTGTTCAGCGGAACTAAAGGGCACGTGTGCTGCCTGCGGGGGTGTGTGTGCAGGACGCCCGCTGTGAGTGGTGTCTCTGGATGCAGGAGGATTGCTGAACACACACAGGTCACCTTCACAGTGAGCGACGTGTTCGATTCGCTGTGCCCGTGCTGCACACTCCGTCTGCAGGTGTGCACTGCCCACTTTGTCAGAGATCTACAGGTATGACTCAGATCAGTTGGAGCTCTCAATCCAAACGGGATTTCCAAGTGGAAACAAAAGTCAGCTGTGGGGAATATGCAGATTCAGTAATCTGTAAATAAATAATCAATAGGAAGCTTCTCTGTGTGAGCATAGTGTTGTGAGGCCAATTCAGATCTCTCCTGCTAGGAAGTAACTCCCCAGCTTTATAACAGTGTTCACTGGGTTATTCACTGAGGTTTTCAGGAGATAAGTGGAGTCTCAAATCATAGCATAATTAAGGTTGGAAAAGACCTCTAAGATCACCAAGTTCCACAGTCAACCACCATGTTCACCACTAAACTATGTCATCAGTTGCCATATCCACATGTTTTTTGAACACTTCCAATGCTTAACAACCCTCTCCATGATAACGTTTTTCTTAATATTCGATTTAAACCTCACCTGGTGAAACTGGAGACTATCTCCTCTCATCCTGTCCCTTGTAACCTGGGAGAAGAGACTGATCCCACCTTGCTACAACTTCCTTTTAGGTAGTTGTAGAGGGCGATAAAGTCTCCCTTCATCCTTCTTTTCTCCTGGCTCCTCTTTTCAAATAATCTACCCTTCTGCTTCGAAATTCAGGTTCACTTTTTTGCTGCTAGTATCATGTCCCTGTTGCAAAATAAGAGAGAGCCTATTTCTCATCCTTGTCATGCTTTTTTCCCTCTGCCTAAAAAAATAAATGCTATAATGCTTTGTTCAAAGTGTTACCCTGTCCCATGGTATCCCATCGGTACCATTATCCAGGGAAAAATTGTTAAACCAATACTGAACTAATGCATCTTGGTGGAAGGAAAATAATAAATGTTTTCAAGTAGTTACTCGAAATAGAAAAAGGAGAAAATACTACAGGATCTGCCAATATGATCTTGTGACTGCACAGCTAAAGAACTGACTGCTTGGAGGCATAATCAGTTTAACTCATTAGACCATAAGAATTGCTTTTACAGAACTCTTTGAAAATACATCCAACCCTATATCCTGTCTGTCACTGAAGCCAACCCAGGATGTTTGAAAGGAAGGCATAAACTTCCCAGTAATGCATCTAATTGTTTACAGTCACCTCACAGACCCTATCTCATACCCTGAAGCATAAGAGATTGAAAATTCTATAGAGATTATCCTGACTAATAATACCACAGCTGCTATTGATACAACCATTGACTATTTTTTTTAAACTCATTGAACTACTTTCCTAAATAACTTCCAGCTGCAGTTAATTCTGCAAGTTAATTATTTATACCTCGTTTCAGTAAAGCATTACATAATCATAGTTTGATGCAGGCCTGTTCAAATCAGATCAGTGAAGTCAAAAGAGCAGCTATTAGTAGGGGAGCAGTGTCATCCTAGAAATGACTGACAGTGCACTGACTGTCTGAAGAACTTCGCTCTTACCTGCCCTCAGTGACCTTAGATGAGCAACTCATGATATTGGATGTCTTTGACAAGAGCTTTTCAGTGCAAAAGATGTTTCTGTTTGGAGTATCTCACAGTGAGGCCCATATCCTGCTAGGAGCTGCAAATACCACTCAGACAGAGATTATATGAGGCCTGCGGCTAAGAACAGCCACTGCTGAGGGCTTTAACAAAAGCAATAACCAAACCCACAGAGCTTGTGCAAAGCAAGGTGTGTTCTAATATGAGGAGAGGGTAGACAGCATACACTCACAATGAAGGACAGGAAGAAACAAAAATAATTGGACTAACATATAACCAGAATGCCCAGTGGCAGGTTGTATCCCTTCCTTGTACATCTTTTTTGTTAAAAATAGATTTTTATAAAAAGCACCTGGATCTTTATATGGGCTTCCATGTGCAGCAGTCTAGAGAGCAGTAGAATTCAGTGACAGCTGGCCTCAGTGAGCTTCGGAGAGAAAATTCAGTCCACTGTGCAGATCATTGCATTGTTTTTCTGAACAGGACACCTAGTAGGAGAAGTAGCTGATGTTGGCACAAGTAAGATCCTCAAATAATCTAACAGATGATGCTCAGTTACTAAATTTTTCCTTATCTTCTTTCTCTGTACTAAAAGTGAAAAAATAGAAGTACCTCTTCAACACCAGCTGTCTCTCTGAAGTGAACCTCAGTTTTGTCATCTGTACCAGCAGGAAACAGAAAAATTCCATAATCAGAAAAATTAAGATCAAGAACTTTGTTAGCCTCAGCATCCTCTTTGAGACTGCTTGGGGGCTGTTTCACAGAAACTGCTTGAAGAGCTTGTGGAAATGCAGAGAGGAATAAAGATTTTTTTGGTGCACTGCACATCCAGACATGACAGTGCTTAGTAAATCAGGCAATGTCAAAATATTAAGAAGTAGGGAGTAGGAATATACTGAGATGAGCAGTAGTGGTTCCTGATGGTGCAGACTGCCATGGTCTACATGAAGTTGATTAGTGCATTGCATTCAGTTCTAGTTTTTATAGATATTCATGGCACCGAAGAACCTTTTTTACTCATCTCCATAGAGGGGGATAAGCAACAGGCACTAGACTGTTTTTTTTCCTCTTATTAAAAATGTTTAGACATTCTAGGGAAGCTTTCATGGCTGTTACCTGTGTTGTAGGTAGTACATATGTAGACAGCAATGACAGCCATGGTTCCATGATCAAAGAATAATTTGGAATAGAATTTAATCTGTGATGTCTGCAGACACAACTTCCTTTGACCTCAAGCAGTCAAGAGAGTTACTGGTATATCAGTTCCCACATTTCCTCCTTTGTTGCATGAAGACTCCTGTTATAGGGGCATTATTGATAGGACAGCAGTGCATGGAGTGGTCCTGGCAGCACATGTTCACCTCAACTGGTTAAAAGTTGACAAGCAAACCAATAGGTGGCAGGAATTTTGAAAAATTCTCTGATGAAAGCTTGGCCTTCTGCCAGGCTCCTTCCAGTTTTAGTGCAGAGCCATCACATTGGCTCTTCTGTCTCCAGAAGTGCTCCACAATGAGGCCATTTTACAGAAGTAAAACACTATGGCCTAACTCCAACCCAAGTTATCTAGCTTACTTCATTATTTAAAGTGAGGCTGGAACAATGCTTTTAGTAAGCAGACTAACAGTACAGTCTTAAGTTTAGATGTTGGTCATTTAACTGATAACACATAATCTTTTTCTTTTAGTTTCTCACCCAAAGAACAACTATTCCTCAAGGACACCATGCAGTTTAATGCTGTCTTCAATGACCTCCCATGCAACAACTGGCAAGCAAAACACACACACACGAAAGTCCTCTAGTAATGCCAAGAACTCTGATAATAAACCAGCCAGCATTAAAGTACAAAGTCATCTTTCTTCCAATCCTACAGAATCTTCTTCTCAAGGAATTCCAACAAATAAGCAGGTAAGAAGCCAGTTATGAACTAAACTAAATTACTACAGAAATTTCAGAAAAATATGCAGCATTGAAAGCTGTTAATACAAAATCAATTACTGGTTTGCAGTCTTTATATTTAAGAAATAATTTTTGTAAATATGCAAGCATATATTTTCCAGCTTCATTTGCAAGTCAGCGTGAACATACGGAGTAGAAATACCAGAAATGCCGTATGAGCAAAGACGGCTGTCAGGTGTTCAGAAGGGACTAGTGGCAGTTAACAGACTGAAAAAGAAAAACCCTCCATAATAGCTAACTGCACTACATGCTGTGATGGAGAAACATTTAGCCCTGATCCTTGCCAAATGTCAGCTGATGTTCTGTTGAAGCACAGTTATTAGATACACTTTAAAAGTAGAATTCTGGCGGGTTTAAAAGCATGTTATTTCAGAAGTTCTACAACACAGCTTACCGTATTGTCCTGTATTGGTAGCTATTTCATTATATGGGCACCTTAGAATGTCCTTGTACTGTTGTTCTAAGGTAAAACTGCCACTGAAGTTGCTCTGAATTTTGTCACAGAAGGGATTTTATGATCAAGTAGATGCTTGAAGGGAAACAAAAGAACGTTACATAATGTCAGTACATGTATGGCATCAACTGCCCTCTCAGGCATGCAAATACAGTAATTCAACCACTTCCTAGTAAGGATCAGAGCATCCTGATCCACGTAGATATAAGATACCACGTAGACATCTCTTCCACAATATGGATGCTTCAGTTGACTTTAATTTACATGTTAATTTCTGTTCTTCCTGCAGTCTTACTGTAGTATTTGCACAACACTTTACTAGGGAAGGTATTTTCATGATTTTGGAAAAAAATCAGTCAGTTCTTCAGCGCTTCTTAACTGCTCAGAGAACTGCAGAGTACCCCGAGTTGAAAGGGACGCACAAGGATCACTGAAGCCCTGCACAGGACCATCTCCAAGAGTCACGCTGTGTGCCTGAGAGTGTTGTCCAAATGCTTCTTGAACTCTGTCAGGCTTGGTGCTGTGACCACTGCCCTGGGGAGCCTGTTCCAATGATCAACCACACTCTTGGTGAAGAACCTTTTCCAAATATCCAACCTAAACCTCAGCTTCATGCTGTTCCCTTGGGTCCTGTCACTGGTCACCACAGAGATCAGTGCCTGCCCCTCCTCTTCCCCTCATGAGGAATTCGTAACTGCAGTGAGGTCTCCCCTCAACCTCCTTCTCTCCAGGTTAAACAGACCAAGTGACCTCAGCTGTTCCTCATACGGCTTCCCCTCAAGGCCCTTCGCCATCTTCATAACCCTTCTTTGGATGCTCTCTCGTATCTTTCTTGTATCAGGGCATCCAAAACTGCACACAGTGCTTGAGGTGAGGCTGCACCAGTGCAGAGCACAGCAGAACAATCACCTCCCTGGACCAGCTGGTGATGCTTTGCCTGATGCACTCCAGGACACAGTTGGTCCTTTTGGCTTCCAGGGCACCCTCATACACAATTTCTATTGACCACAACCCACAGAGTCCTTTCCTCAACCACTGCTGTCGGGCTGTCTAGTATTTCATCCCACTTTCTGTATTCTCTTGAATCATGGCAGATTTTAATTTGGCATTTAGTGGTGAACCTGCCATCTATATTTTCAGGCTACTCAGATATAGCAAGGTTCTCATAGTTCAGTTTTTAAGCATAATAGAGAACTGGTACCAGTCAAAAGTGGATAGTGCTTTGCTTCTCCTAGTTACACTGTTAATTCTGATTGCTGTATTTCTTGTCATGTTGGAAGGATTCAAATAACCTAACAGTTATCCAATTTCTTTCTGGGTAGAATGGGCCTTCTAGCCAGAGACGAAGATTCAACCCACAGCACCAAAACATGCGGCTCAATGGATCTCTTAAGGCACAGGGTGCCGGTAATGAGGCCGATCAAAATACAAAGAGTGGCTCCAGGTCTGAGCACAGAAGACAGCAACATAACGGCTTCAGATCTAAAAATAAAGGAGCTATGAAAAATCAGGAGCAGTCTACAACTGCAAGGACCACAGAGAATCCGACACACTCGGAGAAGACCCGCCGGAAGCACCACACACCAGACACTGCGGATCACAGGCCTTTCCAAGGCGGTGTTGGCAGGGTGTCCCAATGCAATTTATGTCCTGCAAGGAGGGAGGTCTCTGCTGATGCCACTGTTCTTTCAGTGCCAACTGTGACTTTGGTGGCTTAAAATGTCACAGTGATGGCAGGCAGAGAAATGTAATCTCTTCATTTTAGTTTCTTGCTCGAAATGCTTGTTGGTGAAGAAAATAAGTCAGAACATAGTCTTTAAAATCTGTTGCTGCTTAAAACTTGTTGGTATCTTTATTACTTACTAATTATCAAAATTAAATCATACTTTCAAGGCTTTCCCCAATATCTTCACATTTATTTTGTCGTGAAAGTACGGAATCTTACCAAAGCAGCATTTACTTCTTAGAAAAATGAAATCTAGATTGGAAAAATAAATTGATAATTAAATTCATAATAGCAAAAACCTCTTGTAGATATGTGGTTATACCAGTCAACATTTTTTTTTTTTTGTAGAACAGCCTGTGTTAGAAGGATTCCAGGAAGTCTATATGCTGTGGTCTGCAATGAAATCAGATGATCTTGTAGAATTTTTCAGCAAATCTCTATACATCTCTTTCTTTCTGTGCGTGTATACACATACATGCATGCACACTGTATACACAGAGTTTTGTTATATACAAGAAGAGTTGAAAAGGCAGTTCACTTGATTTTAGCTTATTATTCCATAATCTGAGATCTTTAAATTCAAGTATAAATTGTATTAAATGTATTACATATTGGTATTTTTCATGGACAAACTATTTTTATGAGGCTGAGGAAATATGCTCATTTAAGTTTGGAATGTATATAATAATGGCTATTCAGATGCACAACCCTGTTCTCCATCCTTATCAGCCACTTTTCTATGACTAGTTGGATTTATTTTTTTGCATATGAAAAGTTGCAGGTCTTCTAGACTTGAATTCAAATTATTTTTCTATATTTTTGCTGTAGGAACCATCTGTCCATAATGAAAGCTATGACTAATAAATTACTTAGTCTTTATGTTCTGATTCTGTATTTCAGAAAACCTGTTTCTTCCAAAAATTAAAATCTTCTTTCTAAAATATCCTGGTGTTTGCTGCTTTGCAGTGCCTAACCTTTGTATCTTACTCAAACTGTATTTGCTTAGTTCAGCTGGTATCAGTGGGAGGCTTTCAGCTGAGTTTGGACTGGACTAGGCTTTTGCTTTTAGTTAGATTCTAATGCCACAGTGCTTGAAACAACCTTGCCATGAGAGCTGTCTCCACCCCGAACACACTTGTAATGTAAGTTACTGTTTAACAGAGTAAGGTGTCAGAATCCAGACCTGGCATCAAGTGAACTAGTGAGTAAGTGTCAGAATCAGAAAGGTGTAGAAGGTCAGTAAGACTGACCTCCCGTTGAGGTTTCAGTAAGAGCAGGAGGATACTTAAGTATCTTTAAAAGTTTATGCCTAGTTTATTGTTTACTATTGCTTTTTACCAATTTTCCTCTGCCTAATTTCTGTTCGTTGACTGCACTCTTCCTTAGTACTGACTGGTTTGCTATTCCTCTGTGGCCCTTGAGAAGTAATCTGAAAGTGTGGAGTGAGGTGCTTTCCTTATTTTTTATTTCCCTTGATATCTGTATACAGTATCACACATATGAATATTGGTAAAACCTGATTTTAAAAGGCAAATAACTCATTTTCATCTGGAAGAGTGGTGAAAGAAAAATAAACATGCGTAGGTGGTAGACAGTGGCTCTCTTAGTATTGCAAGCAGTGTTATTGTTGTATTTAATTACCTATCACACTTTTAAGCTGGATGTTTTTGAGTAGATGTAATGGAAATTCCAGAACCTCTGTTGTGCAACACCCATCAGATAGATAGCTTTTCAAAATTTATCTGCTTTCTTACAGTTTGACCTGTAACCTTACTCTAAGAGATACCATTACAAATTCCATGCAGATATTACAGAGGAATCTTCTTATATTGTCCTTCTGTAAGTTGTGAAATTTGTCTCTTCTTGTAACCCTTCCTAAAAAAAAAAAAAAAAGAAAATTTAATTTATCTATAATGACATTTATTTCTTTCCAATTGCTTCTGCCCTTGACAGGATTATTGAAAGTTATTTTATCCCCTAAATCAGCTTCTCACAAGCAGCCTTCTACAAAAAAATAACATCCATAACTTAAGTCATAATTCAGCACAACAGGACCACCTTGTGCTCTTCAGTCCCGGCTAAGCTTTGAGGTACTGGTGCCTCAGTATGTGACAGACCCAGGCCTAACAGGTGGAAGATGGCATTTCTCTTGCGATGCAAACGTATTTTCTTTGAGAGCTGCATGGGTTTGGTTGGGCTGGGGACTGGGCTGGTTCTGGGGGTGCTGCAGTTCTAGCACACCAAGCGTTGTCTGGTATCTGTGCTGATTATGGAAGTTCATTGCACTACACATTTTAACTACATGATGTGGCTGTTCTCTGAAGTGTGGCTGTCAGAAAAGTCTCTCTTCATCTTTCATTTTGTGTGTCTCTGTGTGCCAGTTTCTGGGAGTCTTTTACTGTTCACAGTAGTTGTGAGTAACCAAATGCTCTTGGGCTCATCTTCAATGGAGCTCTGTTTTTATTTTCTCATTCCAGAGATGGCTACATGTGATACTCCTTTGTAATGTAGGGAACTTGTACAGGGGTCTGTGAGGGACCTAAGGGCAGGGCAAGGCTTGACTTCCAGGCCAGTCCTCTTTTATAAAAAGTGCCCTCAATTTGCAAAGCAAATACAGCTGTTTGACATCACTCAAACACAAACACGGAATTCCCACTGCACTTTGTATGCTCTTTCAGAAGTGGAAACAGACCTTAAAGGGCACTATTTTAGAGCAGGTTGGATTTTCTGTGCAAGATTAAACTCAGAGTAAGGGCAGAACCTGGCAAAACAAAGATCCAAATACACAGCTGGAAAACTAAAATGAGAAGGTAACTTAATACAGTCAAACTGTTTGGAAAACTTAGATTAGTTAGCCACGTTTGGAAAAAAAAATAATAAAAAAAAAAGTCACTTAATGGGCTTGAAAATGTCACCTGAAAGAGAAACTAATCATTCTGGAAGGGAAGCATTGACCTTCCAATGCTTTTCTGGACACTGTTGTCATAGGGGAACCCCGGGTCTGAACTTGTATGAATGTGAGTCTCTTATCCTATGAAGTGATTGGGCTGCATTAAGATTTTATCAACCAAATGCATCCTTCCTGTTCATATACTTGTGACTACAGCAGAGGCACCGGGGGATCCAGAGGACTCAAGTTCCAGTACCGATGCCAGTTACCCATGTGAGGGTACAAGAGAAGTTTGCCAGCAATTTGAGACAATACAACTATTTTATTATGACAAACCAATAAACTGTACACAATGTTCATGTGTGTTGTACCAGAGAGAGAGGAAAAGGGCAACTTTGAAAAGGGTCCAAATCCTTGATGCAAACTCTGGGCACACTACACAGCTGATTGTGCAATGCCATGGATTTGCGAAGTAATTTTCGACCAAGAGTGATCAATGCCGGTATAAAGATAATTCTTTAAGAAGAGATACCCAAAAAAACTTGGAACGCAGCAAAGTTCTGTAACATCAGCTTTACCTGTTTCTACTGCTTAACAGCTTTTATTAACAGCTACTGCCCAAAACAAATCTAGTTGTTTGTGGGGCTTTTGTACAAAATTTTACTTCTAACCGCATTTTGACTCTGTAACTGCAGCTAAGGGACAGGCAGCTTCCCTCACAAATTTTTGAGAGCATAACTGGCCTCCTGACTTTAATTGTGTGAGAAGCTGTCCTTCGTGGACTGGAAGGAAATAAGTAGATCAAATCTGCTTACTCCTGAGTAATGGTAGGATTTCTTTATTAGACACAGTAAGATTTGAACTACATAATGTTTATTATCTAAGCAATTTCATGTAATCCAGTTTAAAAGAGTATGTTTCTGCTCTGAAAGAGCTGGTAGGGAAATAACTGGAACATTCTGAAAGAAAAATGAGTAAGCTTTAGTATTTCCATGACTCTTCAACTAAAAACAAACCTGATGAAAACTCTCCCTGAGGATCAGTGACAACATATGCCTATCACATGAAATAATGCTTATATCAAGTACAAATGAGTTCTCCATACTCCGAAGCAGACAGGTGGAATTACATCTATTTGAATCACATCTTGGTGATAATTGGCCCTCTGCATGTGTAATCACAGAGGAGTAATTTTCTATAAATCCAGCTTGGAATTGTGATTTTCTTGTCTCCTTAACCCATATGATGCCATATGATTGATGGTTTGGAAAGACCGTAGCGTGAAAGTAAGAACTAAACAACTGGAAAACTGACAGCATTTGTAAGAAAAAATGTATTGCGTCGGATTCTACTGGGGATACCCCTGTCAGCCTTTGCAGTGCAGATATCACATCCTAGATTACTGGATTCACCTTCTGAACATGGTGTTTTCTGAACATGATCTCTGCTATAATGAATTTTAGAAAGATTTAAAGCAAACTGTTGTCACACCACTTGACAACACATCAAGTCCCAGCTCTAAAACTGTAGCAGACCTTCAGCAGTTTCCCCAGTTAAACTATCCAGGCTGTACACTTGGTGTGTCACAGTTTATCAGTGCAGATGCAGTGTCACCTCTTTACCTGAGGTAGACAAGTGAAATGTTAAGTGAAATATTAATGGAAGTCTGCAGTTGGCAGACTTTCAAGAAACTTGTGACTGTAAGTTTTGAGGAAATTTCAACCTGTAGGAAACTCAGACTTGCAGAATTTCTGCTCCTTGTCCCAAGGCCTCCAAAAACATTCTGTTAGCCAAGTTAAGGGATCACTCATCTTTTGACTGGTCAATTTAATTTGTTTTCAACTACTGGCCTCCCAGAGAAGATGGAATTTTATTTCCACATTTTAAAAGGCGTTGGGTACATAAGGGCAAAGGTATTATGGTAAAAGCCAGCATGAAGGTTAATGCTATTAATCTATGATAAAAATGTTTGTCATGGGTTTACTTGTTCT
>VXAY01002116.1:1662141-1708524 GCA_013399855.1 Oxyruncus cristatus | reverse complement strand
TTGAAGATGGAGGTTTAAATATCCTATATTAAGATTCCTTCACACTTTTCACAATGAAGTCTTGCTGTGCCAGAACTTTCAAGGTGAAATTTCTTTTGCCCCATTTGTTTCACGCTGATACTTTTTCAGAAAGGTTCAATCAAAAAAAAAAAAAATCAGTAATTTCTAAGACCAGTGTTAAGAAATATTTTGGTATGTCAAAATACAATTGGACATACACTGTTGCTGAAAAGCATTTCTGTCCTTTGAAGCAGCAACTTTAAATCAAGTCATAGAAGCAACCTGGGGACAACGTTGTGTCTTTGGCTGCTTTCATTATGTTCTTCCAAATGCAACACAACTCTGAGCCCCTGGAAAAATCAGTTTATAAATGCTCAGGAGAGCTTAGTTTGACATCTATATTGTCCACTGTTTGGCCCTGAGCTCCTCCCAGCACAGCTCCTTTTCCCACAATCCGTTGGGTCATTAGGCACACGCACTCCAGGGTTATTGGGGCTGAGCAAGGCTTTTCCCTGCCAAGATTTCTCCAGGAAGCTGCAGGTCACCAAAGGGCTGCTCAGTGATATGGAGAGCAGAAGGAACTGCTGGAGCCACTTGCAAAGAAAGGGGTGAACTGAGCCAAATGATTTCTGAAAAATAAGAGTAAGACTGGGAGTGAAATGGTTTAGAAGAGAAAGAACAGGGAAAGAAAGCAGAGAGAGAGATGAGAATCTGGAGAATGCCAAAAAAACCTTGGCAGGTAGGAAAAAGGAACCAAGACCTATAAAAAAATAGAAATAAGAGCAGAGGGAAGAGCAAATTCTGCAATGTTTCTTGCAGAATGTGGACCAGAGACAAAGGGAAGTGAATGGCTTGTGCATTTTATCATGTATTTAAGACACAGGATCTCCAGGATTCACTCTCTTCTAGGGAAACAGCTGTGACCAGGACCGCCTGACAGAATTATTTTGTATCATCTCTTGTTCTTCTCTCAAACTGCAACAAACCCCATAACTCAGAATTTTGGGCTAATTGTTCAGGTCAGTGTGGCTGAGTCACACGTCCTCCATTCTTGCTGGCAGAGATTCTTTGCCTTTCATGTCAGAAAGGCACGAGAGAACTGCCCCATCGCTGGAAGTGTTCAAGGCCAGGTTGGACGGGCCTTGGAGCAACCTGGTGTAGTGGAAAATGTCCCTGCTCATGGCAGGGGGCTTGCAATCAATGACCTTTAAAAGATCCCTTCCATCTCAAACTGTTCCATGATTCTATGAAGAGAAAAGGAGCAAATTCAGTAGAATGATCAATTTACCAGAGAAAAGGCTCTGTATTTCCAGGTTTTCCCGAGTTCTACCTCGTAATATTTGTCTCCTGATTTAGGGAGATGCTGTGTATGTCAATAAATGAAACTCTCTTTCCAGTACTGAGAGCTGAAAACACATAAGAGCACTGCTCTGTTCTCTCAAGGCAATGTGAAGAGCTTGAAACACTTTGCAAACAGGAGGGATTTTCACAAACCTGCAGAAAAAAAGCAGGACTAGAAATCAAACTTCCCGGCCCCTGTGCTCTAAAGATAAGACTGAATTTCTTCCCTAGTCTTACAGCTTCACCAAGTTCAAGGTGACCTCAGTGATAAGGAGTTCTGCTTGCAGCAGAAAGTATTGGAAAGCAGAGCGTGCTAGGACTTGGTGTCTCTCTCGATCCCCAGCTGCATCTCTCCGTGGGCATTTGGTGTTAGAAGGCTCTGTCCCAAAGTGCTCAGTTCTTTGTCCTCACTGATGTGTTTTCTCCTCTTCCCTCTGGAACAGACTGTAGTGGAGCAGTTTGCAAAAAAAGCAGGGGTGGGGGGGAAGGCTGTGTAAAAAAGAGAAAAACAACAACCCAGATTTTACAGTAGAAGAAGCCATTCAGTTAGTAAGTCTTGGTTTGTTACTGTAACATCTTGGCTCTTAAAAACCTCTCAGTTGCTGTAGCTCCTCACAGTCATAACACAGCTGAAACTGTGCTGAACAACCCTTCTGGAGATATTTCCCTCTTTGCATTACCTGTTCTATTAATGACTTCATTTCCAACTTGTCCAGCCTTTCTTCTGTGCTTTTCCAGCTGGATTTGTATTCTGCTAGCACCTCTCCTGCTCTTATTGCCAGACCATACCTGCTCTTTCATTATTTTCCCAGGAATAATTCTCTGACTTCCCCTGGTCTAAAAGTGACATTATCTTTTATCCTTGGACTTTCAGGCTTTTTGTTCAAGTAAGACATATTTCCATCTTGATTTTTTGTTGTGTGCCCTGGCTGGCAAAGTAAAGGATATTGATACAAGATCTTATGAAATTACTGTCAACCTACTGTTCCAACCTACAGCATTAGATGCATGAGGATAAAACCAATGCTTTAGCAGCAGCCTAAGGTGACTGCACTCTCAAATTACACATTTTAGGTCAATATCTTATGTTAGTTGAGGTAAATCTGTGCCACCATTCTGGCCACGAAGATGTCCAAAATCCACGCTTCAAATAATTACATTTTATTGGGGTTGCTTCAATTTCTCATAATGCCCAATATTTACAGAATCACAGAATGATTTGGGTTGGAAAGGACCTTAAAGACCATCTCATTCCAAGCCTCTAGTAGAAGGGACACCTTCCACTAGACCATGTTGCTCCAAGCCCCATCCAACCTGGCCTTGAACACCTCCAGGGATGGGGCAGTCACAGCTTCTCTGGGCATTCTGTGTCTGGGCCTCACCACTCTCACAGGGAAGAATTTCTTCCTAATATCCAATCTAAATCTACCCTCTTTCAGCTTAAAGCCATTCTCCCTTGTCCTATTCCTTACAAGAATCCTTTCACAATCTTGTTTTGTGATGGAGTGTGGGCAACAAGCACTGTTGCAGACAGACTCTTCTCACTCCAATGCAAGTTGAATTTGCAGAAGGCAGTTTTGTGTAACGGGCTTGTAAAGGCAGCTGCAACCTTACCCACACCCACTTTTCATAGGCCACATTTATTCCTCAGCCACTGCATGATCACTTTATTCACTGGATGATGGCATCATGAAGAACTAGGGTAAGAGTTACAGTTTGTTCCTTTATGAAAAAGAGTGAAAATACTCACTTTCAAGGGAAAAGACTTGGCCCTTACAGCTTAGTAAAGACTATGCAAAGTTTTACAGGTTTACTAGTGAAGCAGCTTTTTTTCAGAGAAGATTGTTTTAAAGTCAATGTTTTCAAAAAAACAGAAGAATGGAAGCAAATATTGATCTCCTTTCAGTGAGAATATATGAACAACTAAAATGAGCTGTGGGTGTTTATGGAGACGAGGAAAAGAGGAGGCTCAGGGGAGACCTTCTCACTCTGTACAACTACCTGACAGGAGGTTGTAGCTAGGTGAGGGCTGGTTTCTTCTCCCAAGTAACAAATGATAGGAGAAGAGGAAATGGCCACAGGGGAGGTTAAGGTTGGATATTAGGAAATATTTCTTCACAGAAAGGGTTATGTATGAAGCATTGGACCAGGCTGCCCAGGGAGGTGGTGGAGCCACCATTCCTGAATGATTGAAAAACATGGAGATGTAGTGCTCAGAGACATGGTTTAGTGGTGGACCTGATAGTACTAGGTTAATGACTGGACTCAGTGATCTTAGAGGTCTTTTCCAACCTGAATGATTCTGTGATTTTAAGATTCACAATGGGTTTCTTGCAATTTAGTCTCTTTATAACAGCTGGGGTTTTTTTTTTGCATTTGGAAAGTCATCTATGGAATAGGAACAACAAATGTGTGGAATACAATCTTCCCATTAGCTTTGATAATTACAGCTGAGGTTATACACTTTCCCTCCTCAATTTCTACGTGAAACACAGATCTTCTCTACTTACCCTTCTCACAACAGATCTTCTGGACCAGTCGAACAGGGGCAAGATTATTGAGATCTGTCCAGTATTTTCAGGTTCTTCCACTGCAGAGCCTGTGGCTGCAGAGCCATCTTGTGGAGGAGACTCAGACGGGTCTGCCAGGAGGAGACTTTTTTATTGCTTTTATTCTTTTTAGATGCTATGGCTTGATCTGGCTGGAGGAAGTCTAGGCAAGACATCATGCCCACCCAGCATCTGCTTCACCCACCCTGGAGTATCAACAAGTCTAACTCTGTAGAGATTCCCATATTCCTGGAGGCCTGAAACACAGAAGCCAATGTTTCTCTCATCATTTCCTAGTTTAATACTCCCAGCTTGGAGGGTTTTGACAATGCTCCTGTCTCAAGGTTTTGCCACTTCCATTTGAAAATATAAGGATGCCACCTGAATTTCACACACTGAACAAATGTGCCTACAAATGGGTGCAGCTCCATGTATGTCAGGTGCAAGGCTCTGAAATTAAGGTACATAATTAGTTCCTTACAAGCTTTTCATTGGGGGAAGAAGACAGGAATAGGAGAAATTCCTCTCATTGGAATGGCTAAACATGCCACCCCTTCTGGAGTTACCACTACTTGAGTACAGAGTGTGGAAAATGAGAGCTGGGAATCCTATAGCAGTGTAGGATATGGGATCACAACTGAGGGGGGTTATAAAATCCTGCCAGGACCAGGCTGCTGGGAGCAGGGGGTCCCTGGGCTGACAGGACAAGGACATTGCCAGGCAGGGTCTGTCATCATCTGTTGTGTTCAGTTCTGGTCTCCACAGTTCAAGAAAGACAAGGAGCTACTGCAGAGGGTCCAATGCAGATCATGAAGATGATTAGGGGTCTGGAGCATCTCCCTTATGAGGAAAGACTGCAGGAGCTGGGCCTGGTTAGTCTGGAGAAGACTGAGAGGGGATCTCATCAATACATATAAATATCTCCAAGGCAGGTGCCAAGAAGATGGTGCCAGACTCTCTTCAGACTCCCTTCAGCAACAGAATGAGGAGCAATGGCCATAAAATAAAATACAAAAAGTTTCATCTCAACAAGAGGAAGACTTTCTTTACCTTGAAGGTGACACTGGAACAGGCTGCCCAGAGATTTTGTGTGTTTTCCCTCTCTGGAGACATTCCAAACCCATCTGGATGCATTCCCATGTCACCTGGTCCAGGTGACCCTGCCCTGGCAGGGTGTTGGACTGAATGATCTCCAGAGCTCCCTTCCAACTTCAACTCACAGAATCAGAGAATCACAGAATGGTTTGTGTTGGAAGGAACCTTAAAAATCACCTCCTTCCAACCACCCTCGCACGGGCAGCAACACTATACATGTATATAAAATTTATATATGCATATAAATACCTACATATTTGCACATGTAAATGTGTACGTATGCAGATTTATATATTTCCTACTCTCACCCCTTCAGCCTGATCAGCCAAGGCCGGGAATAGGATGAAGTCTACAGTGCTGTTTGTGTTTCCACGAATTTTGTGACTTCTGCCCGTGGCTAGTCTGTGATTCTGTCAGCCCCCAGCGAGGGAGGATCTTATTGCGAGCACAATCCCGATCTTAAGACTCTTAATGATTATTAGCTGAGATCTGCTTTCGCAGAAGGAGAAATAACAATTAAAATTGCCTAAAACGGGAATAGGTTTTGCAGAGCTTTGGACCCCCTCCCCCCCCCCAACACAGGGCGCACGTAAGGGGCCAATTAAATCAGTTTCAGACCAATAGAGGCACGTTTAAAACTGAACTTTAAGGCACATCTACAAGTCACAGCGCGGGGACGCGCAGGCCCCTCACAGCGGGGCGGGGTCACTCACCGGGCCACGCCCTCTCCCCGCCCCGTCCAATCAAGAGGTGGCGGCCGCGCGTCCCCGGGCCCGCGCTCTGCGGCGCACGCGCGCGGGCGTGGAGGTTGGATTTCAGCGCGGGTCTGGACGGGCCGGGAGATGCCGGGAATTGCGGAGCCGAAAGGGGACGGCGGTGAGTGCCCGATGCCCTGGCAGGGACCCAGCGTGGCTCCGGCGCGGCATGAGGTGCCCGAGTGACCGGGGAGAGCGGGGAAGGTTGAAGGGGTGAAAAGGCGCGCGGCCTGGTGGCGCGTGCGCATGCGCACTAGACATAGAAGGAGGGTGGCTTCGGGTTTTTTGGGAATTGCGTTGATTGTCTGTGTCTGCCCGCAGAGCCGGACGTTTTTCAGATCGTGCTGCCGATCACTGTCTTGGTGCTGAGCGATGAGGATTTTCTCCAGGGTGATGCTGAGGAGCAGGACGTGTCCGTTGTCAAGGTGGAGCAGGATTTTAACTTAAACAACAGTGTTTGCCCGAAAGATGTCGTGGCACCTTCAAACGACTGTAGCAGTTGGGATGAAAACAAGGCTATTTCAAATGAAGATAATTGTATTAAATACTCTGAAGAGAAGTGGCTTGCTGAGGATGGGTGCAACACATCAAAATTATCTTTAAGTGATGGGTGTGATGCAGGCCAGCAGAAATGTGGCCAAAATTGCACGTTACCTACATCGCCTCGCAAACCAGAGATAAACAAAACCAGTGGTGGAAAAGAATGTGATGGTGGCTTTCAGAAGATTCCTTCTCTCCTCTCCTCTGCTGACAGTGAGGTCAGAGATAATACCAGACCACTGATGTTACCAGTGGTACCCAAAAAAGAAGAAGAGCCTGTCATTGTTGCACGTGTTCTTTGTGATGGCAGTCCAGAGGAACAGCCAGAAATCCACAGGGAGATGGAGGCAGTCGCTGAAATGGAAGGTAATTTGTTAATTAAGATTAGTGCAAGAGTTTAAGAAATCTAGTGAATCTCAAGTTTTTGAAATAGGAAAGTGTATAAAACAACATCAAATCCATTTATTTTAGAGTAAGCATTTAAAATTAGATTAATATCATGTGCAGCAGAAGGAGAATATTGGCTGGAATAGGCTTAGTTCTTCCACAGACTTGTGAAAAGCAGTGAAAGTATAAGAAGTTAGTACTGTTTCATTCTACTGCAGTGAGCAAAGGGGTGGCCTTTCATCAGGGAAAAGGTTCTGAAAATAAAAAAAAAAAACCCAGGATCATATTTGTGAGAATGGAGCCCTAGCAAAGTTTGATGATAGTACTTTGATAGGAATCCTGTCATAAAGCTGTTTTGTTAAAAAACTGTAGGGAATGCAGTGTTGTCCTGTGACATTCAGAGCTTTGAGTGAAAAGAGAAAGTGGAAAGAAGGAGGCTTGTAACTGGGAGCAGCATTTAAATGTTGGGGGCAAAGGGGAACATGAAGACAGGCATTAGTAAAAAAATGGATACAGGGAAATATTAAGGAAGCAGAAGAGTGACAAGCAAACAAGTCATTAGGCAATTTGGGGTTATTGCTACCAATTAATAATGAACATTTGTGATTGTATGAAATATCATACATGAAACTTTTTATATCTTCTTGTAGATCCTGATTCTTCAAAGAATGGAGATACTGAAGCTGATAACAGAAAAATAAGCAGATTTGAAGATGAAACTCTGAGTTCTCTTCTGGAACATGGCTTAGAGGAAGAACAGAAATCTACCTGTAATTGTTCTGATACATTTCTTAATGTATTTTCTCCTACTTCTGAAGAACTTCCAAAAGATGTAGGGAAATCTGAGGTGAATGTTTCTACTCCTGCTGAATCAAATACTACTGGAGAGCATATTTATAAGACATTAACACCATTTCCTAGGAAAAGATACCGGCAAGAAAAAGCTGTTTCTTCTCATGCAAACCAAAAAGAATTCCAAAGCCAGCAAGAAGGTTTAGTGTGGCTGAGTAATACTTTGACCCTCTCACCCCTTTCCAAAACATCTTTTTCTACAAATAAGCATGAAAGATTGAATTTCAAGTGCAGGTTTTGCGGCTCTGTGTATAAATGCAACGCACACCTAAAGAAACACATTTATTCAGCTCACAAACGTGAGAAAATACATAAATGCCGCTTTTGTAAAAGAACCTTTTTCTTCTTTTTCAACTTTAAGAATCACCTTAAATTGCATAAGAAAATTACCAAGCTGCAAAAGGCAAGAAAAAACAGAATAAATGCAAGAAAAGGGAGGCAGAGAGGATCTGAAGGAGGAAAATCTGAGACCAAGAAAAGAGAACATAAATATGAGAAATTTTTCGTTAAAATTGAAAGGGACTTTACACCTCTGGGTGTGCCAGTTAGTTTTAACTGCAGAATGTGTTTCTTTGCTTCATCAAATCCAAGGAGTTTTATTCATCACATGAAGAGTCATAAACAGAGACCACCATACCAGTGCCCTCAGTGTGAGTACTCCTGCAGTACCTTTTCCTGCCTGTTAACTCACATGTACTGGCATGCTGGGTATAAGCTGTACCAGTGCAGGTTCTGCAGCTTCTTTTCATTATATTTTGCAAGCATGGTGAGGCACAGCTTCATCCACACACGGGCTAAACCATATTCCTGGAAGTTCTGCCAGTCAGCTTTCAGCAGCAGCCCGGGATTAAAGGGACAAGGGAGGCTCCACGCAGGGACAGAAACGTGCCAAGGGCAGGAACGTGACTGTGTAAGTGGAAGAAAGAGAACTCGAAGATCTTCAAAGAATTATTCATGTGATGAATGTAACCTGGTGTTTTACACTAAAGGAGATCTCAGCTTGCACAAGAAACTTCATGAACCGTTCGAGGTTAATGGTTACACAGATGAGAGCAATAAATACCAAAAAATATGCAAAGCTGAGGGTGATTCTCAGGGCCAGGTTTCTCTTTTTGGTAGAGAAAATGATTGTCTCAGTGGGGCAATGCTGGCTTCGGAAGTAGACCGGGAGCAAGGAGGTGATGTGCAGGACAATAAAAAAATGTGCTCTGGAAAGAAATTCCCTGAAAACAGTCTTGGAAGCAACAGCCTGGCTATTACTGGGAATAGATCAGAAGCTCCTCAGACTTCACACCAAATGGACACTGTCCTTTGCAAAGAGGAACCTGTCTTCAAGTCAGAGCCCTCTCATTCACAAGTGCAAGATGATGATGCATACCATAACTTCGTGGAAAACTCAAAGGATTCACGTCCTTGCACTTCAAATACATTCAGAACATACATGTGCCAACACTGCAGTTATGCTACTGATGTTAAGAACAACTTGAGGCTGCACCTAAAGATACATACAGATGAAAAACCATTTGTATGTAAAGATTGCAATAAGACATTTAAAACATCAAACCATTTGCAGAAACACAGTGTCCTTCATGTAAAGAATGAACAAGAGTTGGGCAGTTCTCTCTATGTAGAGAGGTGTTTAGAAAATCTTGAATTGCATCGTGAAATTCGTGGAGGCATGTGTCCAGAAAGGAATTTTGGTTCCTCAGAAGGTTCAAACAGCTCCGTGCTTCGTTCACAAGTCTTTGGAGTACAGCCAGGTGTTCAGAGGGGCAGCAGAAACGATTTGCTAGCACAAAGTCAGCCACCATTCTACCAGTGTGCAGAGTGTGAGTACACTACTTACCATTTGTGCAACCTTGAACTCCACGTAAGAACTCACACGGGTGAGAAACCTTACAGCTGCACTGTTTGCCAAATGCAGTTTCGTACTTCCAGCCACCTGAGGAGACACAGAGTGACACATTTCAACAGGGAGCATTTCAAATGCAAGAACTGTGACTACTCCACAAACCAGTGGCTGGCCCTGAAACGTCACCTGGCTTCGCACTCCGGGGAGGGAAGCTCATCTCTGGGGTGTCCCTACGATCACGAGGAGCTCCCTGTGAAAACTTACCGGTGTGAGGAGTGTGGCTACTGCACGGCCCACAACGGGAACCTGAAGCCGCACCTGCGGATCCACAGCGGGGAGCGGCCGTTCCAGTGCGGGCAGTGCGATCTGGCCTTCCGCACCTCCAGCCACCTCAAGCGCCACCTGCTGACTCACTTGAGGCTGCGCTGCCGGAGGTGTCATTACTCCACGCTGGATAAACGGGCTCTCCAAAAGCACATGAAGACACACAGGAAAAAGTACACCTGTGGGAAGTGTAAGGTGGCACTGCCTACCCAAGAGCTGCTGGAAAAGCACAAGCAGCAGCACGAGGTTGGGATGTGAGGTTGGGAATTGCCAGTTAGCACTTTGGTTCTAGAGTCGTTTGCGTGTTCTGAATTTGTTGTGGCTTAACATTCCAGAAAAAGTGCTGATAAGGGATGCATCCAGCATTTTGGTCCAGAAAGTGAAACTTGGAGAACTGGTTTGCTCCAGGTTTTTCAGAGAGGTTCAGTTCTAGCACAGGCTATGCTAAAGATCTTGGAGACACTTCTTTTCTGAGTAACTGCTTAATACCATGAGGCCAGTTAGGATTTGGCCAGTATTCCTCACTTAAAACAGCCACTTATTTTCTTGTAAAAAATTAAAATATCTCTTTTCTAACTGAGAATGCTTAAACGGAGGGAAAGAAGTACATGTTATATAAAAGTTATCAGTGCATCTGGAGGCTTAATGCTACCTCCCATCTGCTGAAAGTTGCCTCCCCGTTTTTTTTGCAATACTTGTAAGAGAAAAAAAAAAAAGTATCTCTTAAAGCTAGGGAAACAAAATATTCATGTTATCACTGCATAACTGTGATAGGAAGATGTTTTTTGTATGTATATAAAACGTTTATTAGGCAGTTACCTTGTTTGTAGTTTTGATAACTTTGTGAGCAGTCTGATAGAAAGGGTAATGTCCTGAATCATTTATTGTATGATACTGAGAATCCTTAATCCTCAATTTTATGTTAATGTCTTATGTTAATAACTGTGCTACAAAATGCCTTACCTTTTCTCAGGCTGGTAGTTACTGTGTTGTTTGTTACAACAGATGATGTAATTTTCAAATAATTTCTGTTATTTCGAGCACCTGCTGATAATTGTGAATGCCATTTAGTTACATTGAAAACCTTAGCAGTGTCTTGAACTGCTTAAATTTATTTTAAGAACTGTACTCTTCATCTAAAATACCATGTGTAAGAGCCACTTGAATCAAACAGTTGGTACAGAGTATGGTGAAGGCAGGTGGGTGCTGCTTCCAGTTTCTGTTCATATCTAGACAAATCTTTCATTGTTTTACAGTTATAGAGTGTTAGAAACTTGGAGTGGACATCACTGATTGTGATAAGTAGTTTTGATAACAATGTTTTACTCTCTTGTGCAAGGAAAGACAACAGCAAAGGGCTGGTGTGAGCTGTCCCCTGGTGTTACAGCTCAGTCCATGAAGAAGGAGAATAAACCTAGAGCTTAATTTAGAGACTGTAAACATGGAACTACACTGCTTTTCTACTGCTCCTAAAATGTGTGCTTTTCTTTAGAAATACAGGTAATGTCTTCCAGAGGATTTCTCGTAAAGTAGGAGGGAGGTTGGATATTTAAAAGCCACCATTATATGATCCTTGGCAACCAGCTCTGGGTGGCCCTGCCTGAGCAAAGGCTTGGACCAGATGTTCTCCTCAATTCCTGCAGCCATTCTGTTATTTGGAACGTGATTTTTCAAGAGTGGATTGAAACTCATAAATAGATGATGCATGGATATAAGGCCAGATCACAAAGGTATTCAAGTGATTTAGTTCTTTGCAGTTTAGGTAAAGTCAGACAGGTGCCTGAACTGTGGTGGTTACAGATGGTTGTAGTACAAGCTGGGAAGTTACCATTTGGGAATGAGTCATTCAGATCTTGGAATGATTGAGGCAGCCACCTTATACAGTTGTGAGACAAATGTTATCCTGTTTGAAGAAAAAAGCATTTCTGGGAAATATTAACAGTTACACGAATTTGGAGGAGTTTTTACCTGCATTACTGTACAATTCTGATGGTTTATTTGAAGAAAAAATTCCAAAGAATGGGTACCAAGAGGAAAGAAAAACAATGAAGAAATTGTAAGCCTTTATATCAGATGGGACTAGGAAAGCTAAATCTGGTAGAGTTTAAAAATGTGGTGTACAGTGATGAAGGGAGCCTGGTTTATAGGGCTAAAGTAATTTCAGTAAATTTTTGCAAGAGTTTGTAGACATCAGTTTCTTCAAGATGTTAAGAACAATAAGGTATTTTCAGACGGAGCTTGACAATTTTGTAAAAGTTTTCCAGGTTGTTGCTTCTAATAAACAGTTTCATGACTCCTGTGGTTCCCCTCTGTTCTTTATACACTGCACTGCATTTTGGGGATTCAGAGGTATTCTCAGTCTGCCAAATCAGTGAAATTTAAAGGTAGAGGCCTACTCACTTTCAGATAAGACGTGGGCTGTTCTTGGTAATTTTTTTGGCAGCTAAAAGGGTAATAATTTTTATTCCTGCATACTTTAAACAAAAGCCTTTCCTAAATCATACTAAGAAGTTTCCTATTTCAACCAAAAAACTTTGCTTTATTTTCCCTTTGAACATATCTTGACTAGAGACAACTTGAGCAGAAGGGTGTCATTTTAACTGCTGGTGCATCTGCTAAATAAGTGAAGAAGAGTTAAAGAGAGGGTGAAGTCAGTGAATTCAGGTCAGACCTCTGTGGTGTGGTGGTGCATCCTCCCTCTCAGGCCACACTATGATCTCAGAAGTGCTCCTTAGGCCTCGGCCTTGAAGAGCACCTGGGTTCAGCTCCTCTTGAGCTTATAAACACTGTCTGCTCCTGGGGACTAGTGCTGTCTAACGAGGTCCTGGTTTTTAACAGCCTTTGAAACCTATTTTTCATGCCTGAATAACAACCCAAGTGGAACTGCATTTTTGTTCCTAAACTTTCAAAATTACTGACCTGAATTGCGGCCAGGCTGGAAAATTACCGTGACCCTACAAGCAGTGGTCCTAAAGGAGACCCTTGGATCTCTCTCCTGGCCCACAACAGGCTGTGACCAGCACCTCTGAGCAGGATACGTCTCAGAGCCAGTGAACTCTCAGGTTTGCTGTACTTGGAGGATCACTGCCAAATAATGATAACAGATACCCCCGCTCCTCAAGGCTCAACCCTTCGCTCGTTGAGAAGATGCAAAGGTATCCAACGTGAGCATGTCCCTGAACTGGAGGGGAAATTTTCACGGGTATACCTTTTACACGCTCCTTAAGGTTTGTGTGTGTCTGTGAATATGCCATAGCAAATGTGCTATGAATGTTGCTCTCCTAAGTTAAGTACTTTAGACTTGTAAACAAGATAGGCCTAGTTACTGTTGTGCCTATAGTAAATTCTACATGAATCTTTTGTTAAATTGTTTAAGTTATTAAGTGCTGTTAAGTTTAAGCGCTGTTAAACCTTCAGGCCTAAACCACTGCTCAAGCCTGTGGTTAAGTTTGGCAACAGGGTCCCCTCTGAACCTTGTGACTCAACAGAATGTTCTCACTCCTTTTTATTGCTACCTTTTCCCACCCTTATCCTTTTTTTGCTCTCTCCACCATCTATATCCATGATTTGTGGTTGATTTAGTTTTATACTGATCGATTCATTTTAGACATTATTCAGATTTTTCTCTATGTGCTTTGACCACAGAGTAAGTAGTATTGTGAACGTTGCCAGTTTTTACCTTTATATTAAACCTGTTCTTGCTGATGCCTTTGCCAGTGATTCTTTGAGTGACCTAAAAGACTCATTTGTGACAAACTGGTGTGATTGGCAGGATGGCAGGTGATACCACTGACTACTTACAAAAGCATGGAGTAAGTCCTCAAACAAATGGGCTTGGGGTAACTGGCATGATTGGAAGAGTGTGGATGAACATTTAAAAGTAGCTGGGTATAAAGTCTGGGAAAGACTGCAATGAAAAGACATATGGTTAACCACCAGCCAGATTTACCTACAACCGAAGATTAGACAATCTGGGGTTTACTTTATTGAACATTATTATGTGCTGCTGCGTCAGTGTCCATTTGGGCTACGTGGAATGGTTTGGGTTGGAAGGAACCTTAAAGGCCCTCCAGTTGCAACCTCCACGGCAGGAACACCTGCCACTGTCCCAGGCTGCCCCAAGCCCCGTCCAGAAAGTCCTTGAACACTTCCAGGGATGGGGCAGCCACAGCTTCTCTGGGCAACCTGTGCTAGAGCCTCCCCACCCTCACAGGGACAAACTCCTTCCGTACATAAACACACGGGTCTTTTCCTCAAATTAACAAAACACGTTATAAACGCGACATTGCGGAAACCGGATTTCCTTCCCGCCGTCCCTTTCCTTCCTTATTTGCGTCCCTCGGGGAAATGTGACGGAACTTAAAGCAAACCCCGTTTACTCTTCCCGGCGTCGCCCGGGCCCGTCTGCCGGGCGCTCCTCCGGCCGGTAGGGGGCGCCAGCGCGGAGAGCCTCTCAGGGAGCGCAACGGGGTTGCGCATGCGCGGAGCCGCCGACCCCGCTTCCGTGGAAGACCAGCGGACCCGCTTCTCTGGAAAAACCGTCGGTTCTGCTTCCCTGGAAAACCCGCCGACCTCGCTCCCCGCTTCCCTGGCAAAGCATCAGGCCCCCCTTCCCTCGCCCTCGGCACGCCCCCGGCGCTGAGGGCGCCTGCGCGCGGTCCGGGCCGGCCCTGCTGAGGCCAGCGGCGCTCCCGTCTCCTCTCCGTTCTCTCGCTCCAGGGGCTCGTCCCCCCCTCCCTTCCCCGCCAAGATGCCGCGGATTATGATTAAAGGCGGCGTGTGGCGGAACACCGAGGTAGGACTCGGCGGGGTTTGTTTAATGCCTCATCGTCCCCTCAGGGCCCGGGGGGAGCCCTCCCTGGTGCGCAGGCGCGGGGGAGGGGGCGGAGGGGGGTCGTGTTGCGCCTGCGCGGGGGGCTCAGGTTTTAGGGTCTATTCGGGAGATTGGGGTGTGCGGAGTCCCTCTGGGTCTGGGCATGCGGAGGGTTTGTGGGCTGCAGGAGCGAGTCCAGGGGAGGGCAGGGGAGCTGGGAAAGGGTCTGGAGCACAAATCCAATGAGGAGCGGCTGGGGGGCTTGACCTGGAGAAAAGCAGGCTCAGGGGGGATCTTACTGCTCTTTACAACTCCCTGAAAGGAGGTTGTAGCCAGGTAGGGGTCGAGCTCTGCCCCCAGCCAACCAGCGGTAGGACAAGAGGACATAGCCTTAAGCTACACCAGGGGAGGTTTAGGTTAGGCATTGGGAGCAGTTTCTTCACGGAAAAGGTCATTAGACATTGGAAGAGGCTGCCCAGGGCAGTGGTGGAGTCGCTGTCCCTGGAGGTGTTCAAGGAAAGACTGGACGTGGCTCTTAGTGCCTCGTCCAGTTGACAAGGTGGTGTTCAGCCATAAGTTGGACTTGATCTTGGTCTTTTCCAGCCTAACTGATCCTGTGATCCCATAGCTCTGTTGGACTGCATTCCCCAGCAGCCTGTGCGTCCCTCCTCACCCACTACCTCAGTGGGCAGAGGTCACATTGGTGTTGTTTCTCCTGAGGGCTGCAGGTTGGGAAGCTCAGCCATGTGTGTGTTGTGTCCTTTCCCCCAAGGAAACCATCCCCACAGCCCTGGAGGGAAAGGGTGAGCCCTGCTATGCTCCAAGATGTCCCTTTCACTGCATAGTCAGATTCTTTATGTGCTAGGGGAACGAGGCAGCAGGAATCTCTTCCACTTGGAGACCTTTCTAAATGTGAAAATGGCAGAGTCATAGAATTTTTAGAATTGGAAAAGACCTTTAAGATCACCTAGTCCTACCATCAACCCAACAGCACCACCATGATCATCATTAAACCTCAAGTGTCACACCCACCTTCAGGAATGGTAACTCCACCACTACCCTGGGCAGCCTGTTACAACGCTTTACAACCCTTTCCATGAAAATAATTGTCCTAATAAGTAATCTAGACCTCCACTGGTGCAACTTCAGGCCATTTCCTCTTGTCCTGTCGATGGATATGGGCTCTTCCTCTGCAGCCCCAAGTGTTATGTACACAGAAATCTATGTGTTGTTCCAAAAAAGAGCAACCTTCCCTTTCCCCCCCATTTTTGCTGTCACTTGCTTTCAGAACTACAAGTGGTCATGAAAAGGAAAATCATAACAGGAGAAATCAGGGATGTGAGGTTTTTTAGAGACATGTTTAAAGCAAAAGGATGTACCTGGCACTGTAAAACCCAGAACTCTGTCACTCTATGCTGTGAACACCAAGGCATGTGCATAGTTCCAGAAAGTAGTGAAGAAAAAGTAACAGAAGATAAAATGTGCCATGTGTGCTTTTGAAGCCCTTGTGACATGTCAGTGATGTGCCAGAAGGCGGCTGAATTGGGGGTCAGCAGAGGACAGGAAAACCCAGGTTGTGTTCCCCCCATTCCTGTGACCTTCCATAGCAGATTGATTTTGGCGACTGTGCTTTAAATAGAATCATAGAATGTCCTGAATTGAAAAGGACCCAAAAGGATCAGCAAGTCCATCTCTTGGCCCTGCACAGGACACCACCACCAAACCCACAGTGCGCCTGAGAGCATTGTCCAAATGCTCCTTGAGCTCTGTCAGACTTGGTGCCGTGAGCACTGCCCTGGAGAGCCTGTTCAGTGCCCAAACAGATCACTGTTTCACCGATTTTTGTGCACCAGAGATAAAATAGGTGCATTTTTTTTTTTAATTAACATTTTGGTTATACGTACAACGTTAAAAATACAGCGTGGAACCAGCTGATATCAGGTCATTCATAAAATGACCAGTTACTTGCAAAAAAGCCTGTTGATGTCACCAGTGAGGCTCCTGTGTCCCATAAAGCACCAGTTAAATTTGGGAAAAACCAAAAGGAGGGTTTATTATTTATTTCATAACAGTAGTTACATGAATTGTTTCCTGTAGCAGCTGGAGCCAGAGCTGGTCATCGGCTCACAAGTTAAAGCTGCTCTGGGAGGTATCTATGAGGCAGTGCCTGTCCTTGATGACAAACATGCACGGTGCAGCTGAGCACACGGAGCACAGCTACACTCCCTGAACGCTCAGTGGATATGGAACTGGAGCATCTGTGGCTGACAAGGCTGCAGGAATAGTTTTGATGCATTTAAAATACCACTTTCTCTGAATAAACCAGAAATAATGAACCCATTTATGTAGGAGGAAGGGAGAGAGGGATTGATGGATGGGCTGACAGACAGTTGATAGAGTTCTGGCTTTTGATGAAATCTCAGTGCACATTTCGTGCAGGTGAACAACAACATGGCTCCCAAGCTGCATCCATTCCATTTTTATTCCATTTGAATTAAAATACGAAATAAGGAGATAATTTTATGGTATTATTTTAAACAAGCCACGCAGAGGTATCAGCAGTTCTACTTTTTTTTTTTTGCATTTACCGTGGTGATGCCATTACCAGACAAAAACTTCCCTTCCTCTTCGTTGCTGTCCTTCAAGGAAGACATACAGAGCCTTTAAAAACTAGTGCATTAGAGAGGATTGAAAGTAATCATTTTGGAAGTTCTGTTGGATATATGAAGTTTGGAACACTAATCATATGTCTTTTTCATTTAATCGTGATTGATTTCATTGGCCTTTGAAATACAAATCCTTATTCATCTTGAGAATAAAATGTGGGAAAGAAGCAGCAGTTCTGTGCTGTTTCCACTGGGTCACCTGTTAGATGAAATGCACTGTGTTCTCCTTTGGTTGAGCTCAGACTTTCTGTTTTGCAAGTTTTTGTGATCCATAACAGTGTTTATTTATTTTTCTTTTAAGGATGAAATTCTGAAAGCAGCTGTTATGAAATATGGCAAAAACCAGTGGTCTCGTATTGCTTCGTTATTGCACAGGAAATCAGCCAAGCAGTGCAAAGCCAGATGGTGAGTGAAAGGTGCCATGTCTGGAATATGAGGCCCATAATTAGTGGAAATTCAGACATTACCGCAGACTAATTTATGTCCTCGGAGCACCAACAGTTAAAAAAATTGTTTCATTTTATTGTGGGTATTTTGAATTCTTATTGTTTGAAAATAGTTGAACAAAAGTAGCCAGATGTTTTCTTTGCTAGTACCTGCACTGTTAGCAAATTCAGGATCACTTAAAATTGTATACATTATTTGTTTCCCCTGTATTTAAACATTTTTTAATCAGTAGGTATTGCCAAGAAAGTAAAATTGTAAGATATTAATCTCTTTTACATATAATTTTCTGATTTCTTGTAATAGGAGTTTGGCTTGAGACTAAATGCTTAGAAATTGCACTGTGAAATTTCATTTTTTTAAAAAAATAGGAGCCTAAAACTAATTCAAATACATACAGTATAAGTCTATTTGAAATTCAGACTTAGTTTGTACTGAACTGCACATATTTATTATACTACTCTTTATAAAGGTAACAGTACTGGCACAGTTGAGGATTAGTAATATAATTGTCGAAGGCTCCAGACCAAACAAATCTACAATTTCTGGTATATTTGATTGTTGCAATTTTTACTTTTCTTTTTCAGGATTAATTTTGTGACTCCTTACTTTGGCAGAGTAGAGACAAGGAAAGGAAGAAGAGGCAATATTTGTATGAAAAATGCTTGATACATAATACATTTTAGAGCTCAAATACCTATGTCATAGAAAAGTCTTGAAGACTAAACAATGGATAACTTGGATCTGCCATCCTTAATTTTTTCCCTTGTTTCAGGTATGAGTGGCTGGACCCGAGCATCAAAAAGACCGAGTGGTCCCGGGAAGAGGAGGAGAAGCTGCTGCACTTGGCCAAGCTGATGCCAACCCAGTGGAGAACCATTGCCCCCATTATTGGGAGAACTGCTGCCCAGTGCCTGGAGCACTATGAATTTCTCCTGTGAGTTTCTGTTTGGCCAGAGATGCAGATACCTGGAAAATCTGTGAAGGTTGTTGTAGGGATGTAGTCATTCCCTTCTCCCATGGTGGGGTATTATGGTGGTTCCTTTTGTGAGGAACTCTTTAAGGGTTGTTTCTTTTCACTCACTGTGTCTAGGTTGAAAGAAGAAGCTCCTGGAACCTGGAGAGCAGGCTGGAATAGAGATAGGTGTATATTTTCTTGCACCTGGTCATTCTGGCTAGAGGAGTATCAAGACCGATGCTTTTATTAGGCTTTCATTTCAGCTTTGTTTGAGTAGTTTTTGGCTGGCTGATCAGCAAGAGTGGATGAGTAAGAGAGGAAAAAAAAAAAAGAGATGTGTATATGTTACAGAGAGTTTCTTTAGGCCATGAGAAGAGACAGAAAGTGCTATTTTCCTTTATGAGTTTTGGTAATTCTGGTGAGGTTGGTTAAAGCATAATGGGAAACTTGATTTTTTGTTTTGTCACACTGCTTGAATTCCTGGTTTTATTGTAAAGATTACCTGAGGAGATTATTACAAGCTGTATCAGTATTGTATTTTATATAATATTTTAATGTCTGGTATGTTGGTTTCTTTTTCTTGTCTGATTTAAGATTATGTAACTGTACCACACTCATGAATTGTACAAGAAGTGTAATGTATTGTACACAGTACAATTACAGATTACTTTTTTATGATCAGTCTTTGGGGACATATGTTATTATTATTATTGGGGACAGATATTATTATGAGCCTGGGGGAAACAAAGAATCAGTGGTGAAATACCTACAATGTGTTTTTAGGGACAAAGCTGCTCAGAGAGACAATGAGGAAGAAACTGCTGATGATCCTCGGAAACTGAAACCTGGAGAAATTGATCCAAACCCAGAAACCAAACCAGCCAGGCCAGATCCCATTGACATGGACGAAGGTGAGTTAGGAGTTTCTTTACCATTTTTGACAGAAATCTGATCTCTTTCATTGTTCTGTTTACTCAGCCTCTGTACCCTGGTTTCTTCTGTCTTTTTTTTCCTCCATCTGATCATTAATTTTCTTACAGATTTTGTCTTATTTCTGTATCTGGCCAGTCAGTTGTACTTTTCCAGTTCTCCTTTTCTTCGTGTGTTCTACCCCCTTATCTCTCAACTTCATCTCTTACAATGACTGACTGGCCTTTGCTTTGACAACTGCTCTGCTTGTTTGCATTCAAAGTTGTGTATGTTTGTCTTATCCCATCAGCTCACACCTCTCAGATGAATCCATGCTGAAGCATGTCTTTTTTTTTGCCTTGCACACAGGAGTGTTAAACTAAGTGCTAACTTTTAAACTGTTTTTTTGTTAACTAACAAATGAATATTTCTATAATTCCATGACTAGACCGGTTTAAAACAGTCACAGGTTCACAAATACAATGCTCTTCTGGATGTAGATGCGGTTAACAAGTTCTCAGTATAATCCTCTTAGATAAAAATGTTGATTAAATGTTACTTCCATTAATGTGGTCAGTTTGCCTCTTTATTTTAATATTTTGATTTGCTGTAGGTATTAGTTGAATTACTTTCAACATTAGGCTTTTCTCTAAAAGTCTTCATTTCATCTGGCCAATGATTTAGTAAATATATTGGGCCGACTTGAAGAAAACTAGTTCAGTGATGATGCAGAATGCCTGTCAAAATATTGATTAATTCAGCTTTTAAAGATTGTTCTATGATCTTAATGTCACTTGTTTCCTTACTCTCATCTTGTAAGTGCAAATTCATGTCTGTATTTGTCTGTACTGTTGTAGATGAGCTTGAAATGCTGTCTGAAGCCAGAGCACGTCTGGCCAATACCCAGGGAAAAAAGGCCAAGAGGAAAGCCAGGGAGAAGCAGCTGGAAGAAGCTCGGTATACTTTTGTTTGGTTTCATAAACTGGGACTGCTTTTCTTCCCCCTGCACTTTAAATCATGTGGTGTTACTGTTCCTTTAGACGTCTTGCTGCTCTCCAGAAAAGACGAGAACTTCGGGCTGCTGGGATTGAGATCCAGAAGAAAAGGAAAAAGAAGAGAGGTGTGGATTACAATGCAGAAATTCCATTTGAAAAGAAACCTGCCCCTGGTTTTTATGATACATCAGAGGAAAACTACCAGTCCCTGGATGCAGATTTCAGGAGGTTACGTCAGCAAGACCTGGATGGAGAATTAAGATCGTAAGTGTGTGTTATACTAAGGAGGGAATGGTATATTTGAAAAAAACCCCATATATATGTGTATTAAGTATATATACACATATATTTATATATGTATATATATGTATAAATTATGTGGGAAGGAAAAGTGGGAAGGAAATGTATTTTCCATGGGACAGATATTAGTGCAGGTTGATTCTACCTCTTCTGCCTCCTATATTTTTATCCTTCCAAAGAGTCCAGTTCACCTTTCATCTATGAGCACCTTTTATCTACTAGTTTACCCTTTATCTATGAGAATTAAGTTCCTCATGCATGTTCTTCCTCTTTAAATGGAAAAGCTTTTGAGGGTTGTTCTCTATTAGCAGTTCATTTGCTTGTGTATTTACAGTCCTTTCCCTAAGTAATAGCCTTATTAAGATTGCTTACAGGAGTAGATTTTACTTGTAGTATTACTTTTGATGGAATTGTTTTTAAGTTGAAGGTCCCTAAATGGTTAATTTCTCCCCATCCCCCCAAAAAATCCCCAAGCATGCAGCTGAGAAGTTAAATGGATCATGAGCAGTATGGTACAGATTTAATTCTACTGTTGCATTTCCCCCTGCTTCTGCCAACTGCTTTTTGCTGAGAGTCAGCCTTGTACAGTTTGGTTTATTAACTTGTGAAATGATTTTTCTGTATGGCTCTTAATTCAGAAAGTCAGGATGGAGCTTCAAACTGAAGCTTATATTTTCACAGTCTACTTCCACTGCTGTTTGAAGAAATACCATTTTTGTTAAATACTCAAGAGAAATTGGTTCCCATATCCCACAGAAAATGTTCATCTTCCCTTAGCAGTTGCTGGAGAAAAAGGGACTGTTCACATCTCCGTATTTTTACTATCTCAATTCTTGGCCTAACATTTTTTTCTTGCTCCAGTGACCCTGTTGGTTGTACTTGAAGCAGCCTAAGAGCTGAACCTGTTGGGTAATTCCACTATTTCGAAGCAGGTTCTGCTGCAAGATCTGCAGATCACATCTAATCACTGAACTTTTGCCCCTCAAGGTGCTTCACTCTTCCTGCAGCACAGATCAAATTTTTGATTAGGGTGCTTTTTGCTTGTTTGGTTTACTTTGTAGCTGTTCTGGGTGTTCTGAAACAATACTGTTGTCCACAATGACAGGGAAAGGGAAGGAAGAGAGCGCAAAAAGGACAAGCAACATATGAAACGGAAAAAAGAGTCAGACTTGCCCTCAGCTATTCTACAGACCAGTGGAGTTTCAGAATTTACCAAAAAAAGAAGTAAACTTGTGCTTCCAGCTCCTCAGGTGAGGTGTTCATTGATAATAAACAACTTAAAAGTTGTGCCAAACGGTGATTTCTTTTTTATCAAGTGGGGTTGTATCCTATCTCACTGTGCCTTGGGATTTTGTCTTTTAAAGATCTCTGACACCGAACTTGAAGAAGTTGTAAAAGTTGGCCAGGCCAGTGAGATTGCTCGCCAGACTGCTGAGGAGTCTGGAATTACAAACTCAGCTTCCAGCACTCTTCTCTCTGAATATAATGTGACCAACAACAGCATAGCACTGAGGACTCCCAAAACTCCGGCAGCACAGGACAGGATCCTACAGGTAGAGTATCAGTGTACAGAAGGAGTTCTTAGTTTTAGAGCAGTGGTTGACTGAGCAGAAAGGTGGAAGAACCAGAGAAACATTCCTTAGATTGTGTGCTGTACTGGGATTTGAACTGACACATGATCTCCAGGACACACTGAAGGGCGTAGAAACAGACCCTCTGCTATCTGATCAGTTGTCACTGTGTTTCAAAGCACTACCATACTTTTTCCTTTAATCATGTATTGCCTGAAGCTTTTAACCATTCTCCTGGTGTCTTCTATAATTTCCCCTTCTCTTGGGTGTCTGTCAGTGTTGAAGGTGTATATGAGTTCATGTCCTTAAAACAGTGTATTTTGTATTGTTCAGCTTTTATTTCAGTTACCAAGTAATTAACTGCAACAACATTTTCCTAGATCTTGATTGGCTTAAAACCACTTAAGATGAAGTTTGCTGAAACATTCCTTTGCAACCTCTGAATTACATTTGGCTTACACTGAATGCCTGAATTTTTTCAGAAAGCGATAGAGTTGGGTGATGTTTTGTTGAGTGTGGGGAAATGGCTAAATGGAATCAGGGCAGCTGGTGTGTAAAATAAACAAAATTCCACCCCAAAACAAAAACCACCCCAAAACCCATAATGAGCTGTGTTTCAGCAGTTTCTTGATAGGAGAAAAGGGAAGGTTCCTGACTCTACAGCTAATGACCTTAGTCTCTGTGCAGTGTTTGCAGGAATGGTCATGTTCATCTTCTAATGGAGTATTCTGATATAAATATCACAGTATTGTGCATATGCACAGTTCTCTAGATGGATTAGTGTTCTTCTGGGAAGATAATTGCTATTTGCAGTAGTACAATTTCCTCAGGTCATTTTCAGAGTGACTTAATTCTTCATTGTAACAAGGAAAAAGAGAATAAATATTAGGAGGATATTCATTAGAACCCAAATTGAGTCATGGACCAGAAATCTGAATAGTGACCATTTCTTTTGGAACATTCTCTTTGAAATGCAGTTTGAGTAACTTCATTGAATGTGGATTTCAGAGTGTAAGTGTACTTTTCCCTCTGAAAATCAGATTCCTTTGGATGACCTGAGTATTCAGTCACTAATAAATCTTCTAGATTTATAGAGTCTGACAAACTGAAAGAAGTTGAAACAATAAGTAAGCCACTCATTTTTGCAGCTCCAGTTTACAATATATTTTACTGGAAGTGAAGATTCAGATCCCTTTCAGTGTTTGGAAATATCAGTGTATCGGTGTTAAAGTTATGAACTTTTAAACATTTTCCACAAACTGATGTTCAAATGACTCTTCAGCTTGTTTTACTGCTGCTGAACCTGTTAAACATTTATAGCAGAGTGTGACTGTGAATGTCTTAGTCAAACACTGTATGTGTTGTCTGTTACACAGGAAGCCCAGAATCTGATGGCTCTTACAAACGTGGATACCCCCCTGAAAGGAGGTCTGAATACTCCTTTGCATGAAAGTGACTTTTCAGGGGTAACACCTCAGAAACAGGTTGTTCAGACTCCAAATACTGTGCTTTCCACACCTTTCAGGTAAGCAGAATCCTTTTCTGATGGGTGGCTGGGTGGGCATGTATCTGTTTGGAAGTGGGTGGACAGAGCAGATTTGGACGTGTGAGGAAGTAGCTCATGATCAGTCCTTCAAAACAGATTTTAATTTGCTTTTATTTCAAGCCCTTAGTTGTACAAGTTTCTCCTTCTCTGTGTCTGTAGAAAGCTGAGCCATGTCCTCCTCATTTGTATTCATACAGCATATGGCTCACTGGAGTTTTGGTCCAAAATGTGGCTTTCTGTGGTCTGGAGCAATATAAAATATACTGGAGTAATACAGGAGTATAAATAGTAAGATGGAGAGTCATTCTGTGTGTGGATCCTGGCCTTTCCAAAGTATTACCTCGGAGTCAAAGGTGTGGGAGGTCCCTTAGCCAAACCCACACTGAATTTTTGAAAAGCTGGAGTAAATATTTTATAAGCCATATATATCCAAAATAAAATATTTCTTATATTGCCAATCTAAATAGTACAGAATTGCTGGTTTAACTCTTACAGTCAGTCCTGAACAAATATATATCCCACAAATGCCAAATACCATACAGCTGAAACATGTTACACTTGATACATTCTGTCTGTCAGGTTTTTCCACTTAGGTTCTAATTTTACGTGTATCATGCTAGTAGGAAAAGTGGAGAATGAAATAAAAAGGACCTTTATGGCAGCTTTTCCAAAGCCGTTTTATTTTATTTAGAAGCTGTGTGCAAAAGCCCTGCTCTTTTAATTAAAAGAGCAGCTATGAAGCAATGAATCCTTTTTTTGGAGATCTGTTGGTGTCAGCGTGGTGCAGAAAGAATGTAGAATTTGGCCTGGAGTGATCTGGCTGTTCATTTGGGTTATTTTATACTTAAAAATGTAAAGACATTCTGGTTTTGTCGTTCGACTGAGATTTTTGTTTGTGGTGGGTTTTTAGCTTCTGAAGTTCAGAATTGCAGATGTTATTGTGGTGCCTGTGTATCAGCTTGGCTTGCTCGCAGAAATGCTCTGTCAGTGGGAAAATCCAAGACCTTGAGCAGAGGGAAAAATAAATCCATCCATGGACCACTGTTCATGCAGTAGGTCATTGGAACAGAGAACAGTAGTCCTTCCCAGTCTCAAGGACAAGCAACTGAGGCCCACAAAAGACTTAATCCGTTCTTCCTATTCATAGGTGCTTAGAAGTAATTATTGTAATGTAATTACTCCTTCGAGAGTCAGTGAAAGCAAAGAGGCATCTTGAGGGTGATTCATTCAGTTGTAAGATGGGACAGCTGTTGAGCCAGATGATTGTGGAGTGAATGAGTTGCCCAGGTGGTGGGGAAGTCAGAGCTTGCAATTCAGTCCTGATTACTGTATGCCAGGATAATGCCTGGTGGCTGGGTAATCTCTCAAAAGCAGCAGTGGGAGTTTGTGTTGGTGTAGTTCCTGAAGCTTCTCTCAACGTAGTGATGTGTCTGGATTTCGGCTTGACAGGTCCTTGTTACACCTGGGCAGGTTTAAACAATGTATTTTTTGGATTCTTCTAATTTCACATTACAGTTTCACTGCCTCCCAAGAAAAAACTCCAAATAGAATGTATTGATGGTGTTTATGTAACATTTTCCTGCGTTCAGACTTTAAGTAGAGCTCTTTAGGGAAAAAAGTACTGACTAACTGCACTTCTTTAGAACACCCTCTCAGGGATCAGAGAGTTTAACTCCTCGAGGAGGACTAACTCCCAAACCTGCGCTTGGCACAACTCCTGGGAGAACTCCACTGCGGGATAAACTGAACATCAACCCAGAGGAGGGAATGGCAGATTACAGTGACCCATCTTATGCAAAACAAATGGTAAGAAGTACTTAAGCAGTGGTATTCAGTGCTCTGTAATTTACTGGATTTTTAATTTTCATCTGCTGAACAGAATTTTATTTTATGATAAAAGCAAGTGTTGCTTCTTACGCCTGTCTACAGGTCTGTCCTCATCACGTGATAAAATCAAATCTTTATTTAAAAGAACAGAAATCTTGCCACTTAGAATGGCTTTCAGTGTGCTCAATAAAGCACTCTGAAGCTGTTTGTCAATGAAGACATAGTTAACTTTCCATTCTACTTCTGTCTTTGAAGCTGAGCGGGAAATATATATCGAACAAAGATTGTTTTTTCTTGCAATCCTGCACAGCCCTCAAATCCCTTGTCATTTTGGCTTCCCCATTTACCTACTGGGCCTTTTCATCAGTGTTGTGTTGACAACATTGAGCTAAGAGTTTAATTTTTGCCATTAAGAGCACTTGGATTTGAGATATGCAGTAATCTGAGTCCCCTCCAGATTCTTTCATCACCTTTGGCAACAGATGTTTCCATTCTTGGAGATTAAGCCAGATGGACCCTGCCAATTAGACATGGTATGAAAGGGCCTATCCCTAATAGGGAGCACCTTGGGAACTCCTTTTATGTGGCTGATTCTGCAGCCTCAGCTGTGGCTTTGGGTATCTCCCACCTGAGCTATTGACAGTTCTCTTTTTGGCCTAGGTGAGGATATCCACTCCAGGTTTTTGGCTAGTTTTCACAAAAATAACTCAAGTTCAGAATTTCACATTTCTTCTTGTCTTGAAGGAGTCCCTTCCAACTCAGAAAATTCTGTGAATATCTGAGAAGTTTTATTTGATGTCCTCGATTCCGTCCTAGGCTTTTCGTAGTAAAAGGGCTTTTTGTTGCTAGAAGGAAAACTTGGACTTCAGTTTCCTGATGGACTCTGCTGGTGCTTTCTGGCTTTGCAGCAGACTAAGATGGGCAGGTGATATTTAGTGGTATTAGGTGACACTGTTCTGACTGCTGATGTAGGTGACTGGGTTGCACCTCAGTGCTTCCAGAAGCATCACATCTTCCTGCTGTTCCAACAGGAGAGAGAGTCTCGTGAGCACCTGCGCATGGGACTCATGGCCCTCCCTGCCCCAAAGAACGACTTTGAGATTGTGTTACCTGAAAATGCAGAAAAGGAACTTGAAGAACATGAAGTAGATGAAACCTTTGTGGAAGATGCCGCTGATATAGAAGCCCGCAAACAGGTTGGTGTGTGTGAGATGTGGATATAGCCTTTTGTTTAAAATAAAATGTCTTCTTTGTATGGTTCCTGTAGTTCAGTGGAAGCTTCTTCTACAGGATAACAGAGGGGAATGTGCCTGTTCCCTTTGCTGCCATCAGAGTATACATACATGGGATAAATCAGTTTTCTCTCTAAATCCTGTTCTTAATTTGTTAATGTTACATATCACATAGCACTTTCTAGGATGAAATGTCTTTGAGTTTTGTTCCCCAGAAGGTAAAAATGAAATTTAAAGCATTTCTACAGAGGCACATGCTTGATTTTAAGCACATGAGAATTGTGTTTTTGGGGTTTTTTTTTCAGTGTTAGGTTATCCTTTCAAGGCTAAAAGTTGCTGTTTCTGAAGAGTAAGACAGGTATATACAAATTCAGGCAGGCTGGTGGCACACAGATAGAAATGTGCCATGCAGTGAATTGGTACCTTTGACTTGTACCACAGGATTACCCAGACAGCCAAATTGTAAAAGTGTCCCTGTTGTGTTGTTTTGTTTAAGAATCAGGGAACACTAAGAATCAATACTTGACTTTGTTTAAGAATCCAGGATAAAGAACTAGCATAAATTCTGCCAGTTAAGTGGTTGTACTCGTCAGTACTTAGAGACACTTCAAATTTTTAAACAACAGTCTCTTTTCCATTTATTGCTGATCCTAATTTTTGTGATGCAAATACCTTCAAATAAGTGGTTTTTTTGAGTCCAGAGAGGTTTTTGCCAATGTCTATGCTTTGACAAGGGAACAAAATATTTTAAAAAATCCTATGCTTTGAGGTCTTTGAATAGGATAAACATTTCCCAGAATTTGATTGCTAGAGTGTCCCGTTTGGGGAGGAACATGTTATATACGTGTATATGTATGTCTTGTGCTTACATACCCCAATAAAAAGTCTGAATAAATACTAGTAAATTATATTTTTAGAACAGAGAAAAGAATTTGAGTTGTGCCATCATAGAAGAGAGGCATCCTACCTTTCAAGTTAAGATGGAATGTTCTGGGATTAGAACACGGAAGATCTTGGTCATTGTTCCTGAAGTTTCATACAACACTGACTTTTCATGTTATTTATTGCCTAAAAGTGTATTGTAAAGAGAACTCATGTTTTTATACTTTCACAAGTATTGCTTTAGTGAAGTGCATACATACTTGAAGTCATTGAGGATGGCAAGTAGAGTCTTGGCTGTAAATTTAAGAGTCTTTCTTTTCCTGATGGATTTCATGTCTGGAGAGTTAGAGCAGTTGACAAGCTTGATGTGGATAAATGTATAAAGAATGATGGAGTTGAGGCTGTAGGAGAGCTTGATGGCTGGAAATGAGTTTGGAAGATCTCTTTTCTTAGAGTTAGTCTGCTATGCTCTTCCCATTCACTTTAGAGGCAGTAAATTATGTTGTCATCACATTGTTTAGCTCTGGCTTCATAAAATGAAGTCTTTATTCTGTAAGGAATCTTCAATGCATTAATCAATTAGTTTTTTATATCACATACATTTCTAGGAAGCATCTGATTATGTTACAGTAGCTGGAGTAACTCTTGGCTTGTTTTTGTAGGCCCTCCGGGAAGCAGAGCGTGCCAAGGAGCTGAAGAGAATGCACAAAGCTGTGCAGAAGAATCTACCACGGCCCTCAGAAGTAAGTGGAAACAAAATTCACTGTTAAACTAAAAAAAAACAGAAATAAAGATTTTAACCATTATAGAAGGAAATACAATCTAAGTAGATCATGAGAGAGTGGAATCTTTATTTCGGTATGCTGATCTCAGCTTGAAGGGAAACGGACAGCATAGTTGTCATGAGGTATTTCATCTCCACAAATGTTCAGGTTGCTGTATGTGTGTCACACCACAGGGGATTTTGGCACCTGTTCTCCGGGGTTTAGCTGATACATAAAATATATACGTGGGTGGAGATTTATGAACTTAATGTGATCTTTGGTGTGTATGATGTTTATGAACTTTCTTTTTATTCCTGGGCAGGTTAATGAAACAATACTGAGACCCTTGAATGTGGAACCACCTCTTACAGACTTGCAGAAAAGTGAAGAGCTAATAAAGAAAGAGATGATTACTATGCTCCATTTTGATCTTTTACACCACCCATTCGGAGAACAGCTTAGTGGTAAGAAAGGGAAAGGCCCAGGATTTGGAAGCAACAATGCAGAGCACATGGCTTACTTGGAACAAAATCCATATGAGAAGTTCTCCAAAGAGGATCTCAAGAAGGTGAGAACTGCGTGGCCTAAAGAGACCTAATATGTCCTTATTGACATGGTCCTGTAATCTTAAGAGAATCCAAGCCTGCACAGAATTCAGTTGGGAGATCTCCAGAGGATTGTATGAAGAGCTGTAATCATAGAACCATTGAGGCTGGAAAAGACCTCTAAGATAATCAGGTTCAATCATCCAGCACTGCCAAGCATTAAGTAAGGATAAGTTATGAAGTTATTAAGTAAGGATAATTTAGGTGCGTATTTTCTGTGAGTTGATGTTAATCTGGGCACACAGCAGAATGGTAGGGATGCTGTATTTGCCCACAGGCATTGTTATTTAGATACAATTTTGAATGTGCTGTGTTTGCTTATCATTTTAAGTAAGGGGAGGAGCTATAATACTCCAACAGTTACCAAATTCTACTTCTTTGTTTCTGTTTAGGGTTAAATCATTGAGGCTTTAACTATGTGTGCTATCCACGTTCTGCTGCCTCTGTATTTTATTATCCAGAATTACAAAGCACTTTTTTTAAAGCAGTGCAAAGTAAATAGGACAGTGGTATCAGCTTGTAACTTGGAGCAGGAAATCAAGTTGTTTAATTATGCTTTGTCAGGCTTGATCCAGGAGAGCTGGTGCAGAGCCTGCTGGGCTGTGGCAGCTGATCTGACAGCGTACCTGGCGCAGAAGTGCTGAGCAGGCACAATGGTTGCTGACTGGAGCGAGTGGGTGTTCTGGGCACTCTGTCCTGTTTTGCATTGTAATCCCAAGTTAAACAGCAGCCCTGGACCAGGGTTCCGGTTCGGAGTGTTCAGTTATTTAAGCAGCTACAGATGTTGCCTTTTGCTGCCAAGTGACAGGCAGGCAGTTCAGGCACCCAGGGCTGTGGTTTGGTTCTTTCAAAGAGCCTCACCTGTGAAGCTGTGCCAGTGACCTTTGACCAAATGCTTACAGGAATAAAAGTGAGTGGAAAGAACAAACTCACGTGCCACCAAGTCATCTGTTTTACGCAGAGTCCTGCTTTCTGAGGCCTGTGCTCTGACAGTAACTCTGGTGTCTCTACACCTAAATCCCATATTACTTCCCAGTGATTCTGAAGATCAAGACACAAGCAATCTCCTTGACCGTATCTGACCAGTGAATTGAGCCTAAAATGACAAACACGGAACAGTATGTACTTCCAATTTGCTGTTAAAAGAAAAATTATACTTGAAGATTTCTAACTAGGAGAAGTTAAAGATGGAAAATACAGTTAGATCATGAATTTCACTGCCCTGCCAGTGTCAGATTGTTCCCTTAGGAATGTTCTCCGAGTGCTTTGTCTGGTTGTTTTGAAGTTCAGCAAGAATCAGTTTTTCTATCACTTCCCTTAGAGACTATTACATGGTCCAGTAGCTTTTGTCTGGAAACTTTCTTCAGAAATTCTGTCTCCTAACTGATGGGCAGAAGTTCTTTTGCATCCTTGCTCCCGCTTACTCTTTAACATTTGGCATAATATTCCCTCTTTGTCTAAAGTCCAGTTCAAACTTGGCAGTTTTCCTATCTTTCTGCTCTCATCTGGGGCTTGTTTATTTTTCTTTACTTCCATTTGTTTTTAGAACATCTTCCTCCTAAAAGCCCTATACAGAATGCTCCTTTCTTTTTGATGTGTGGTGTCTTTTGGGAAGGATTAGCAGTGGTGCTGAGCATGGAGTGCTGAGCTCTTAAGGCTGAGGAACTCTTTGGTGTCACAACTAAATAGCCTTAAGTAGTTCCTCACAGTGTACTAATAGAGGCTAATTGAAAGAGAACCTTTATAAGATTCAGCTTTGTCAGGTGTGGTTAAATTATTCCTATTTTATCTGTCTTGACCATCAAGGACAAGTAATTAATTTTCCTTTCTCTGAGATCATCTGATCTGGTGATACCTGAATTACATCCTGGGCAATATGCTGTTGTAAAACATGATGTGTGCTTGAAGATACTGACTGCTGATATGGAAATTTGTGATGCACGTGCAAGTCTGTTGAGAGAGAGGACATGATTGTGCACTTAGAACCAGTGAAATCCAGATCAGCAAATATATTTTAGTTTTTTAGTTACAAATAGATTCAGATGGACCTGGATGCCTGTGTAGTTTTGTGGGCCAGTCTGTTTGTCAGAAATGTAAGGATTGTGAGAACAACACAGATCTTTTCAGGTCACTGTAAGTTACTTTTTAAGTGGAAAGAGCAGAGTGTTCATATCTCACTAGTTGCCTGGCCACAGAATGTGTTAGTTAAAGTCAGAGCAGTATTTCCTGCAGTGGAGCTTACACAGCTCACCCCTTACTGTTTAGGCTTGACTTTCCAGGTTGTGTGGACAAGGGAAATGAAAAGTGATTTTTGTTTCATAGAACAGCTGCTTCTGTCTGCACAGTTCTCCCTCCCCTCAAGGTCCTTGCTTTTATCTCTGTTCTTCTGCAGCAAGATGAAGTATCTTGCTGTGCCACAGCTTTCATTAGCCACGGCAGAGTGATGTCAGGCTTGGCCAAATTGTATAAAATGAGGGGTAGTTGCACTGTGAGCAGCCTCCTAGCCTGGGTTTCATTTATAATCCACAGCATCTGTCTTTGATTTCATAGTTAGCTTAACCTGGTGGTGAGCTTTTAGTATGAAAAGAAAAGCTGCCCCTGTGAATTGCACGCTGAAGGATTGAAAAGAAGAAGAATTTTCTTGTATCCTGTGTACTGTAACTGCAATTTATTTCTCATCCTTTCCCAACAGGCGCAAGATCTACTGGCACAAGAGATGGAAGTGGTAAAGCAAGGAATGGGGCATGGAGAGCTGTCAAGTGAAGCTTATAACCAGGTGTGGGAAGAATGTTACAGCCAAGTGTTATACCTGCCTGGACAGAGCCGCTACACAAGGGCCAACTTGGCCAGCAAAAAAGACAGGATAGAGTCACTTGAAAAGAGACTTGAGGTCGGTGTCACTTTTTTTCCTGACTTTTTGCACCTGCTTTGGGGGTTTTTCTTTAGAGTTTCTCTCCTTGTGTTTCGTTTCTTTTTTCTGTGTAAGAGTTAGAGGTTACTGTATAAATCAGTCAGGTGTTTTGTGGGATTCCTTTGAAAAGGTCATTGAGGCTGCAGCACAGCTCGTCTCACCCACTTGATTCTCATCTGGAGAGAAGGTCAGGTTCTGCTGTCTCTTAATTCCATGTGGACTTTTTTGTTGTTTTCCTAATTTCCACTGTTAGCAGATCAGATACCTGATCTTTCTAGCTTTGCACTGTGCCCCTAATAGTGACTGCTGTGAGATATTTCAGAGAAAGATGCTTAAAACCAACGTTTCTGGACCAAAGCTCCTCTCAAGTTCTCCTTCCAATTTAATTTGGTTTCTGACTGGCTATGACATTCATGAAGGTCCACATAGTCCTGAATTCCTGCTAGACTGACATCCTTTGCCAATTCCAGTGATTCCGTCCAAGAAGAAAACAGTGGATGTTTCTGATCCCATTCCACTTTATCAGACCCTTTGACACTGATTTTCCTTGCCCTGTCCCCTCTCTAGAGTTTCACTCAAACACTCCACACAAAACCCCCCAAAATAGCATTTATGATAACAAGTGAGCTGATTTGAAATGGTTTCTTCCCACAGAACGTGTGTTTGTTCTGACTTGTAGTAAGTCACTAGATGTTTTCCAAAATACCATTTTAGCTTAAAAATCTCTTTAAATTCTGCAGGCATCAGATTATTTTGTTCCATGGTAAAAGGAAACTTTACCAAAGAAGTTTTTCTGTATTTAACATCAACATAGCTACTGTTGCTAGAAGTAACCCCTCCCCAAACAGCTGCTGCCACAGAAACAACATGAGGGAGACCAGAAAGGCTGAATTTTCGCTTGATCCGTACACATGAAACACGGTGTGAGGGTGTTGTGTGAAGTCTGTCGGTCAAGAATGTCATCCAGGTACAGACTCTATAGTTGTTTGTCAGCCTCTCAGGCCAGGAGCAGTTCACCTGTGTGTAGAGTGGTAGGAAGGGTTTAGTAGGAATGGCAGAGCCCTTGTTGTGCTGCTGCTCCCCCAGCAGAGAGCACCATTGCCCTGCCCAACGCTGCCCAGCTCTCACTCTGCTCTGATTCCCCAAGACTGCTGTCAGAGCACAGCCTGGCTGTGCATGGCAGCAGGGCCAGGTGGGCACCACGCCAGGAATCAGAGGGCTGCACCTAATTTGTGTACAAATGCTTTTGAAATTTAAATATCTCAGGCCCAAAACGACATTAGAAGGGCGTTACTAAAGTTGCAAAGTCAAACAGTCCAAGTTAGGGAATGCACAAACAGCCTTAATTTGCCTATGTATGTTTTATGAGACAGTCTTTAATTTCGTGATTGCAGCCCTAGTTTTTCCACAGACTCTTTTGCTGCACAGGGTGGATGGTACTTGCTTAATGAGTAGCTCTTGAATATTTTGTTTTCTCTTTATTGTTTGGTGTGTGGCCCTGTGCCTTTATGCTGTGCACTGTTTCTCCAGTCTAAATTGGTTACTTCTGTGTGGGCTTTCTTATGCTGTTGATCTCTGTCCATCTTTTCCCAATATTTGAATGAGTAGTTGGTGGTGGAATGCTTATTAAGGATATTGAAGCAAAGTAAGTCAGGTCAAGTCATCCGTTCATCAGACTTCTGTGTGTTTGTTCTAAGTGTTTGTTGCTCTGTAGTCATAAGACAGTCACCCAGGAAGCAAAATACAAATCAGAGGTCTTACCAAAAAAAAAAGTGAAATTGGGTTTTATTTGCTGCCAACACTTGCATGGGGTTCTGTGGAACACACTGAACAAAATCCAGTGAACTGTGTCCTGTCAGGTCATGGAGGGGATCCTGCCCCTCTGCTCAGCCCTGGTGAGGCACATCTGCAGTGCTGTGTCCAGTTCTGAGCTCCTCAGCATGAGAGAGACAAGGAGCTCCTGGAGCAGGTCCAGTGGATGGTGACAAAGGTGATGAAGGGACTGGAGCATCTCTGATGAGGAAAGGCTGAGGGAGCTGGGGCTGTTCAGCCTCGAGAGGAGGCTGAGAGGGGACCTCATCTGTGTTTGTCAGGGGCTGCAGGGAAGGGGCAGAGGATGGACCAGGCTCTGGCAGGAGTGCCCAGCAATGGGACAAGAGGTCACGGGCACAAACTGATGTCCAGGAAGTTCCACCTGGACAGGAGGAAGAACTTATTCACTGTGCAATGACGGTGCACTGGAACAGATTGCCCAGAGTTTGTGGAGTCTTCCTCACTGAAGATATTCCAGAACAATCTGGCCACAATCCTGTGCCAAGTGCTCTGGGATGACCCTGCTTGAGCAGGGAGGTTGCACCAGATGACCCACTGTGGTCCCTCCCAGCCTGACCCGTTCTGTGATTCTGTGACAACCATCAGTCGCTGCAATCATGGGATTCTCTCCCTAATGTAGCTGCATCCCTTGGGAGCTCAGAGTGCTGCTGGTGAGGCTGATGGCTTGGTCCACTTCCACACACAATCCTGCTCTTCTGTTTTACTGTGTTCCAAAATCCCGTCCCCCAGTTCAGTCAGGCCCTGGGGCCAGCAGAGCTCTCTGTGCCCCACGGCTGCAGGTGCAGCGCTACCTCTCACAACTCACTGTTTCCTGAGTGCAGGTGGACTCTTTGCAAAGTTAAATTTGAGCTGAAAATCTCTCCCAAGTGTGTGCAAAATGCAGTTTAGTGCAGCTCTGTGGCCTGACCTATTTAAAAGGCCCTTCCTAAAAGCAAGATATGCATATACAGTTTTTAAAGCATAAGGTCACCTGCTGAATTGTTTTTTAAATAATAAATAAAAATCATAACAGTTTCATGAACAAATGAATATGCAATAAAAAAACACAGCAATTTTTTTTTCCCTAACTCATTCTCAGCAATGGCAAAACCCACCTTCATTTTAATGTTTTTCCAAGGAAAATTGTCTGAAAGCAATATCAGTTGAAATAGATATTTTAATGGGAAGTATCAGGCAAGCTTAATGAAAAGCAGGGACATTAGCTCAGCTTTCAGTACCCTAAGATACTGCTTTACTCTTAACTTCCTTTGAGAGAAAAGTAGAAACTGTAAAATAGAGTTTGCCAGCAACAGCAACTGATGTTGGTCAGCTTTGGGGCTGCTGCTTCTGCTTTATGTTGTATTAAGATCATTAGGGAAGAAAAAACCATGAGAGTTTATTGATGTTTGGCACAGCTGCACCTCTGGTAGTCACTGTCTAACACTTCCATATGAGACTGCTGACACCCTGCAGATCCTGTGCGAAAAATTCCGGCTCTTTCTGGAGTGTTCATCGCTCAGAGATTCCTGGCTGGATTGATGGTGTGGACACACAGTTGTCTTCCCTTAATTGGCCTGTTCTCACTGCCCCGGTGATTCAGTGGTGGCAGCCTTGTGTATGTTGACACAACATTTATCTTTCTGGAATGGATGGCGATATCACAAACAGATTTGGGCTGTTATTGCTGAACTTGTGGAGGCAAAGTGGAGCGGTTGTGGAGAGCTTCTGTTTGGCTGGGTTATCCTGTCCAGGCACCACCAGCAGTAGTTCCAATGTTGGAATGTCCTGCCGTGTGTTAGTAATACTTTCCACTTCTCTGTTTTGAGGGTTTTGGACTCTCTGAATGTGTTCCTTAATGCGGTTAAAGAGTGTTACAAGATTAGTATGTGAACTCTTTTGCGTTAAAGAGGGGGAGTTTCAGGTCCATGCAAGTGAATCTCTATGACCTCACTATGTGTCTGTGGTACAGCTTAGATTTGTGGAATTTTCTGATCTTTCCAGTAGCTTTGGGAAGTCCAGCATATTTTTTCAAGGATAGGCTACAGTGCAGAGCAAGTCATTTCAGAAATGGGAGTTCACTGATGCTTGCAGTTGCATTTACTACTTCATTTCTCTGCTATAGCTTTTATTTCCTTCTCTTCCAAACAATATTTTTACAAAGAAAAGCATTCCTGCTAAGGTGTGTGTTACACTAGGGACCTTATAAGATGAAATGAGATAGCAGAGGCATCTATTTAACAAACTAGTTGCTTCCCTTTGTAGTTCATAACTTAGAAACTTCCTGCCAGCATTATTTTTCCTTTGAAGACAGTTCATAAAGTTGGCTTGCAGCATACAAATATTTTTATTAAAATTGTGGTGGTTAATGTTATTATTTCATTTGATGGCTAAATTATAAACACTATTGAAAGCCCACAGGGGAAGAAGCTCAAGGTACACTGTCTATGCAAAATTTAGTAAATTATCTATTCTTTGCAGTATCCAAGATACATCAAGGTGATAATTTACCAGTGTCCATTTTTGCTTTTGATTGCAGCCCAAGTCCTCTGAATTAATTCGTATTGAAAACCACTTGCTTAGCTGGAGTTTCATGGGTTACATGGTGCATTCTGCTGCAGGGTGTGTCACTTACTAGTTTATTGGAGATTGTATTTTAATTTCTCTCTAGTTTACATGCTTCTAAAGTTAGCAGTTTCTTTTGCATTTTCAGATGTGCTGTTACTGAGAAAACACCTGGAGAAAATAAGAGATTTTATGAGACTAGGAACAGAGAAAATACAAAACTAAAATATGGTGGAAATCCTGAGTAGTTTTGCTTTTCTGCTCATGTATTTTATTTTGTGCTAGTGTGTTGCCTTTGTGGAATAGGCTTTTTTTAGTAAGGTGTGTTGGGAGAGTAATTGGAACCAGAGGATCACAGCAAAGGGTTATCAGTGCTCTTCACTGCTGAGTTGTTCAGAATCTGGTAATTTACAATGCTTAGAAATAAAGTTAAGCATTGACAAACCTCTTCGTTGCAAAAGGCCTTTGCACACCATCACTGTCCAAAATTGACTGCTGCAAGCTCACCATGAGGCTTCTGCTGAGTATTGAGAGGGAACCAGGCTGTTTGCTGACTCGTTTAATGCCTGAGCTTCCCCAGGATTGTCAGCCTCTGCTCTGGAAGAGACCAGTGCAGGCCGTCTGGGTTTGCAGGGATGGTATTTGAAGGTAATTACACTGTGCATGCTGCTTATTACCTCACAGACACAGCAGTAACCCGTGTTTGCTTAAAGTTAATCAGAGCTCTTGGCCTCAGTACTTGTTCGTGTCTGTGATCTTAGTGCCATTGTTTTTTTTTTACTTGTGAGTGGTAGAGAGTTTCCAAAAAAGTTTAGTAAAAAGAAATTATTTGGTTTTCTTCTTAAACTGTGTTCCTCTAGACATATTTCTACTGCGATTGAGGTAGAATCATAGAATAATTAAGATTGGAAAAGACCTCTGAGATCACCAAGTCCAACCATCAACATGACACAACCACTGTGTTCACCACTAAACCAGGTCTAAAAGTAGCGTATCCACACAATTTTTGAACACTTCCAGGGATGGTGCCTTCACCACTTCCCTGTGCAGCCTGTTCCAATGCTTGACAACCCCTTGCTGTGAAGAAATTCTTCTTAATATCCAATCCAAACCACCCCTGCTGCAATTTGAAGCCATTTCTGCTTACTTTGTCAGTTCTTACCTGGGAGAAGAGGCTGACCCCCACCTGGCTCCAACCTCCTTTCAGGGAGTTGTAGAAAACATGTATGGGTGTCACTGATAGTACTGCTAGTCTTAGAAGCAATTCCCAAATAAAAATGTTCAAAGTGGGTTTTAATGTCATCACTGTCATCAGCAGTGGCTGTTAATTTACCCAGGAACTTTCTAGATTATTCTAGTTCTGGGAAGTTGGATGCTGTGAACTCTATGGGAGCTCCTGTGCTTGATATACCCTGTACTGTCTTTACTCAACAGTCGTTCCAGCTTGTGTTACAGTGTTTAAAGACATTATAATTTAAGGAATATAGTTCAGGTGGAGATTGTCTTGGGTTATTAGATTTGGCTGTGAGTAGAGAAAATAGTGTCCTTGCAGACATCAGTAAGTTGTAATGCTGTGTGATGTACATGGCAAATATAGGAGTTTAGGTCCAGGCTTCCCTATTCAGTTGGGTAAAAGTGGCTTTATATTGGCATGCAAGCTCTGAACATTTGGTCTGGTTTCAGTTGTGAAGTTACAGTTGCTTACCAACAGTGCCTTAATTTGAGTATCTTTTGTAACTAAATCTTTCCATGAAAAACTTGGTGGGATCCCAGTCAATTAGAATTAATTCCACTTTTTTTTTTCCTCTTTACATTTGCACACCCTGCCCCTCTTTGACTGTTCTGATACTGATCAGCCCTTTTTCTTAATGATCCTTGTTTCCCCCTTGTACATTAAGTAAAGCATTTTACTGGAGATGGAGGTGTTCTAGATCAGGCTGGATGGGACTCTGATTGTTCTGCTCCAGTGGAAGGTGTCCCTACCCATGGCAGGGGTTTGGAATGAGATGATCTTTAAGGTCCCTTCCGACCTCAAACCATTGTATGGTTCTGTGATCTTCAGTGTCACGCAGAGATGTGAAATTTTGTCAAGCCATGGAGTGGTTTCAGTTGATGAGCCGAGCTTATGTCAGTTTGATAGATTTGAGCCCATATTCTTCTACACTGGAAATACAATTTTTGTTTTATATTAATATTTTGTTTTATATTAACCCCAAGCCTCAGTTTGCAGCAGTTGACTGTTACCTTTTACTAACTCAGGGTAAGTGAAAGGCAGGGCTCTACAGTGTGTTGTCCCTGATCAAACTGTAGAAAGATGAAACAGTGTTTCAAGCCAAAAAATGGCAAATCTGTTCAAGGACATGGAGTTGGAAAAGTATTTTTATGTGGAGCAATTAATGAGTTTTTGTTTAAAAAACCCTTGCTGTTGTTGAGTGCACTATCGAGGTTGTGAAGGCAGATGACCCCACCACGCCCAGAGGATGCTGTGGTGTTTTGGTCATCATTATCCCCAGGGTGGTTGGAAATGCTGGTGAATCCCATTGGGTGTCGTGCTGTGTTCTTATTCCAGCTCCTCCAGCTGGCTGAGCCAACATGAGGCAAGTTCACAAACCCTGCTATTTAAATTGAGTTAATCTGTGTCCTGCCAGCAGAATTGGGTGTGGGAGGGCCACTTGTGGGTCTGAGGTGAGGAAGGAAGTTACAGTAAAGTTTAGAGTAGTGCTCTATATGTTCCAAGAGTAACCTATTCAGCAGAGCTGGAGCTGGCACAGGATTTCTGTGCACAAGTGAAGCAGCTTTATGATGATATGTTGATTCTCCAAGGTCATGGAACAAGTTGGTTTACTTTTGACTCTGGCTCCAGTCAGAGCATGCAGCAGTTTTTCTTCCATGTTTGTTTAATCCATCAGGCATGATTAAGATCAATTAAAAGACAAGAGAGCTTAAAGCTTAATGCTGTTCAGGGATTACCAGAAGTTCCACATTTAATGCAAGGAAAACAAAACAGTCAGTACAGGGAAAAAGCCCTTTGAACTTAATAGGGTTGTCCTCAGTAGACTTGGTGAAATGAGGAGCTCTGAAAATGCAGTTTTGAAGGCACTTGAGCTCTTCCTTCCTCAGGGTCATTTTTTCTTAAATCTTTCCCAGTGGATGTTTGTTCTCATTAGGAGTCCTTCCCTCTTTGTTGTCCTTAGTTAAACCTTACAACTAACTTCCTATCTAAAATTTCCCTGCCAATTTAAATCCCTGTTTCTCAGTGGCCATAAAAACAGATTAATTTTTCACAATGACCTTTGGGATATATAAAGCATGGTGTTGTGTCTTTATTCTTTTTCTCTATTTTTGTTAGACAAAGGACAAACAACCCAAAAAACCACTGTTTTTCCAGTCAGTCTCCCTTTTCTAGATCATGTTTTACAAACTTCTGGTTATGTCCGTTGCTCTGTTTTGGTTTCTCTTCCTTGGTTCTCTAGTGCAGTATTGAAAACTGAGCACTACTAGACATGAGGAAAGGCTTATACATTAGAGATTGGGGATGGGATGAGGCTCTCACACTTGCCCTGACATCATGTATCATCTTACCCCGTGTCTGTATGTGCTGTTCTCATTTTGCTGTAGCTGGTATAGAAGTCAGCAGAACCAAAGCTGGCCTAGGAGTAGTACAAAATAAATAAGCAGAGAAATCTTTCACATGTCTTTCCTTTTTCTACCAGGTTCAGGGGGGAAATGGTTGTCAGATTTTACTGAAATCTATTCCTTAGTTTTAAGCAAATAATGTAGACTACTGTTTAAACACACTTCTTCGTAACTGCTTGGAATTTTTAGCTCGGTATCTCAGCCTTAAAATTTTATGAAGCTTGAACTAAAATTATATGCAGTTGTTGGCATTCATGCAGCAGTCAGCAATTTTTAATAAATAGTATTTGTTACAAAAGCTAAGACCTCCCTTTGACCTTTTCGTAGTAGGTCCTAAAATCTTGTAGTTGGGAGGGAGGAGGAAAGGTGGTGAGTGTTCACGTTTCTCTCTATAAGCAGAGAAGGAAGAAAGGGCTGTTATTTTATTTCTGAGTTTAGATACGTGGGAGGCTTTTTTTTTTTTTCTCTCCTCTTTTCTTAATTTTTTCTTGCAGCAGTGAAGCCTCTGATAATCCAAGATAGACAAGGAACTGAGTAGAAAAGCAATGGCTGAGTAGCAGCCTAAAACCTAAGGGCTCTAGTAGTTAAAAGTAAGAATCTGTATCCAGAATAACTTGAAAAGATTAAGTCCAGTTCTCATTGTCTAAAAATTTCAGGAGTGCCTAAAGAATTGGGGTCTAATAAGCATTAGACTTAAACTGGCTTTGTTTTTCTTGGAGAAAAAAATGCTTTATTATATATAATACCTTAAAACAGTACACACTTAGGGTGAGATCGGTCCACCTGACCTTGAGTAACGTGTCTGAGCAAGCAGTTTGTGCTCCCGTTATAGTCAGTGAAGAGCCCTTCAGTGAGCTCTGGATCAGATGAACCGTGTCCTGGAGTTGCCAATTTCTCTCCTGCTTGTGGAAAGGCCTGGTGTGACAAACTCAGACCTTCATGTCTAGAGCCAAACAAAGTGAATCCAAACCGAAGTGTGTAAAAGTGAGAGACCAACCCAGTGCTACCACCACTACTGGTGATACCTGGAACATGTGGATTAATCCAGGACTTCTGCCCACAGTGCCCTGGTCCAGCCCCTTTTCTGTATGGTGGAGTTGGTGCTTATATCTGTACTTATAGCCTCAGGTACTTAGTGTTTAACATTCCATTAGAAAATTAGGTTGTTGAGAGATCACAGAATCACAGAATGGTTTGTGTTGGTAGGGACCTTAAAGACCATCTTGTTCCAAGCCCCTGCCATGGGCAGGGACACCTTCCACTAGACCAGGTTGCTCCAAGCCCCCTCCAACCTGGCCTTGGACACTTCCAAGGATGGGACAGCCACAGCTTCTCTGGGGAGCCTGTGCCAGGGCCTCACCACCCTCACAGTAAAGAATAAGATCTTCACTCAGGACAACAGAATAGTGGAACTTCTCTAAATGATCTTTTTTAGGCTACTCTAGAACAGTAACATTGGGAGTTTGATTTCACACCAGGCATACTCAAAGTTGTCTATAATGATATGGAGCAACATGGACAATTGACATTTGTTACATTAGGCCTCTGTTGCAAACAAAGTTCTGTTTGCCTGTGCGTCCATCTATTCCATGATCTCTAAACGTCAGTGGCTCTCAAGACACATTTTTCATCCAAGAAACGGTAATTGGAAAATAGTTCATTGACTGCACAGCTGTATTTGTTGTTGCAGTAATAGCATATTATTTACCAGTGAAGACATTTAAAGCTTTCATACTTTTCCATCAGAGAGTATCCTCACAAATCCCTAATCTATTTATTTAATTTTCTCTAGATTTATATAAATATTGAAAAAGAGGCGCCTTTCTGTATGCTTAAAGCACCTTGGGCATAGCTTAAGTCTACATTGCAAACAGAGTTTGAAAAGCACAGCAGTCTGCATCTCTCTCCCCAGGAGCAAACTAGACAGCTCAGAAAGTCAAATTTCTCTTTCACTCACCCATTAACAGTTTGCTCCCCTGACCATTCACTTTGTTTATCTCTGCACCACCAACTAAAACTGGTTTAAATGAGTGAATAACTTGTTAAGAAGTAGGAGGGCATGAAACGTGCAGCTGTGTAACAGAGGGTACTTCAGTACAGTTGGAGGGTTGGAAGGCTGATGAAATGCATTTTGCAGCAGCTTGGTGCATGGGACTGCGATGGCTGACTGTGGTTATCACTGTAAAGGCAGATCAGAAAGTAGTTCCTTCCCAGTGGAGTTCAGTTTCATTGGTAAGAGATGATATATTGGGTAATTGTAGCACGGAAAAGCTTCTGCTTTTGGTTGATCATTGGTAATTTCTTTGTGTGTAACAACATTCACCAGTAAAGCTTTGATTTTTAAAGAAACAAGGCGAGGGCTGATGGCTCAGAGACTGTGGTTCTGACTTAGCCTTTTATATTTTATCACTTGAGAAACTTATATATTTTCTTCATCTCCTGCACTAATTTATCTTTAACTGTGCCGAGAATCGAAATCTGAGAAACCTGATTCCTTTTTTTTTTTTTTTGTTGAGTTTGGCATCATTCACACAATGCTTTCTGAAAGAAAAAGGATTCTTTTTTAAGGAAATAACATTAAAAAAGCCTCAACCAGGAGCCTTATGTCCCTGATCAGAGATGTGAACTGCTGCACCTCTCCACAGTTGAGCTCAGTGGTGTAGTCCTGTGTTATTTGTTGGTTTCATAGGATCATAGAGTCAATAGGTTTCATAGGATCATAGGCCTGGGTTGGAAGGGACCTTAAAGCTCATCCAGTTCCAACTCCCTGCCGTGGACAGGGACTCTTCCACTAGACCAGGTTGCTCCAAGCCCCATCCAGGCTGGCCTTGAACACTTAATCAGGTCTAGCATTCAGAATCCAAGAGTTTTTCTGAGATGCCTTACAATGACACCGGGAATGAGGCATCACCACCTGTGGAGTTCTTGTCATGGCACTTGGGTTATTCTTGGATGTTGTTATTTTTGTGTGTCTTTTTTGGTGGGATTTGCTTTTCATACCCTTTAGAAGCAGGTAGTAAGTAATTGGTGTCACCATTCTGTCCCACCTCAGTGAGTTACCAGGATTTTGTCCTTTGTCTCCTGATGTGGCTGTCCTGGGAAAGCACATGCAGGGTGGTGGTAGGAATTAATTCCCATTCAAATATTCCTTCTGCTGTTTCTTGCAGTGTTTCTGTGCCCAAACACTGCTATTCATTTGCCACTCAGGCCAATCTTAAGTACCTTCATTATGGCTCTTTGCAACAGAGAAGGATTCAGAGCTGCCTTAACATTCCCAGTGGCCTTCTCCTGTGTGGAAGATGATTTAGATGAATTCTGTTGGGAAAGGCAAGATTGATAGATGTGGCTGATTTTGCAGACTAAGAATATGATTTTGAAAAGGTGGTGCATAATATCTTTATTTAGTTTTCCATTACTGAGGCAGATTACATCTCCTGTGTATGTGGGATATGGCCTCGCAAGCAATCATCTGACTTGGCCACTTACTTAGCAACTGCAACAATTCCTGTGTGGGAAACTGTGCTCTCAGTGTGTCATCAACCCTCTTTGGGTTAGTGGACTTCACCCCAGGAATAATGTACTTTGTATATTGTAAAGATTTTAATCCAGGAATCTAGATTGGTGCAAAATGTGAAGGAATATTTTTTAATAGAAATTCAAGAACTCAATCAACTCGAGAAAATTCCACAGATACATTTTTACTGATTTTTTTTTTTTTCCTCTTGAATTCTGGATAAATAAAACAATTCTCATGTTCCTTGTGGCAGATAAACAGAGGCCACATGACAACTGAAGCAAAGAGAGCTGCCAAGATGGAGAAGAAGCTGAAGATCCTGCTGGGTGGTTACCAGTCCCGAGCCATGGGCCTCATCAAACAGCTGAACGATTTGTGGGACCAGATCGAACAGGCCCACCTGGAGCTGCGAACGTTTGAGGAGCTGAAGAAACACGAGGATGCTGCAATCCCTCGGAGACTGGAGGTGAGATTCCTAAATGTAACGCCTGAAGTCAAAACACGGGCACTTTGTGGAAAAGGTGTTCGTACAAGACACAAGCTCTGAGTTTCACAGCCTGAGTTGGTACCAAGTTTTTAATGTCCTTTTAAAATTATACTTTGGCTGTTACCAGATTCATCTGCTGTTTACTTCAATATCAAAGATTCTGTGATACGTGTATTAGAAGCTGGGACTAATCTGCCAGTGTGTTCTTTAACTTTGGGGTTTTTTTTATTTCCTTGTGTGGTTTATTTTATAAATCTTCTGCAACGCATATCGGCAGAAGTTCCGTATCTCTCTTAATTTGACTTGTTTTGGTTTTAATTACTGTTAGAACTTGTAAAACTTGTGTAAAATCTCCTACTTCCTTAAAAGTCAGCAGACCAAATGCTGGCATATACCTGAAATCAGTGCTTTGGAGCCACTTTTCTTAGTTCAAGGATCTCTGTGATGTTCTGTTTTTATTCATCTGAGGCAACCCTCAACCAAGACTCAGTCCTGTGTCTGAGCCAGTGCCAGGCTTGCCTTCCAAGGACTAAGTACTCACCTGAGCACAATTTTTCTTTTTAACTCTTTTTTTCTTCCAGAACAGAGGGTTCCATTGAGTCTCAGATCTTCTCAACCACTTGCTATAAAAACATCAAAACAGATCAGTTCTTAAAACTCGTGGTTTAGAAATGCTGGTAGATGTTTTTACAAATCCAAAGTGATCAGTTGATTTAGTGAAAGATCATATTAAAATCATATTAAATCTGGTGATAGCTGCTGATAGCACCTGTTTTTAGTACATGGCAAGGTTCCAATTTGAAATCTCTCCTTTTGAAGCATTTGATCTTAACTACTGCCAAAGACAGGGTGAGATACCTGAGATTTGAAGTAAGATAACTGTGATTCTTGATATTTTCATCAACTGCTCTGTTTTACTTTTCTATTTAAAATAAGTAACTTTAGCAATGTCCTGTCTCAATTCTGACCTCTTCCTCTGAAGCAACTAAAATACAACCTTTGGTAAAGCTCTTCATGGGTGTGACTGTTGGAAAACTGACCGGTTGTTTAATGATGTTTTCGTTACAGTGTCTGAAGGAAGATGTGCAGCGACAGCAGGAAAGAGAAAAGGAGCTTCAGCAGAGATTTGCTGACTTCATGTTGGATAAAGAGACTTTTCAAGCAAAGTATTAAAGCACAAAATTCCACTTGTCACTGATGTAATATTTTTAAAGTGTGCAGATACTTCTCCAGCAGCTTTTGCCAGCAGTTGCAGAAATCCAGTGTAGTCTGCTGTTTGCATCTTGTCAACTTTTGTTCCTTTAATGGACGATTCCAAATGATGTAGGTATGAATAGCTCTGGCCAGTGTTAAGAATAGGTTTGAAATGTCCAAAATTTTATTGAAAGAAAAGAAAAAATCACTCTGATATGATTTTAGCCATGTCTTCATTTGCTAGGGTACTCACATTATTCCTAGTGTTTTATCAGTCTAAAGACCTGTAAGATACGTGCCTGCAGAATAATGTCTTTTGAATAAACCTGGAATGTTAAAAAACAAAGTAATAATATGTCTGTCTTTTAACTAAAATTGAATCTTCCCCTAACCCAGCCCCCTTTTGTGTTTCTGGGAAATTTTCTGTCTTCCCTTTCCTTGCTGCTGCCTTTATTTTCCAAGGCTGTAATTTGTAATGGGAAGAACCTGTGCAGGATAATTGTGGTCCAGGTAATACCATGTTCCTGATTCTTCTCTGTGCATGTGACTAAACACTCCCAGCTTTATCAAGATGCTCAAATGGTCATGCTGGCATGATTTCACCATCCTGGAATGGGGTAGGTGTAAGTTTTACAGAAGAACCCAGCACAGCCTAATGGTTCCCACAGACTTCAGCAGAAAATGTACCATTACATTTTCTAAGTATTAATTCTTTTAAAACCATCTGCTTTGTTGCCCAGAGCAGCCATGGTGTGGGTTGGGGAAAAAAGCTCCATATTTGCTACTCTTCTCCTTTTACCACATCCCAACAGGACACAATTTTCTCATTGCTTTGACCTGAAGGGTAAGGATGGATGGGCTTATGGAAAGGGGTAAATTCATTATTTCCTATTCTTCGAGGTTTTTCTAAAATTTATCCAAATTCTTTTTAGTACAGTTTCCAGGCCACACTTGAGTTAGATGTTACTGCTTAAAATTTTGTGTGCCATTCCCAATGTTTTTAATACAGGAATTTGCCACAGTCAGGCATCTCATTAGAAATTTTTTTTTTTTTTTTTTT
>VXAY01002116.1:1647968-1662101 GCA_013399855.1 Oxyruncus cristatus | reverse complement strand
TTTTTTTTTTTTTTTTGTGGTGGTGTTCATCACTTCTTCAGAGATCCATCTTTATTCCAGCTCTTACACTTTGAGTCTTTTGTTTGTGGCAACGCACAGGGAAACAAAAAGTCAAAACTGTATTGTCAACAGCACAGAATTCGGCAATTAAATACATCCAGTTGGACGCATCTTGCAGTTTTGCTTGTACATATTTGAATTTAAATGAAGATTTTGCTATTTGCAGTTTTACCAGATTAGACTGTCACTTTGTCTTGGCTTGGGAATGTTACTGGGGGACACTGTCAGGGTTTGGCTGTGTAGCTGTTCCAGTGCCACCCATTGTGACCAATGGTAATCATATTTTTTTAAATGCAACCTGGCTGAACTCTGCTAATCACTGGCAGGAGTAGGTGCACAGCCAGCCTTGGAATATCTTTCCCTTTACTCACCAGGACATAATTCTTCTGAAGTATAAATGCAATTACAGCCTACATACTTCTAGAAATGTGTTAAATATTTAACTAAGCCAGAGCACATCTGGAACGAAGTATTAAGCATCAATCTTGTAGCATATGGGGTATTTTAGCTTGGATGGTTATATCCAAAAGGAAAAATCATGGCATATCATGACAGTTCTTGTGGTTGTGTGGTAGCTGGAGATATTAACAGAAAACCCTTGTAGGTTTACCAATACCACAACTACAATTATTTCCTTTCTTTTTAGGGCTGCAGCAGAGCCTCTTTGATGTTTCCTGTATTTTTGACAGCTTGGGATGGCAGCTAGACAGGTACTCAAACATTTGGCCTTAACAAATAGTTTTAATGGCCAATTCAGAGGGACTGATCAACCACAAAAGACTTTTCTTGAACTGCATGCAATTAACCAATCATTAATTGCAGCAGGCAGGGATTTGTGGCATGCAAAACAGCAGAGGTGGTTATGTTTGAGAGGTACCTGCAGGAGGTTTGCTCAGTGTTTTCTGCAGTTCAGTTGGTTTACACAACACTTGAACAAGTTCACAGTTTTCCCTGTCTTTAGTCAGAGTTTTAGTTCTGAGGTTTCTGTCCATCTCAATCATGACAGAAAACGAATGAAGTCTCCTGCCTTAACTTTAAGCTTGGCTGTGCCCTGCTTTGGGCTTTTACCTGCCCTGTGCTGCTCTGAGGCAGTCCTAGATCTGCTGAAATTACCCCAAAAACTTCACACTGGGTGCTCTGTGCAAGCGACTGCTGGATCCCGAGGGATGTGAATGGAGCCGCAGAGCCTGGCTAGAACATCTCAAGGTGAAGAAGTTCAGGTGTGGTAGCTTAAACTGGAGCGCTTAGAAAATCTGTTCAGCCAAATTTGAATGCTGGTAGATGTCAGTGCTTCCAACCACAGGTGATGATGGAGCTTGGGCTTGCCAGATCTATTTCTTGGGCTTAGGCCCGGTTTATGTCCCAAACAGTGCTCCCTGAATCTCTTTTTAAATTGCTTCATAATTGAATACAGATGTTTGGTGGACACAAGAGCGACCAGCACACCTTGACACCAAATTTTTATTTTAAATATCCAAAGCCAGCCACTGATTTGATTTTTCTTTCCAAAACAATAGTAAGTATAACCATAAACATTGCAAACTAGTGAACACTTGGCTGCAGTGGGTAAACCCTACCCTGACTGACTGACAAAGGTGGGATGGGGTGTTGTGCTGTGTGGGTTAACAATCAGTTTGAGAATTATTTAACATTCTCCCTGAGAAATTCATTTCCATTTAGCATGCCAAGATATATCTGCAAGCCTTTAAATAATTTCAGCTGATGATTTTCCTCCCTTCCTGGAAGCAGACTTGGCATTTATATATTGGATCAATCCCGTAGCTGGAGCGTGCTTCAAAGTCCACGGAGTTGATAAGACTGTCATTTACTTCAATTGAGTTGGATTCAGGTACCTGGGAAATCCAAGGGGCCAGCAAGGCTAAGCTACAACAGCTGGGTGTCTCATCCATACCCGGCAGATAACAGGAATCATGAGCTAGAGGGAAGGGGGAGACTCCTCTAAGGCACAGGAGGTTCCCTGTGAGAAATCCAGCAGAGCTGGAGCCAGCTCTTCCAAAGATGACAAATCTCCAGAGGAATAAGAACTGTGTAACGCCGTAATTAGTCACTGCAGCCAGGGATGGCCAGAACACACCGGAGTTCTCTGGCTGCCTTAAGCAGGGACAACAGAAGGAGCATCTTGTCTGTCGCCCCTTGCTGCTTAATCTGGTTGTGCGCTGTTGTTTGCTGGGGCAGCACATTTGGTTCAAAATATGTTAATGTAGCTTGATTGTACAACCCCCTGCACAGAACAGACATGACCTGGGCCAAATGTCACAGAATCACAGAATATGCCGAGTTGGAAGGAACCCACAAGGATCATCGAGTCCAACTCTTAGCCCTGTGCAGGACCATCCCCAAAAGTCACCCCCTGTGCCTGAGAGTATCATACAAATGCTTCTTGAACTTTGGCAGGCTTTGTGCCATGACCACTTCCCTGGGGAGACTGTTCAGTGCCAAACCACCCACTGGGTGAAGAACCTTTTTCTAATATTCAAACTAGACCTGCCCTGACATAACTTCAGGTCATTCCCTTGGGTCTTGTCACTGGTGACCACAGAGCAGAGATCAGTGCCTGCCCCTCCTCTTCCCCTCACGAGGAAGTTGTAACTGCTGTGAGATCTCCCCTCAGTCTCCTCCAGGCCAAGTGCCCTCAGATGTTCCTCATATGGCTTCCCCTCAAGGCCCTTCACCATCTTCGTTGCCCTCCTTTGGACACTCTCCAATAGCTTAATATCATTCTTATATTGCAGTGCCCAAAACTGCCTCAATATTCAAGGTGAGGCTGCACCTGCAGATCGGAGCAGAGCGGGACAATCCCCTCCCCGGCCCAGCTGGCGATGCTTTGCCTGGTGCCCCCCAGGACAGGGTTGGCCCTCCTGGCTACCAGGGCACTGCTGACTCACATTCAACTTGTCCTCAACCAGGACCCCCAGGTCCCTTTCTGTGGCACTGCTTTCCAGCATCTCATTCTTCAGTCTGTATGTTTGTCGAGGTCTCTCTGCAGGGCCTCCCTGCCTTCCAGGGAGTCAACAGTTTCATGTCATCTGCAAACTTGCTGAGTATCCCTTCCAGTCCTGCGTCCAAGTCATTTATGAAGATGTTGCAGAGCACAGGGCCTAAGATGGAGCCCTGCTGTACCCCACTAGTGATGGGTCTCCATTCTGGTGTTACCCCATTCACTATTACCCTCTGTGCTCAACCCATGAGCCAATTGCTCATCCACCACATGATGTGTTTATCCAACTGTGTCACCCTGTGAGAGGCAGTATCGAAGGCTTTACTGAAATCCAAAAAGATTACATCGACTGGTTTCCCTTGATCAACCCATGTCATAATCAAGGTAGGAAGAGCAAATGAAGGTGGAAGTGGGGCAGAACAGCATGTCCAAAGAAGGGCAGTGGAGCTGGAGAAGGGTCTGGAGCACAAGTCTGACGAGGAGCAGCTGAGGGAGCTGTGGGTGCTTAGCCTGGAGAAAAAGAGGCTCGGGGGGGATGTTATTGCTCTCTACAACTCCCTGACAGGAGGTTGCAGCCAGGTGGGGGTCAGTCTCTTCTCCCAGGTTACAAGTGATATGACAAGAGGAAATGGCCTCAAATTGCACCAGGGGAGGTTTAGATAGGATTTTAGGAAAAATTCCTTCACAAAAGGTTGTCAGGCACTGGAACAGGCTGCCCAGGGTGTCACCACCCCTGATAGTGTTCAAAAAACATGCAGCTGTGGTGCTCAGAGACGTGGGTTAGTGGTGGGCTTGGCAGTGCTGGGTCAATCATAGGAGTCAATGATCTTCGAGGTCTTTTCCAACCTTAATGATTCTATGATTGCCTCTGTCAGAGGATGTCCCACTTCATTGTCTGCCTAAAGTGAGTAAGAAACACAGGCTGCAGTGCTCCAAGGCCAGTAGCTGACATGAGGCAACCACCCACAATTAGTTCTTCTAACCAACTCAACTGGATCTGAGCCCCTGATGAAAAACGCTGGAGATTCATTGTTCTTTGTGATCATGGCCTGAACATCGATTTCTACATAAAATGCATCAAAACCCATGTCTGAACTTTTTGTTTTGGCTGCAAACTAGCTAACAGTATCATAAACCAGTGTGTGAACTTTGGCTTGCCTTCAGTATCCCCGGACAGTGATGTTGCTGAAAAAGAGAGATTATTGTGGTCTGGACTTAATCTGCCTCACATTCATCTCGGAATCCAGCTTTCAGTTATCTTCCATAATGCGGGTTCAAAGCAACACCTGTCTTCCAAGCAGGATTTAAAAGTGAAATATCAAATAGCATTTCCCCCACTTTCCTAGCTGAGTGAAAGGCACGTTGAAAAAGAGCCAGAAACTCATCTAAAGGCAAAGTGTCCTCATAACTGATTCCAGACCTGTGCTCTCTACCTTTCTAGGGCTCCAGCTTGTACCTTTCCTTACAAAAACAAAATACCTGGTTCTGCTGGTCTTGAAGACTTGCACGGACATCAGGAGTGAGATCAGGCTCTGAAAAAGGCTTAGAAGTATGACATATACGTAAGCCAATCCATCCTTATATCTCCACTAAGTGCACACAGTTGTCTCACTCTTAATTTAAAAGTTCAACATGAGCTCCAAACACTTTGCTGAATCAGGACTTTCATAATGTTGAAGGAAAGGGGAGTAGCAGTGGATAAAAAAAAGAGGAGCTTCGCTTCTCTGGTTGCATGCAGGCCCTTAGATAAGTCATCTCCCCTGCAGCAAGCCTCATTAACGTTTTGATGCATTTAAATGAGGTGGCTTTAACCAATTCCTGCTGCCTCAAGCAAAACTGGTGCACACAGTGGGTGAAAAGGTAAAGGAGTGAGTATGAGGAGCATTTTACAGTGTCACTTCTGCTGCTGGTGTGATTACTCATAGCGGGTTTGATTGTTTGCCAGTTGTTGGGGGGTGTTGTCTGGGTTTATTATAATTTATTGAGAGATGCCTTAGTGTCAGGGTTAGAAAAATCTTGCTTTCAGCTCAGAGTCAGAGGTTTTTCACATATCAGGTTAGACAGGGTCTGCCTCATTAGATCACTTTCAGGTTTCCAAGTTACAACCCTGGTTCTGATGTATTTGGATTCCTCACAGATTCCTCAAAGGAAATGCAAGTGCCTCTTTTAAGATCATTTATGTGCATTGAAAGCGTTTAAGAATTGCGACACGAGGAAACACAGACTATTTTATTATTTATTCAGTTCATATATCAGATCTTTTGCCAAGTACATGCTACTGGTAAATGCCTCATAGGGTCAGACAAATGTGTGTTAGGTTCCCCTCTTCTCTCTCCTGAAACAGAAATGTGGGCTCTGTTTTGTATAATTATCAGGCCAGTAGCATTTTAAAGCGTGGTATGCAGCTTAGGTGGGACTGTGGCCCCAGTGGAACCAATGGGAGATTTGGCTTCAGGTTCAATGGAACTGAGATTTCCTTCCTTCTCCTCTTCTGTCTGTATTTGATGAGCCTTTCTGTCGAGAGAAGAAAGAGATCCTCTTTTGAAAAATAGTCATAGATGCTTAATAAAGCTGAATGAGCCAGCCAGGATTACATTTTTAGCTCTATAGCCAGTAAAATCTATTCCAGAACTAATTCAGATTAAAAGAACTGAATCCACTGGTTGAACCTCAGACACAAAGGCACCCCTGGAGTAATTCAACTGTATGATATATTTATTTTGAAAAAAACCCCCAATTATTGCACTGATTTTTTTAATCTCTGGCCCTTGTGTAAAGCATTGATTTCAAAGCTGTCTCTGTCTTATCTGTTATTGTTCATGAATTATCTTAAGGCTTGGGCAGGACCATCACTGTAACTGAACTTTAAAAAAACCAGTGAGTTTACTGGCCACATTAATTAAGCTGCATGGCAGACCATAAAATAACTATAAACAGAAGTTAAATTATTCCACAGACCGTGTCCTCCCACTTATTTTTTTCTTAATTCTGACTCAACCAGATCAATCTCTAGCACAGAAGAGGCTTGCCCATTCTTGGTCAGTGCTCCTCCCAAGCTCTTCCAGAGGTCTGGGAATGGGTAGGGTCTTTCATTAGACCATACAGGTGGAGAACACAGATATTCACAAAGTCTGAACTCTGAAACTAGACTTTCACCTCCCTTTTCCAGCTGGTTTATTCAAAGATATTCTCTCCATAAGAACTGCGCTGCTTCTACCTCCTGAGCTCATCCTGGCTCCAGCAGTGACCTCAAGGGTTTTCATTCCCTGTATTCCTGGTGCTTTAGTTGTAAAGAGACAATTCTGGTCATCTTGCTTCAAGTTCAGAGGAAAACAAGACAAAACTAAGAACAGTAGTTTGGTGGAAGTAGAGAATGTTCTTTAAATACTGATGTTCCCCAGCTCTCAGTGGATCCCATGTGCTTCAAGATCACTCTATTGATGTGGAGGGAAGGAACTCTGAGCACAGAACCTTCACAGCCAACCTGTTTAATCTTCCACCAGTGTTGACAAGCTGAATATGGCTCTAATCCCCAACCTGTGACTTGGGAAATGGGAGAGGTGGATTTGTCAGGTCTCAGGTCTGTGGACTGAATCCCAAGGGTGTTGCTTTGTGGTGCATCTTCACGTGTCTAAACCCAGCCCTGGACTTTCTGGTGTTGCAGAAATGTGCCTCATCACCACATAACAGCTCTGTGGTTTTTCTCTTGGCACCTGTGACCAACATCCCAACAGGATCCACATGTGCATCACCTGCAGCCCTGGCCAAGCTGAGTCCTGCAGGGTCACCAACCTGTGTAGCCATTGATGGAGAAAGGACCAGGTTACCAGGAGAGCAGAGGAGGAGCCTCACCATCCCTGGCTGTGTCAGGGCTGAAGCACTTATTTAGGGAGCCAGAGCAAAACTCTTGCAGATGTAACCTGGAGCAGAGCACAAACCCTACTTTTCCTCAGGCCAGGAGAGCCCCAACTCTGCCCTGCTTCCTCACCCCGTGGGGTGTTTTCACCCCGTTAAATGACCTGTCATTGCTTTAGAGGGCCCTGACCAGTTTCTGTCCCTGTTCTGGCAGATGTTTAGTGACACAAATGTGTCATTTCACTCTGATAAAATGCCTTTCTGGGGGAGATGCCAAACCTTCAACACTGTCATGGATTTGAAGGTCCAAACCTTCTGTGAAACTTTTGCCAGCCCCAGAGATCAACCATCCAGCACGGCTGTGTTGCTTGGAAAGCATCCAAATTCTGGTGAAGGTGGAATTTTTTGGCTCTGGCCTCCTGCCTCGTGTCTAGAAAGGAAGGTGGGAGTAGCTGGCCATCCTCTACCTCATGGAAGGGTTGTAAGCAGGGAAAGAATTGTGTTTTATGTATTTCATGCTTACTATAGCCCGTACTGTGGATTTTATAGAATCATAGGATCATTAAGGCAGGAAAAAACCTCTGAGATCATCAAGTTCAACCATCAACCCAGCACCACAACCAGATGTCCCTAACTACCATATCCACATGTTTTTTGAACACTTGCAGGGATGGTGACTCCAACACTTCCCTGGGATGCCAGTTCCAATGTTTGACCACCCTTTCTGTGGAGAAATTTTTCCTAATGTCTACACTAAACCTCCCCTGGTGCAACCTGAGGCCACTTTATTCTGTCATTGTTAATATTGGCAATGTTATCAAAGTCCAGCACGGGAAAAAAAAAAAAAAAAAAAAAAAAAAAAAAAAAAAAGAGGTCCTTGAACCTACAATCGACATAAAATATCCCACCTGATTCTAAATCACATTAAACTGGGGTTGAACTTAATCGTGAGAGTGGAGATAGAATAGTGAATCCATTTTCCTTGCGAGTTTTTAGCATTTTTCCTAACCTGTTTTTAGCAACAAAACAACCCCTCCAGCACTGTGTTTAACTTCCTTTTATTGCAGATGCCTTTTGGTTAACAGCAAGGATCTGATTTAGTTTTACAGTCACCCAGTGACCGCAGGAGGCGGATTGTGCATCACCAGGGAATGCTCCAACGTCTGTCTGCCTCCCCTGCTTCCAGCAGGAACGAGGGATCCCAGGAGCACGGCCAAGCCGATGTGGCTGTGAGAGTAATTGAAGAAACTGCTGAATCAGCCAAAACAAGGGTTCACAGCAAAGCTTGAGCCAGGCAGACACATGTCCTGGAAGCACCAAGCAAAAGATGCCCACAAAGGCTTGACCAGGAGAGGTCAAGAGATGCCAGCTGGCTGGGAGGCACCTCCTAGGACACCTTAGAGGTTTGCATCTTCGAGGAGAGGCAGGCACTTATCTCTCTGATGATCAGTGACAGGACTCGAGGGAATGGCATGAAGCTGTGTCAGGGGAGGCTTAGATTGACTTTTAGGCAAAGGTTCTTCAGCTAGAGGGTGATTGGGCACTGAACAGGCTCCCCAGGGCAGTGGTCACAGCACCAAGCCTGACAGAGCTCAAGAAGCGTTTGGACAGCTCTCTCAGGCACATGGTGGCCTCCAAACCCAGGCTCTGGTAACCCCTTCAAAAGACAGTGCTCAGCACGGATCAGCCTTTCCCCACCCTGGTTTAGGGAGCAGAAGCCCAAGAACAGCTGCTCAGTGGCTGAGAGCCTGTCAGAGCCCACAGATGGAAGCAGTTTCCTTCCAGAGGCTGAGCGCAGCTTCCAAGCCCCAGGGTGGAAGGAGGATACAGCAGGGAAGCAGGGCAAGGCAGAGGAAGGGAGGGAGACAAGGAGCAGTAATGAAGTGCACACATGTGTATGTGTGAAGGAACAACCTGACACACGAGATGTGTGCCAGTGAGATCAAAAAAAAAAAATAATAATAAAAAGTGAGTCCTGATGCTTTTGTGCTCATGTAACACATGCAGGGCTGACCTCAAATGCCTTCTGTCTGGCATCACCACACTCCCACAGATGATGGGGCTCAGGTGACGTATTTGGTCTTTGGCCATCTCTGTCTCAAAGCTCCTCGACAGAGAACTTGGCCCAATAGAAAACAAGGGAAGGGACGGCCACAACTGGAAGACACTCACCCTCATAATTATCTGCTGCTGAGCAATGCCTGGAGCAGGAGCTGCCTAGTTTTGTGATGTAGCAACAAGGCACTCAACTCCTCTTCATCCCTTCCTAGACCAGGTAGACAGGAGCACTTCAAGGAAGAGATTAGGAGACTGTGGCCAGGTTTCTCTTTGTCTATTTATATCCAGTCACTGTAAAATGAAAAATATCTGAGCAGTCCTCAGGCCTGGATGTAGAGTCCAGGGCTGTTCACTGCTTGCTGCCTGCCCCCCTGAGGTCACAGGGTGCTCCGTGCAGGGCACGGTCACGTCTGGAGAGGCTGAGGTCACTTGGCTTCTTCAAACTGGAGAAAAAGAGGCTGAGGGCTGACCTCATTGCAGTCTACAACTTCCTCAGAAGGGAAGTGGAGGTGCAGGCACTGATTTCTTCTCTCTGGTGACAGGGCTGAAGGGAATGGTGTAAAGCTATGTTAGGGGAGATTTAGGTTGTAAATTAGGAAAAGGTTCTTCACCCAGAGGGTGGTTGAGCACTGGAACAGCTTCTCCAGGGAAGAGATCACAGCACCAAGCCTTCCAGAGTTCAAGAAACATTTGGACAACACTCTCAGGCACATGGTGGGATTCTTGGGGTTGTTGTGTCTGGGGCTGGACTTTGATGATACTTGTGGGTCCCTTCCAACTTAGGATATTTTCTATGATGGGCAGCCCATTCCCATATCTAATCACCCTTTTTGTGAAGAATTTCTTCCTAATGTCCAACATAAACCTCCCCTGGTGCAGCTCAAGACTGTGGCCTCTTGTCCTAACTCTCATTTTCTGGGAGAAGGGACTGGCTACAACCTGGCTACAACCTCCTTTCAGGGAGCTGAAGAGAGCAATAAGCTCCCTCCCCTCGAGTTTCCTTTTCTCCAGGCTGAGCCCCTCCAGCTCCCTCAGCTGCTCCTCATCAGACTTGTGCTCCAGACCCTTCCCCAGCTCTGTTGCCCTTCTCTGGACTTGCTCCAGCACTTCAATGTCCTTCCTGAACTTGGGGGCCCAGAACTGGACACAGGACTCGAGGTGCCTCACCCGTGCTGAGGTTGTGTCTCTGCCCTGCAGCCCTATCTCCTGATGAGCACAAACCCTTCCCAGCTCCATCCAGCAACACCCCATTTCCGCAGCCCGAGGCAGGACACCCTCCCCTCAAGCCACGTCTGCGCTCCGTTAAAAGCAGTGCCAGACACCGGCTCTCCTGGCTGTGTAAACACCACGGAGGGACTGAAGATAGTGCCAGGTCATTGCTCAAAATCACATCTTTTCTTCTCTGCAGAGGCTAGAAAATGGCAAATAGGATGCAGGGTTTGGCTCCACAGTGTTGTCATGACTCATGAGTTATTTTTATCTCCTCTGTGACAGAACAAATGGCTGCAGTAATTATTCCCTGTCTGTTCTGACAATGGCCTGGCCAAAGCACATTATGTTTTTGCATACAGTCAGTGTGAGAAGAGAAGCACAACAGCATCATGTGTGTGAGTCAGTATTTTAAATATTTTCTCCAAGTGTGCTATTTTACATGTTTAAAATATGCTTATGTGCTGCATTCAGTGTATTAAATAAAGTCAAAATGAGTAACAAGTGCTGCAGCACAGGTTAGCTGCACAGATATAAATCTCTGTTTTGAAGCTCAACCACATGTGAAACAAGAGCTAATCAAATCATGGCAAAGGCGAAATTAATGTGAGTCTTTTCAAGAGGATCCAATCCCAGCGGAGGATTTTGCTCTGCCAAGCTCCTTCCAACTTTATTGGATGATAATTATTCCTGTAGGAAAAAATGTCGCAATCAAACACTCCCAGAGCAGTACTGTTGTTTTCTACAGAGCTGGTTGAGCAATGAAAAGATTTATTAGTGGAGAATATATTAATGAGGAATCTGTGGAGAAACAACCAAAAAGTCAGTGAGTGGAATTTCCAAGAAATATCTCCAGGGTGTGAGTTTGCCAAGCACAAAACTCACAGATGCCCAGTGCTCCCTGTGGGGTAACAATCATACCCCAAACTCTGAAAGCAAGTATTTTTGCCACCCAGCATGCCCAAAGGAGAATACCAATTTACAGTAGCATCATAGAATCAGAGAATGGTTTGGGTTAGAAGGGACCTCAAAGACCATCTCATTCCAAGCCCCTGCCACGGGCAGGGACACCTTCCACTATCCCAAGTTGCTCAAAGCCTTGTCCCACCTGGCCTGGTGTAGTCCAGATCTGCTGACAGCAACTGTGAGCCCAAAGGAGCAAGTGCTTCTTCTGAGTTCAGGCTGCCCCTAATTGTTGGTTGAACTAAATAATCCTACACAGAACTGCTCTTCCCATTAGCATAAATTATGTTTTCTTGTCCCTTCCTATGAGGCTCCATATTCTCATGGCCAAGCAGATATGAGGAATATGAGCTGGACAAGCCTGTCTCATAAAAGTGTCTCTGTTGGACAGTCTCTCGTGGGACAAACACATACTAAAATACAAAACATCCACTTTCCACACCCATTACTCACTACTAACACACAGTCTGAACTGTCCTGCCATCTTCTTATTTAATGGAGTTTCCCTTGCCGTGATCCGTGAGATAAGACACTGTTTACGCTTGTCCTTAATCTGTTGCCCGATAGGACACTGTTATAACCCCATCATTTTTAAGATCCAGGAAGAAAATTCCTCAAGTCTGTTGTAGCAGTAGTGTTTTTGCTTCCCTCACACACTGTAAAAATGAGACGAAACCTTCTTTATTACATTATTTAGGCCTTGCATTTTTGTTTATCAAACCAAACAATCCATTTTGGAGTTGCCTTTTTCTTTTACCTATGGGAAAAAATTGCAGGCTACATATCCGAGTTCTTCTGGTGCTGGGATATCTGTATTTGTGTTGAAGATAAACAGTGACAAATTTCTCTTCTTTCCAGAGTTTGGACTGATGTATTTCCTGGAACTGATGTATTTCATGGAACTGATGTGTTTGATAGAATTCAGGAGATATTTTTCAAACCGTTAAAGGAAAATACACATGTATTTCCTGAATTTGTTTCTTCTTATCCTATAGTTTACATGAACTGTTCAGCAAAGGGAAGCAAAAGCTGAGCTTCAACCAAACCCAGACCAAAGCAGAGCTTCTGGTAGAAACCATGTTGGGATTAAATGATTTCCTTTGGTTTCCATCCAAACCCAAGCTGAACGTGGATTTCTGGGTTGGGTTTCACTTTGAATTTTTGGTTTTATTTAGTTATGAAGAATTAAGTGAAACTTGGGAGGTTCAAACTCTCACTGAATGATCCTGAAAAACGATCTGCAAACCCCCTTGCTGTGGAGTCCAATTTCCTACCTTTGATCTCTGTGGATGCTGGGAGCAGCACCAGTATCTCTTCCAACCCATAAAAAACAGGCCGGTGAAGATACTACTTTTTTTTTTTATGTAGACATTTCTCTATGCAAGAGACAACATCCAGTCCCAGTCACCACCCTGGGGCCAGATGGAAAGTAGGAAGTACCAGAATTTACCCTTCTCCAAGACTGGTTCCATCAAAGTGAGCAGGTACCACCTTGAGCATGGCAAGAGAGAAATACAGAGAAAGGCACAAAATTAGGGGACCTACTGATTTTTTTCTCTGGGAAGAGGAAAGCATTTACGTTCCTCAGCATCCAGCTTGTGCCAGAATCACGGGCAGTGCTCTTTGGGCTCCCTATCATGGTCACTATGATCCATGAGAACCCAGGTAAGTGGTGTAGCTGTAACTGAGCAGCCCATCCCACCTGACAGGAGCCAGAGGACCACTGAGCTGGTGGCCACCCAAGTAACAGGCATTTTAATTAGTTTATCTACCCATCTGAGGTGTAATCCCATGTGTGCCAGCTTTGGCAGGAGAGATGGTGCAAGAAGATCCTGCCCCACCATTGTGTGTCCTCACAGCTTGCTTTTTAACTGGAGCAATTTCCATGACCTGACTTCAAAGGTATGATATAATTGGGGAGGGAGCTAATTGCATCACTGGAGGAGAAGCTTTTGGGGAAGAAGAAGCCTTTGAAGCTGCTGTCTCCCCCAAAATACCCTCAGGTACTCCTGTTGGCCCATTCCTGTGGATGTGTGACACATGTCTCCCAGTTAAGTCATCTTTATGGAGCACGTACTTCCTGCTCCCTCGTGTTTTTATTTTCCTCTCCCTCTTCAAATGCTTCCTGCCTTTGGCTGTCTGTGACTGAACTCCTTGGAGCCTTAATAGTCTTGGAATCCCTCCATTTCTATAACTTGATTTTACTATTTAGGAGAAAGTTTGATTCATTCCCCCCAAACCAGAAAGAAAATAAAGGAAGGGGAAAAAATCCTATTCACCCACCAGCAAAGAAGCAAGATACAAAAAGACAAGATTATTCTCATTCAGCTATTCATGGCTTAGGAGTGCATTTATTTCAGTGTCTGCACAGGCCTTTGTAGCAACCATCTGATTGAACATTACTTATACTCCATATTATAGGCACTAATGAGAAAATGATTCTAAATTGCCCCTAGGGATGGTTATGATTAAACTATTTGCCTTTGCTTCTGCTAGTAAATTAAAGCAACCAAAAGAAAGAGAGAAAGAAAAAAAAAAAAGAGGCTCAATCTGGAAAGCAGTCAGGAGAACGTTTTGGTAAAGTTTCTGAATTCCTAGGAACATTTTTCCTCCTAAACCTGGCGATTGGATGCGTGTTTCAGGCTGCAATTTGGAGCTAAAAGTTGTGACAAATATGTGACACGGGGAAGCGTTTTGGAGGGCTACACTGGGCAGGATTTTCTGTGTTGTCAACTGGCTTGAAGCCCTGATCAGCTTTAATTGCTCTGAAGCTGCTAAACCCCTCTGAGCCACCGAGCAGCTCCTCCGAGGCGTCAGACGTCTGTCTCTTAAAAAGAGCATTTCAGAGGCTCTCACACACACGGAGCCTCATTCAGACATTTTATTTAAACTCTTAAATCTTTTGAGCTTTGGGTGAACAAACAAGTCCCTGAAATGCAATCCATTCTTTCTGCTCAGGGTTTGCAAGTGATTTTTTTTTTTTTTTTTTTTTTTTTTTCCCCGGGGGCAAGAAAAAAGTTATTTGTTGT